>CM050405.1:51398429-51733429 GCA_027580255.1 Therioaphis trifolii | reverse complement strand
TGGTAGTAAGATAAATTATTCGGGTACGTACCTACTACCAATGATTTTAGAATACTGTGTATTGCTTCTACCTAGACTATACTTTTATAAATATTAAAAGTATAATTTACAAAATCTTCAATAATTTTGTATTGTTATAAATTAAATTTAGATGAAAGTGATTCAGATTATGAAAATAGAGAACAAACTGATCACTATTTATTTCCAAACACCACGAATATCCATCAAGGTAATTATTATAATTGTTTTCAACTGTTAATATAAATTAGGATACTAATTATTTTAGAAGTTACTGAAGAGTAATTATTATTCATTTTTCACGCGCATCATTTAAATAGACCAAACGTTTCGCGTGATGTCTAATACACTAATGTTTTCTGCCGGATAACGAATAGTAATATTATTTTTTGTAAAAAAATAACATTATCTCGTATAATTCATGAATGTTTTAAACACATCTTTGGCGTATGTAAAACGCTCGTCTAAGTCGTTCTAAACTAGCGGTTCTCAACCTTTTTATATTCGCGTACCACCTACAAAGTTTGAAAACTTTTACGTACCACTTAACATTTTTTGGATGGACTTTTATTTTTAAACGTTTATTTTATATGTATAGATTTTTATTTTATTAGGAACTACAAAATTATGACAATATAAGTGTATGAACGCACAAAATTTAAATAAAATAAAATATGTAGATACAATTATTATTTACATTAATTGTTAATTAATGTTAATTAAATAAACATTAAATAATGTTTGATATTTTTTTCTTAAATTTCGACCATAATTATTTTTTCAAATACCTATATTATATACAGTTTTATTCTATTTTAAAATATATAAATTACCAACCTCTATATTATTGTACTAATTTGATTATTATATTATATGTATAGACTCATGATAATTTATTTATTTTAGAAAATGGGCTATTAGCTGAACCACTACATGGAGATAATTTGAATGTTAATGAAATTAATAATTATAACTCAGGTAAAGAAATAAATACCTTTTTGTAATATTGTAACAGTTGTTGTTGAATTTTATATATTTTATAGATATGTCCCATGTAAGTGATTCAGATGAAGATATCCATATACAACCAAAACATATTCAAAATACACATAAACCAGATCGTGAGTGGAGAGCCGATGACAAAACTATACATAATTTCATTTATAATCCTTATAATGAACATACTGGTATTAATCTAGATTTAGTTGACACACTGGTAGATGGATCTCCACTTGATTTTTATGAATTATTGATAAATGAAAATATTTTAAATACTATAGTTATTGAAACAAACCGATATGCTTCCCAAAAAATTGCAGAAAAAGTGATTTCACCTCACTCTCGTATTGGAAAATGGCAAGATACAAATATTATAGAGATGAAAAAATTTCTTGGACTTCTAATATGGACAGGTTTAGTTCCACTACCAAGCTATGAATTATATTGGAGTAACTCATTTATTTTTTCAACTAATTTTGGTCAAGTAATGAGTAGAAACCGTTTTGAAATACTAATACAAATGTTGCATTTTTCTGATAATTCTCAGATTGATAAAAATAATCGTTCATACAAATTAGGAACTATATTAGATGATGTTATGATTAACTCTAATATGTGTATGCAACCTAATGAATTATTTTGCATTGATGAATCTCTAATAAAATTTATGGGAAGGTTATCATTTAAACAGTATATTAAAAACAAAAGAAACAAATTTGGAATAAAACTTTTTAAACTATGTATTCAACCATGTTACACACTAGCTATTAAAATGTACTGTGGTAAAGAAGCAAATCCTGAATATAATGTTGGATCCAAAATTGTGCAAGAGCTTTCAGAGCCATATCTACATTGTGGTCGAACACTAGTGGTTGATAACTGGTACTCTAGTGTTGAACTGGCCGAATTACTTAATAGCAAACAGACTCATCTTATAGGAACTTTAAGAACAAACAGAAAATCAAATCCAAAAGAAGTAACGAATAAAAAATTTAAAAAAGGTGAAATAATATCTATGAGAAGCTCGTCGAATGTTTTAGTATTAAAATGGCGTGATAAACGAGACCTTTGTATGATATCAACTAAACATGATAGTGAAATGGTGGAGAAGAATATACGAGGTAAAACCATTAAAAAACCAAAAGTTGTGTATGATTATAATACTGGTAAATCTCCAATTGATTTATCCGATCAAATGAGCTCTTATTCAAATCCACTACGACGTTCAGTGAAGTGGTACAGAAAAGTAGTCTTAGATACTCTTCTCAATGTAGCTGTGGTAAATGCATTCGTTTTATACACACAAGTGACTAAACCAGAAAGAATGTCAATCACCACATTTCGAACCATTTTAGTAGAAAAACTAATTAAATTGAACGATGAGCCAATGTATAACATGACTCCATCTATTGAACATAAACTAGAAAAAGTTACTAAAAGTAGATGCTTTAAATGTTATGCCAAAATGGTTAGTAGTAAAGGAAGAAAATTTGCTCAGTCACACTCAAAGAAAACAAGTACAAAATGTTTAGCTTGCAATAAGCATTTTTGTTTAGATTGTTTTTTTGAAGACCATAGAACTAGAAGGTTATAGAAAATATTCTTATTTGATTTTTGTATAAACATTAATTTTAGATTTAAAAATGTTTTTATCAAATTTATTACAACTATTTTTAATAATTTTTACAAAAAAAAGCATAATTCATTTCTCAATGTAAGTTATATACTATACAATTTATAAAGTATAGACTCTATTGTACATATACTGACAAGATAAGTCTTTATTGTTATTTTGTTTGTTTTTTTTTAATTTTATTTTCAAGTTGTTTAAACTATTGATTTTTATGAAAAGGAAATGTTATTTATATAAATAAAAACAGATTTAAAAATTTTTTTTTGTGCAGTAAAAAAAAGTGTTTATCCTCAAAAAAATTAAATTTGGTTTGTGACTCTATTTTGAGTCTCAATTTGTTAAGAAAATTCATGATATTTTTTTAAGTACTCATTACAGCCACGAGACTCGATTTGGGATCTCGGGTTGAATAGTTCCAAATGAATAAAAATATTGAAAGTTAGTGATAATAAACATATGTGTAAATTTTGAAATCATTTTAATATAAATATATATATATTTTTAAATTTAAGTAAACCAATTAAAATCTTATGGCGTCGGGGGATAGTTTAGTGAGACCCCAAAAAAGGACTCATGGCGGTCAACCTGTTAAACTGTCCGTGTCACCAAAGCAGCTGTGTAACTACTCACTGGCCCCCCTTTGGAACTAGAACAACGTTAATTAATCGTCATAACGGTAACAGTGATTACTGAATACTGGTATAAGCGTATTATTGTAGTACCTATGCGTTCATTGCGTTCACGTATACGAATAAATTTAAATATTTAAAACAAAATCTAGTATAAATACGGCCAACGAGGGGGGGCCATGGCCCCTGTGGCCCTCCCCCTGGATACGCCACTGCCGGTACAGATAATTCGATTTTCAATACCGTTTACCTACATATAGGGTTACACAAATCTACGCCTATACGTTATGCATTCACGGTTATTAAAAACCGCAATGCAGGGTGTCCTAAAACCGATTTGTTTGATTTCGGAAAAAATCACATCCACTGTACGATGTCCGTAATATTTAAGTCTAGCGGTGAGTTGATAGATAAGTTTATCGGTATACGCGCTTTAACAATATTTAATTGTGTAATGAAAAAAAACTGCATCGGTGGCAAACTCAGGGGCGTTTCGGGTGTTCGAATTTGCTCACGAAATTATAGAATCAGTCATCTCAAACGAATAATATGTATCTTAAAAAAATTCTAATAGTATTAATTCTTATTTTTTCGGAAAAACTCTACGAAATTTTTCCCAGCATCCTCATTGTGCACTGAATTCTAATAATCGAAATATCATGGCCCCGATTTCATTGAAAATATTTTATGTGCAAAAAAAAATTTGATATTTATACGACGATTTGTAAAATAAAATTTAATACTTACAAATAATAATTGTGTAAAATTTCTCAAATGTTCACTTTTAATTTACTAACGTCGGTACTAACAATCCATGCGTTTCAGATGCACCGGGTTTTTTCAAGATAGATTTTGACGTGTCATATTTTATATATTTCACATTATTTATGTCCGTTGCACTCGTATAAGTAGTTATCACTTAAATTTTATAACTAATTAAGTATAATTTATGAAACAATCATGTATTTTTAAATGTACACAATAAATCACATCAAGTGATTAAAATTTGTATGACAGCAATTTTACCACATCAATATTCAAAGTAGATTAAAATGAATATGAAGAGAGTTTCTTGATTCAGGGAAATGTAAAACTATTAGTAAATTTCACATTTATTTACCCTTAAGACCGCTTTAAAACCTAGAGTTTCGCCTAGTGTTTCCTAGTGTTTCTCGACTACTTTTACTCTATTTCGAATATTTATAAGAACAAATTACCGTAACACAAATTTGAATTACCATGTATGTTTAACGGTATTATATTAATGTATTAAATGTATAAACACCTGCATATTTTATCATAACCAAAAAGTTAACTAGTTTGCAGTTAATAAACTTATATACGCTTTTAAGTGTTATAGGTTTATTGATAAAATATAAACAAATATAGATACAACCAAGGACGGTAGCCGGCTGAACGGTTTTTTTCTCTTTTTTTTTTTGGCGAAATCATTTTATTTTTGTTGTTGTTGTAACCGCGGCTATTACATGTCTACGTTTTAATTTTAAAATGCATTATGGTGCTCATTTAAGAATCTTACACGCATTGAGTATTAACATTATTACGGGAACTCGTGAACATTTGATTGTAGGGACCTGAGGTACGTCGTACACTCACGTGTATGTGAGTACTTATGTTTTACTATTTATGAAATACACTTGATGTAACCGGAAGTTAGTGACTATATTGGCATTGAGTATTTAATTTTTGTCACGATACATTTTACAAAATACGTTCAACGTGTGACCCGAACACTCTGCCTGCACGGTAGTTAAGCTCCTTGGTCTGTGACTTTGGATACTTCGAAACTATTATTTTTATTATTTTGAAATGAAACGTTCGTCTAAAAAAAAAAAAAAAAAATAAAAATAAAAATATTCCCGAGTTCACCATTCAGACCTTATGCTCGGTTTATAACGTGCCGTATAATAAAGTTGTCTGATAAATAATAATAATAAAACTAAATTATTTAAATGTATAACATTTTTACATGTCGGCGAAGTTAAAGAATGATTATAAAATACGGTACGATTGTACGAACGTCGAACCGCTATCAAAAGTCTAGTTTGCCCAGAACGTTTCCGGATCATTGAACGAGCTGCTTCTCCGCTTTGTACGCAAATATTAAAATAAATTATCTTGTCAGCCGATAGAATCGAACGGGACATCGAATTGGATTCAGTACGAACGTATGAATACATGAATATTTGCGTTTCATGACAAACATGCTTTTACACACGCGCGCACCTCGTACGTTATTTATTTATTTATTATTATTATTTTTTTTTTTTTGAAAAGAGCATAAAGAATCGGACTGTTCGCGATGATTATTTGAAGAATGCACGATTATTGTCATTATATAATCGTATATTATTCATCATATACCTACCTGTCCGGTGACAATACATGGGCGTATTTAGATAGAGGCCATGGGACCCGTTGCCCAGAGCGGCAATTTTTTTACGATCAAGAGGGCCGGCAAATTTTTCTCGGTACGTAGTAGGTATTTGGTGTTAAACAACAATATTGTTCAACATTTCTGTGATTGTGCGACTTTAAAAATAAAAAATAAGTTATCTGTTATTTATAGTCACTGATAACGGCTCATCCTTTTTTCCAAAATGTATTACGTTTTATATATGTAATATGTATTATTTTTATGTACACCTTCTCCAAACTGCAGTGCAGAGCGTTCTTTTTCCACATTAAAAATAATAAAAAAATTATTTACGGTCTACAATGTTACAGGACCGCTGTTCAGCCTTAGCTGTTCTATCTCAATCGAAGCTGAAATGACCACTTCACTAGATTTACAAAATATAATATTGATGATTATTATTATTATTATTTTTTAAACCAAAAAATACATTACTTATATGAAATGAGCATATATCACTTTGAACGAAAACGTACAAGTTTTATTGTACAAGAGTACATACTTTCTTTTATTGACGAATATTGAATTTAATGAAACGGCTTAAGACGTCTGTTTAATTTAACCCCAAGGTTATGTCGCGAAAGATGGTTAGGTTAGATGTTTGATGGTTTGCTTAAAGTTTTTTTAGGAAATAATACGTATAGAATATAAACGATTTTTTCGGTACACAGGTTAAACTTTTTTCTCATCGATCTCCCTGCCCCAAACAAAAATCACGTGTACGCGTCTGGTGATTCTAATGTACGTTACAACCAGAGCTCAGGACTTGATTGAAAACATTTCATTTATTTATTTGAATTTTCGCATATTTCTGTGGAAACTACGTATTGAAAGTCTAATTCAATACGAATCAGTTTCGTAATACATACCTACGATTAAAACACACGAATTCATGTCACATACTTAAGAATATTTCACTAAATTTATGTGATTACGCATATTTTAAAATTTTGAAACATATCAATTCGTATTATATGTGCTAATTATTAACGATATCAATAATTGAACATTGATATTTAAATTGAATAATAAAAAAAAAAAATGAAAAGTCATCGCACACCGTTGCCTTATCTGTATTTTGAGTTACACTAAACCGAATATTGACGGTAAATTTGTTACAGTCGGCAAAGTCTTATTTACTGGTTTTTCAATACGAGATTTATCTTTACCGAGAACTGTCACTGTCGCACACCGTCGCGTCGTACCGTATCGTATTATTCTCAACGTTCATGTTACAATTTTCACGATAGAAACAATTTTGTGAAACAAATTCATCTACTTTTTTTTTTTTTTTTTCAACAGTTACGTATATTTTTAAGTTTATTTCCGTGTAAATACATGTTTTTATTTAATTATAATGTCAAATTATACGCAGCGTATCTTAGCTTTTTTTTTTGCGAACTGCATGTAACATCTACACACGTATGTACATTGTTTTTTTTAGCGTGTCGAATTCCGATCCCCGAAACCAAACCTAACCGAAACCAAACCTAACCGAAACCAAACGAACGGAATGCAAATACATCAACACAATACACACACGTACGTACATACCATTACTTTGTACGTTGTAGTAGGTATACAGTGAGCGTCTCGGACTCGATTCGTGCGGTCGTTTAAATAAAAACACGGGACGCAATTCGCGTACCTACCGCCGAACGGATTTAATATTTTTGGGATCCGATTCGTGTGCGGACTGGTGGAAAGTTTTTTAATTAGCCATCCGGACGGTCGTATACGAGAGTTGTGATAAATATATAGTATATTATATAAATATATATATATATATTTTTTTACGGCGCCACGGGCCGTCATAGTCAAACGCTATCCGTCGTGAACGGAATCGGTTTAAGTGCCTACTTTGGGGGCCGTTACTTCGTAAGCAAACGATTAAGACGGGCCTGATTAATTATTACGTATTTAATAAGTAGGTATGGGTTACACCGGTAAAAATATATGAAGATTATCGTGTTCTATATATCAAACGTTTTTAAATTTTAGGGGGTTGGGTGAACTCTATCAAGTCAAATATACTATAATTTATATTTCAAAGTTTTATTCGTGAATGTAAATAGCATTTAATTCGAAAACATTTTAAATTGAAAAATCGAATACATTTTAAAAGATTTACGTAAATAAATTCATAATTTATAATTACTATGAAATTAGTCGTTGTCATCATTGTGACTATTAACTTGTTCATCCTCTTCATAAAAAAATGACTTTTTTTCTAGCTTTTTCATTTACAAAAGTTCGGATCACATCTTTAAAGTATAGAGATTATACAAAGTCACTTTCGATACTTAAAATAGCAAGATTTTGCAGATTGTTTTGTGCCAGTGAAGATCTTAAAACGTTTTTTAATTATTTTAATCAATTGAATGATCTTCACCTGTAAAGTTAGTACACATAAGAGAAAGTCATAAACGTAAAAAAATGACCTTTCAACACTTGAAATATTTTCACATTTCAGGCACATTTAAATCAACTATCATCTTATACACGTAGCGTTAAATATTCTTATTCTTACTCGTATTTTCGTCCGATGTAACTAATGATGAAGACATCGATGAAAAACATAAATACTGATTAATCTCGTTTGTAAAATCATCAGGGAAATCGTTTGAATGCCTTTTTAACCGATTGTTCGTTCTATTCCCTATTTACAGCCGAATTCGCTTATTTCGATGTCGTATATAACGATATTCCTGGTAAAACGATTCTTAGCCATGTATTTGGTTGATTTGATATCTCGTGTGCAGTAATTTTGGTCGTGTATTACGATATCAGCTACAACGATAATCCGGATATAACGATGTTATTTCGCGATTAAAATTGGTTTTTATAATCGCCTATAACTATATTATTGTGCATACATACAAACGTAATAATTTGTCTTTATAAATAATTAATTGATTAACATAATATAATATATACAATATGCAGGTTCATATTCTTATTTTAACTATACATACATGATGTGTGTAATAATAGTATGTGCGATATTGTTAATACGTCTTGGTACATTTATCGAAGTTTGAAATATAATAATAAATAATATAATAGTCTGTTTAATAAATCAATTTTTCAGAAAAATCGATTTTTTTTTTTAATCCGGGTATGACGAAATTCGGAAATACCGATCCGATTATCTAGGATCGTTATAAGCAAATTTTCAAAAAATTGCTAATAATCATGTTCATTATAGTTTTTGATGATAATTTAAAAATCATTTCTTATGGTAGTTTATGCGCCGATCCCATGTACTAAATCATTATGAAGCTGATCGATTATTATAGGAAAAAGTATTAATTTTAAACGATTCTTTTGGGCTTAGTTCATAAAAACCACTTTCGTTTCAGACGTAAATATACGTACAGATATGAAAGTCCGATTATTGTTATTCACATTTTCATACGAGTTATCAACGGCTCGCCGCTGGCCGAATGTAATCAAGAAATATATTTTTATTTAGCGGACATTATACGGCCCGAATTTTTTCGAGAGCCATATCCCATGAGCAATGCTTATTTTGCTTGTAAGTAAATTCAACCTGGGTCGTGAACAAATCGGTAGGTACCTGCAGTGTATGTGTGTTTGTGTGTGTGTTTCCTTCTCGTCCTGTAAAAACAACGTTGTGGCCTCCAATCGCGTGTCACATACAGCACACCGAGCGCAACAAATTTCTCCGTTCTGCTGCAAAATACGAGCAGGTATGCCGCGTCGTTTTTGAAAATGAAAACGAATCACCGGACATAAAAACCGGAAGAACTAAAACCATGATAATTATAATACGATTGATATTAGAAAATATTACCTACTCGTTTTCACGGAACATTGTAGCAGGTACGTTTTTAATTATTTGTACCTACGTAACGAGATAATGATTCATAAAATAATATCAATAATAATTATTGTAATAATAAGTCATCTGAATCGTAGAAGTGCGTGTGCGAAATTCTCGACGGGCCAAAACCGTTACAGGTGTTTGACCGGAAATTCGTGGATTTCGCGCACGCCTATATTATGAGTATACTTACCACGTTTGGCCATACGTTTCACGACACGAGTGCGTCATACACCACAATATCATGTTATAATATAGACGTTTAATTACCAGCGTGCGGTGACTGGTGAACGGCAAGTGTAACATACGACGCACAGACTCGGTGGAAAGTATTTTTTCTTATATATTTTCAATCATATAATACGTCGCAATCATTACAGTAATCACCAAATGTCCGATCGCGTATATTATAACATATATTTTTTGTGCTATTCGTTTAAGTCCGAGTGCCGTGATGACGTTACACGGAATGTTTTCTCTCCCATTTGTTTTCAAGTAGGTAACTGTATACAGTGATTGAAACACGTAACTTCCGAAAATCAACTTGCGTCCATCTCGTAAAATCTCGTATTGTTATCGTTGTGTCATGTTCAAAAAGTAGGTATCACTTCACTTACCTCACGATTTCGTTCCAAGTAAAACTAAATTAAATTATGATACACACAATATTTTGATAAGTGTTGTTTTATTTGAAAAAAATAACTAATTTTCTATTTAAATATATTTTATTATTTTGGTAGCTATACCACTTTTTCTTCTGCACACATTAAAAAAAGAATTCTCGATAAATATTTATTAGTATCTTGGCCCTGGAAAAATGTCGCGATTCAAAATGTAAAGATTTTTCTTTGTTGGTATGAAAGCTACATATATATACAATACGAGTATATGTACGGGTTTATATTATTATATACACAAAAAGTAACATTGTATATTCATCAGCGGAAATCTACTTTTATTAGGTTGTATACAACCTATTGGCAAGATAATGAGATGTTTATAAACTTTTCTACATTTCTTTTTGAAAACTGCGCAAAAAGAATTAACAAAACGTACTTCTATGATATTAGTATCATATAATTATTATTGAAATGCAATTTTCTCCACACAAATTTCTGAACACATATTTTTCATAACCTATTCACACTTGCAATTTTTGAGTTTATTTGAAAATCATTCAGTGATTTGCAAGGAACGTTGGAACGTTGATAAATCTTTAGGTATATCGTTTTTTTGGCCCTTTTTTTATTGAAAAATAATGTTACAAGACATTTGTGTTGGTGAAATAGATGATTTGATAATAATAGAAAACTTCGAAGATTTCTTAAATATAATTTTACGTTGACACATTCATGAAATAATGTTTGAAAACAAAGATTTTTCAACATTATAAGTTTCTCAGTCCTCACTGAACTCTAAAAATGATTCGTTTAAATCAGTTGCCTATGTAACATTCACGATGTCTATTTTTACTTACTTACAAGCATCTGAATGCTGTTGCTAATATACTTATTACGAGAAAAACGAATTTGTAAGTTTTTCGTATAACGGATAAACCTTTAAAAATAACATAATTCACACCATAGGATATTCTACGTTTTTCGGAGAAGAAAATGGCGATGGGTGAATTAAATTTTATAGAAAAAAAACAGATTATTTCTTTAGTTGAACGATTCTGAGCAAAGTTTCAGTATACAAATTCATCGTTAATACATTTTATAATTTTTAGTCGAATTGGTAGTAGGTTTTTTTAAAAAAAACTTGTTTAAAGTTTTCATGTTTGACAGAGAAGATATTTTTTCAACTAAAAGATTCAAAACATGCTGTTCCATCCCCGTAATGATTTGATGGACCGTTTTGTTTTTAGTGAATATTTTTAGTTGAAAATTGGTATAGAAATAGTCCGTCCCGTAAAAATAGTATAACGATTTACGAAAATCGTTAAAAAAAAAAAAAAACCGTGAGTAAAAATGTCTGAAATTATTTCAGTATCGTTATTTTAGGCGACGAGTATGATCATATTACATTTAAATTTTTTTTTGTTATATATTAAAAATGTAAATAGGAATAAATTTTCACAAAATTTATTTTTAAAGTTCTACTTTAGCCAAAAAGTTAATGATTTTTTTAAAGCTTTTGTTAAGTATGTACCATACAATAAACCATTAATATTAGGTGAAATTTTCAAGTTTCTAGCATCGTTTCTTTCTTTGTTATGAGTAAATCACTAAAATCGTTTTATTGAAAGTGTCATTTACGACAAATTTTATCGTTTTTACTCGGTTATACTTGTTTCAAGTACAATCTACATACAACTTTCGATCTTTAGAGTAGCTGGATGAAACTTTTGAAGTATTATTGTTACCTCAAAAAGTCTTAATAGAATAAAATATAAAAAAGATGAAAAAACATAATTGTAAAACCATTTCCTTCGCTTCATTTAGTATCTGAAAACACAAAAACTAGAAACCAAGATCGAAATCGAAAAAAACAAATGCCCGTATTCAAAACTGAAATCAAAACCGTAAAATGCAAAATCTGGTAACCAAAACCGATGTAAATATCAGAATTTTTTTTTCTGATCTCAAGCCCTAGAATAAATTCAATAATGACGATACATATTTGCGTTTTCAAACACTATCCGAGTATGCAATTCAAAAATATAATAATAAACAAATATTCAAAATTTATGTATAATGTATGTACGTTTATAACCATGATAAGTTGATTAAAAAAAAAGTTTCTGTTGTTGATTATATATTTAATACACTAAGGTTTATTTTAAGGAAGAATTACCAGTTAGGTAGCAAAAATTAATTAAAGAACCGAAATTCATGAAGAAAAGTAAACACTTTTTGAGTCCTTTGAACAATCGATGCGACTTTCGAGATAAATAAAAAATGTGTTTACTGTACATAAACGTCCGTCATTTAAAGATCGAAGTACTCATGTTGACAAGGCATTTGAAATAGTTCACCGTAGAGTGGTTTCCGTGTGAATGGAAAATTAACATAAATAGTGAGTACTTATTGTGATAGAGTTAGGATGTTGATGACTTTTGCATTTTTTTCCTTTGATTCTATACAATACTATCCTAGCTAAAAATTTAATTCATACTCTCTTGATGCAGAATATTCTAATTTTATTTTGAATTTTTTTGCATTTTTCGGCATTTTTAGCTATAAATGCATTTTTTTTGTTTTTAACATTATTTTTCAACATTTTTAAGACATTTTTTCATCTTTTAGATTATTTTTTGTAGTTTTTGTACAATGTGGAGCGATTTTAGATTTTAGAGCAAGTGTTGAACCCAAGTTGGGAAACAAGTTTAATTTATTTAAAATCTAACTTTGGATTTGGACAAGTAGTAAAAAATTACTATTACACCCATTATCACGCCCATATCTCTAATACAAATTATTATTTATAAATACATTTTTTTCACTTACTTAATTAGTTTTTTAGATCATTTTTAAGGTTATTTTTTGAAGTTTTCAGGGAATTTTTGCGTGTTTTTTAGGTCATCAACATCCTAACTCTAGTGATAAACATTATAAATGCTAATTTTACAATTCATTTTTTTGTTTAGTGTGATTATTTATGAAGACGCACAAGATAAATCCTCAAACTGAAGGAAATGACCAAACAGTATTTGTTGTCAAATAAAATCGTACAATTTGTACTTTTGTTTAATCGTTTTATAAAACGCTACTTGAAAACGTCTGTCGTCAAGGCGCGTTGAATATTATTACAGCATTCACCGCAGTAAGTTGCGAATAAATAATAGTCTACTGGGTTTTATTTTGACAGCCCTGCAACGGACTGTTGTATTTTCTGAACTAAGGCAAAAAATCTGTTTTTCCAAAATGGATTAAACTTATTGTTTTCTTTAGGTAGTCCAAGAAAAGTGTCACGAAAAAATTGAAAACGCATTTCTTTCGACACCGTCTAGACGACATTTCCGATTCACGGTTTGGTATGAACGATACGTTTTGAACACTTCGTAGACCCGAGTACCCGACTAAACTAATGACGTCATAAACGTACCTATTTCGTCCCGCGTTCGACGGCGTTTACGAATGTGTATTTATGACACCGTAGAACTCATTTGCGTTAGATATTTTGCAATAGTACCTTCCCGATAAAAAGCATCGTATTTTATATACACAGTTTGACGAACCCGTAGTACGACAATACCGCAGTGGCCTGAGGAAATATCACCTGTATAATAGTTTACCTTCTATATTAGATAATAAGATCCTCCTAAATATTTAACGATGCCACATTATCATGTGAATTTGTATATCGTTCGTTCATTTTTGATGAAAGTACACGTATTGTGGGGTAGGTAGATTCATAAGTTTTCACACTCTCATAAATAATCAATGATATCAATAACGAACATTGCATATTTTGTTTTTCTACTACACATGTAATTGAGTTTTTTTATAGTCACGAGGGGGGAGGGGGGAAGGACAAAAAGTGACACGAATCGCCAGTACGAGATAATTCATATTAAATTTGAAAAAATGATGGTAAAATTTAATTTTGAAATTATGGTTTGGAAGATATGACATTAAAAAATATTAATTTACTCTGAGTTATTATTTGTATTTTATCACACTAAATGAATATCAAATGCGCAGTTTCCAATATTGCACGATCCAATATAATATTCACAAATAGTTGTCGGGACGCCACCGGTACATGACGAGTCTCATTCTTAAATACCCACCAGGTTATGGGTGGGAGTTTCGTTTGTTGTAGCTTTTAGTCTTGTCACTTTTGGAAAATACTACATTAATTATACGGTATAAAGTTGTTCATAATTAATATATAAAAAGCTGGTAAGTGAGATGATGGTGGTACAAGTCCGTCCTTCGTCCCTTCGGTCCTCGGACAAGATATTGGTGATGAATGTATTAAGTTTTAAAGAAATGATGACTCATTTCTTATTGTCTTAGTCACGATTTTTGATTTTTTGTTAGGATAATTAGGTATATGAGTAAGGTCATATTAAATTTTCAGAACTTATTTGTCAAATATTTAAAATTACATTACACAAAAACTTTCAAACAATTTGGTAAATTAAAAGTTCTATATTTAAGTCAAAAGTGCTGGACGAAACTTTTGGACAAGGATTTCTATACGAAAAAGTGTTTACAGAAAAAAAAAAAAGAAAAAAAATTAACATCATTGTAAAACCATAAGATCCTTCGCTTCACTCAGAATCTAAAATAAATACATGTCCATTCGACTAAATACAAAAAAAAATCTACTATGCAGTAAACTGATTATATATCAAGATCTTATATGTCATCTATCTTAAATCTAAAAATAGAACTTTGAAAATATCTTGTTTTTTTAAAAGTTCATCCCTAATAAAGTTTTAAATATTTGATAAAAACTTTTGAAAATTTAATATGACTTAACTCATACACTTCTTTAACGAATTTCAAAGTTGAAAATTGACGTAATAACAGTTTATTACATAAAAATCGTATCATAATTTACTTAAAAGCTTATGAAAAAATATCTAGAGTTACTATTTTTTGAAATTTTTTAGAATCGTTAGAATAGTGTATAAGGTAATGTTATATTGAAATAGTCATTTTGGAATAAAGAGGGAATTTCTGAAGTAGATTTAATAAAAGTGTCGTTTCCGGTGAATTTCATCATTTTCGGAACATTTTAAGCTGTTTTTCCCCTCACCTGTAAAAACTATTGAGATAAAAGCTTAATAAATACTCAAAATATCATCTACATCGAATTTCCGATCCACAGAGTCGCGGGATGAAACTTTTGGACCAAATTAAGTTGAGCAAAAAGAGTTTCTAGGTAAAAAAAAAATAAAAAATAAATATCATTGTAAAACCATAAGACCCTTTGCTTAATTAGAATCTAAAATAAAAACTGATGTATGTGTATTGTGTATTCTTCAAAGTTGGAGATCTCGTTAAAAGTATTTATAATAACGATACTATAATTTTTGAATTACGAACGACGAACTGCCACAATCGAATTGAATAATGACGTGTTTTACGAAGAGTCTAAACAAAAGATATTAGAAATCAACAGACCTGTTTTCTGGAGAATCTTTGATTAAATATAACGCGTAAATTCAACGTTCGAAACGTGCGAGTTTAATATTATTATTACTTGGTGTGTACCAGCTTGCGTATTATTCTATTGTGTAAAAACAAACAAATTCATCGATCAACGAACATCAAGTGATTGACGTGAGTATAATTCCATGACACACATTTATCCGCATTTTCGTACGGTTAAATATGATGGTCAAACTGTAGATTAATTTAAGTTTCGCGATAGCCTGCAGAACGTTATGGCGACAAGGGAAATGTCGTGGGCGTCAACGAAAATCTACGTCAATGAATATATAATGTGCTGCATTCCATTAAAGAGCTGTTTTTTTCGCTTTCATTAGGTATTTAGATTAGCCTTTTAATTTCATTATGACGCGTCAAGTCAATCTTGTATGAGCAGAAACGGTCGTTTCAATATTTTATTGAAAAAAACGTTTCATCATCGCAACTGAATTATTATGATCTGAAGTGAGTAAAACAAAATTTTCTCAGTAAAATAACGACTTTTCGCTCCTTATGTATCGAAATTAAAACATTTACCACCGGCTGAGATTAACTGAACGAGTTATATTATCAATATTTATCACTTCTACATAATAATGTATGCCGTACATACTGTCCATATGCGGCTAAAGTGTACAGTGTGTATACTCGTATATCATAAAACTGATGCCGAGGTACTTAAAGTCCAACTTCTCGTGGTTTAATTGATCACGTCTGCAAGATCGAGTGGTTATCTGGGACGATGTTGGGTCTGCAGGCGAGTGTGAACTGCATATTTGTTTTTGCAGTTGTACCCACACACCCACAAACACAAACACACACACACACACACACACACACACACACACACACACACACACACACACACACACACACACACACACACATTCACAATTCCTATGCATAATGTCACTCAGAGATTTACTTAATATTGTTCAACCTCGTACAATTGAGAAATCAGAATTTATTTCATCAATTATTATTAAAAAAAAAAAAAAAAAAAAAAAAAACAATCACGTTTTTATAGCATTTTTACTACATTTTGTTATTTTGATTTCTAAATGTTTTCGATTTCTTAAGTGGCAAATAAATATGACCGAATTCATTAATATTTGTGATGTAATTTCGATATTTTAATTAAATGTTTTCATATTTATGTAAACACTTTAGTCCATTGTAAATTATCAAGCGAACCCTTCCTTTCTACACTGTTTAAGTTTTTTAATACCTACCTATATAAACAATGAAAATTACAAGAATACAAACTCGAGAATCTCTTGAACTGACATGGCGAACATCGATAGGTTAATAGTAATATAACAAATTAATTTATTATATATATATATATATGCGTACATTATTAATAATTATTTGAACTGCATCAAAGGTTTAATAGAATGGAAATCTAAATGACAGTATACAGAGTGATTCAGATTTATTTGACTAAAATGCAACACCTTTTTTCTATTTATTAACTTAAGTATTTTTAGATTGCGAGTGTAACGAAGGATCTTATGGTTTTACAATGATGTTTATTTTTTTCATTTTTTTCCTGGAGATACTTTTTGCTCAACTTAACTTTTTCCAAATATTTCATCCGTAAATGGCATTTTCGTGACATCGAATTTAGTAATTGCGTCATTTCTCCAAAAGTAAAGTTGCTAGAAACTTGAAAAAAATTGTAATTATTATATTATTGACATATCACTGCTTGATCTAAAATGATTATAAAAAAATTTGATAACTTTTGGGTTAAAAATAGTACTTTGAAAATACCTTGTTTTTTAAAATTTACCCCTTATAAAGTTTTAAATATTTGACGAAAATTTTTGAAAATCTAATATGCTTATACTCATGAACTTCTTTAACGATTCTGAAAAATTTCAAAAATAGTGGTTCAGAACTTTTTTTTACAAGCGTTTAAGTAAATTATTACATGATTTTTACGTAGTAAACAGTTTCACATCAATTTTCAATTTAAATAATTTATTTGAAGAAATTAGTGAATCCAATTATGATGAAAATTTGAATACAGATAGAACAAGATGTTTGAATCGTTTTTGTAAAAAACCTATGTTTTTTTTCGAACAAAAACTTAAGATAATTAAAAACAAAGTCTTCCGAAAATTAGACGAAAATTGATGAAGGATATGAATGGTATATTTTTAATATTTGATGAAGACTTCTGAAAGTTTAATGTGATCTTACTCATACACATCACTCACGATACTGAAAAAATTTCAAAAGTCATGATACAATTTTTTTCACGTACATTTTCAACTTTGACAATTTATTTGAAGAAATTGGTTAATTCAAACGGTATATTTTAATTCTGAAGCTTTGATCAGAATCGTTTAACTATAAAATGATCCATCATTTCTTTAAATTTCAATACACTCGTTCGAGGAGCGATGAATACACCGTACGTACGTACTTTAAAAAACAAATAAAAATTATATTACTGTACAACAACAAATTTGTATTAAAATATACTTTTTATATTTGGAATACAATTTTGAAAATTAAAAATTTAATTTTACCATTAAAAAAAAAAAAAAAAAAAAAATCAAAATCGCAATTTAGTAATTCAGTTTATTTCAAAAATTAGAGATATTAAAATATCTCATTAGAGTTTGATAATTATTTCATTATGGTTTTTGAAGTTTTTGGTAATGCGAATTAAATTATTCAAACTTATGTGCATTCAATCAAGATTGAGTCAGTGGCTTCGATCAATTTTCCCAAGATTGATAATGACAATAATATCAATTTTAATTATTATAATAGGGTAATGGCTATGAGTCGTAACAAAAATCTTGGAATTAATCTAATTTCGATCAGCCGTTTAATAAATTGTGGTACAAAATTATGTGTGAAACAAAATATCATTATTAACTTTTTCAGAAACTTAAAAAAATATAGAAAATTAATGGATTAACCTCAAATATAGATTTGTGCATCAATATTTTTCTAAAATTTCGTTTCATAAAACAGTTTTTTTGAATTTTTCGTCAAACGGTAATAGATAAATGATACAGTAAAAATTTTCGAATTCAAGTTCTAAAAATAAAAAAATCTTTAAATGCGATTTCGCTGTAACGCATGACTCGATTGTTTATTAAAAAAAAAAATAAATAAAAATAATGAATAGAATAAAGTCTAATTGCGTGTGTCTAATAGATCTGACTCGCCCCGAAGCGGTGACGGACGAGAAAATTCTTTTTTCTTTTTTCATCAAACCACACGTAAAAGCGAATCCCGTCTTGCATACCTTCGTGACTTACCGCCACTTAATATTTTCGGGTGTATAGTGTACAATGGGCTCAACCTAACCACTGCTGCACGTACGCTGGAGACGGTGCACCGGGATTCAACGTCGTGAAAGTGCACCGTCCTCGAACACGGATTCGCCGCGGGAGCCTGTCACTGATCAATCGTCTTTCGATTGGTTAACCGAACGGTTAAAGTATTAAAGACTTTCAAGACGGCAGTTCAAAGTGTTCAAATTTGATTTGAAATTCCGCGCTTCGCTATTATAGTTTTTGATTTTCTTTTTGCCACGATCACAGTAGTTATCAAACAAACATCGACGTAGGCGACTATAAAAATAAGTCCTTTCTAGGCGTATATACGTACAATATTGGAGATTCATACAATTTTTCAATCTATCATCTCCCCTCCCCCCCGGACACGTTATGGTTACCGTTGTTTTCGGTGGAAACCAGGTGGGGACGTTTTCGAATAACTGAATAAACTGAAAAACAATCGAATTTGATGAGTTACGTCCTTCTTCGTCGGAAACGTCAAATGATCCTTTATCGAAGATTCTAAAAAGAGGAAGAAATTAATGTGTTTTTTTGTCCGTTTTGGAGTCGTATCTAAATATTACTTTCACCGGTCAAGTACGATGGATATACGATTCAGTGGCGTGTTTATGGTAGGGATATGGTAAGAGCCGGACCGAGGGCCTAGCGTGATTGGTACCGGTCAGGAGCGCAATAAGTCGATCGAAAATGGGGGCGCGAAATTGGACGTAGTCATTAAATAAGAGTGAAAATAAAATCCAAAATATAATATTATCATTCTAAAATATTTGAAGTGAATTGATTGATAACTTGTTAATAATTTAACAATAATATTTTGGTAATAAACGCTAAATTTACTACTGTTGAAATTAATTATGTCGATCGACTATCGACGATGGCCGATACCGAATATCATAAACTACGAGTTATACAAATGTACGATAATAACCATTTATCTACCTACATGTATTGTAATCCGCGAGGGTATCAACGCGTTTCCGGTGGCCGACAATTATGAAAATAATATGAATATTTAACGATTATCAGATACGAATAATCGGTCAAATATTATTTAAATAAAACCTAATCTAAATAAACAGAATTGAAATATGAAATTCAACAGATGTTATAGCCTTCGACCATCGTTTTGTGAAGGTAACAGCCAATAGGTATTACACAAAAAGGAAAAAAAAACCTTCCACTAATGCCTTGACTGTTATCGAAGGGTAAATGTTCGTTTTGATTTGCTTTTCGGCTAGAGAATACCTACAATATAATGTACTGAATTATTAATTTACCGAAACGTTTGGTGTTTACGAATTTTTTAAAATTATTTTGTATTAAGAATTATTTAAAAGCAAACGACGTTTTATACACCACGTAAATTTCAGTGCTTTTTGTCTTAATTCCAGATGCTATGCTATGCGAGAAAAATTCACTTTGCCACTATAATATGTATAGAATATATGTATATATATATATATTTTGCCAATTGAAAAATATTTTAAATATTTATTTTTCTCGATATAATTAGCCATAGCAGAAGTTTAGCAAGCTTCAAAGACATCATAAACAATTTACTATCTAGCAAACGTCGTATATTAAATGGTATGCTTTATGTGATATTGATAATATGCCTATACTTATTCCCTTTTCGTAGTGCGTACACAAAAGATACAGTTCATTACACAAGTTTCGTTAGAATCCCAGCCGGAAACTTAGAAAAACCAAGCTGAGAATAAACCGATCTGTCGTGCAACGACGACATCTCGTATTAATGGTATTCAAAGATATTTTAAACGGTTCACGTGGCAATCCACATAACGTGTAAGGACTTTGGGCCGATACATTAGGTCTTACTTCTTGTCAACTTATGTCTTATGCCGAGAAGACGATAAAACTATTGTCCTCTCAATCAGCCGATTCCCCCGGAGATTACATAGCCATTACGATTTACCGTTTTACGGAAAAATAACAGTACGTTTGTATAGTGATTGAGTTCCTCGGTGCTGCCGACTAGTTTTATGACATGGGTTTCACGGTGATATTAAAGAAACACAAAATGAAATAATCGAGATCACAACACATTATATAATATTATCGATATGAAAATCATTTAAAAATACGGGCGATGCCCGTGGTTTATATACTACTAACAGTAGCTTAAACTAAAGCCCATACGATTGAAAACGTTTCGTATCGTAATTTACCGTCGTATCGTCAACAACTGTCCGGCTGTAAACGCGAGTGCATATCCCTAAGGAGTATCTAACGATAAGCGTTTGATTCGTATTTAAGGCAAAAACTCGTGAATCCGTAGAATCATAAAAACGTCATATTAAAGGCGTGTATATAAATATTATGGGATTACATTTAACTTATTAGTAGGGTTCGGGACTTATTGCACACAAATTGTAGGAAATATGCATGCACATATGCACTTAAAATAACCGAAATATGCGCAAAAATATGCGACTAAATATTTTTTTTTTTTTAATTATATTAAAATAATTGATTTTATTCATTTAAATTTAGACAATTTTTTGTAACTAGTTATTTTTTTACAGCTATAATACTATCAATATTATATTACTGAAATGTATGTTCGATTTCATTTTCTTCGTCTTCTCCTACAATGAAAAAAAGTTTGGGATTTTCTTTAATACATTAAATTATTATTTATTATTAAATATAAAGATGATGAATTATTGTTTGCCTGTAAAGTTTGACTGGACAATAAGACATTTTCTGATGTTACCGAATTTAAATATTGTTGGTCAGCATATTTACGATTTACGATAAACGATAGCATACGCAGGAATAATTAGGTGTTTCCCTAGTTTCCAAATCCAGTTAATAATGTTATTATCTCATCTTTATTAATAAACCAAGCCATACGGAGAAACTGATTAGGTATATTGAACAACGCATGAAAGTAAAACAAAAAAAAGTTATAAAATAATCAATTTTAATATTTAAAATAAATTTAAAACAAAAACTGTGTAAATATACTATAAATAACAATTAAACTGCCAAAATCGACAAATATGCATTTTGCTCAGAAAACGGCTAAATATGCGAAAATATGCAATTAAAATTTTTGTTTTTCAATCCGTTATGACTTAAAACAAATTTAAATCTTAGACTATTCTGCAGTTATTATTAAGCAATATGCAAATGCAACAAGTCCCGAACCCTACTTATTAGTTATATGGTACAACATATATTTACAATATATTAAATATATTAAAAGATGTTTACACTAATAATATTTTATTACATTCGATGTTCCATATTCCAGTAATATAACAGAGATAATAATCAAACATATACGATTAATTTGTCGGTTAATTCACTCGACTTGTCTGTATCAACAGATAGTGGTGTTAAAGCATTAAGGAACGGTTCGGGAACAATAATGATTGAAAAGACTTTTACTTTTTTTAACACCCTCAAATAAATTACATCATATTATGAGGAATTGAAAATGTTGACTACTTGTCCGACATAAAACAACCAAAGTGTCTATGTGCACCCCGATTGGTAGATCGATATGATTCAGTAAATGATTTCTCTGAGCTTTGAAATTCTGAGGAAAGCCAAGGATATAATGGTTTTACAATGGTTTTGCAATGGTGTTTGATTTTTCTTTCTTTCCTTTTTTTCTGTAAACACTTTTTCGTGTAGTGAGAGTGGTGTATAAGTTTCATTTAGTAACTCAATACATTGAAAATTTCATGGAGATTGTACTTGAAAAAAGTTATTTTTCTCTCCTCGCAAAAGTTTTTCCAAACGTGAGAAAAATAGGTCAAAAAACCGATTAAACACGTTACAATTTGCCGTAAACGACACTTTTACTTAATTGATTTTACTTATTTAGTCATAATTTGAAAAGTAATGCAGCTAGAAACTTAAAATGCACACCATATATTAATGGCATATTGATTTGTGAAAGTTTCAAAAAAAAAAAAATAATAATAAAAAATATATGTATCAAGTTTCAGGCTAAAAGTAGAAATAAGTACTTAAAAATACTTTATTTTATTAAAATTTATCTCAAATGACATTTTGAATATTTGACAAAAAGTTTTGACATTTGCGCATGATCATACGCATAAACACTGATAATGGTAATACAAACATTTCATAAATAGTGATTTAGGATTTTTTGTATATAAGCGTTTAAATAAATTTTTATACAATTTGTACGGAATTGTTTTAAAATTAGTTTTCAACTTTGAATGTTTATTAAAACTAAATTGGTTCATTCAATCATAATGTAACTTTAAAAACAGATAGAACAACATGTTTTGAATCTTATGGTTTGATAAAATGTCTCCTTTGTCAAATGAAAAAACTTTAAACAAATTAAAAAAAAAAATAATAACCCCTCGACAATTAGACTAAAAATGGTAATATGTGTTAATGATATATTTTTATTGTGAAGCTTTGCTCAGAATAGTTCAATTATAGGAATGTCTTTTAAGTCTCTTACACCCATTATCTTGTCGGAGGAGCAATGAATACCTCATAGTGCGAAATACGTCCTTTTTTCGTTTGTTATTACACTATCGGAGACAATATCCAAAAGTAACCCTCCGGCAGATTTCGTATAGCGACTTTGCAAATTCTTTAGAGAACACGGAGTTTTGAATTTTTGTGTATATTGTTAAGGAACCTATTCATATTTAAATAATATTTACACGACTAGCTTGATGTGCATTTTTGTTTTAAAAAACTTCTCCTTTGACAAAATCCGAAATACGCTATCATGCGATTGATTTTTAACTATATCAAAATTACGAGGACCGCAATTTTTATTAATTTATTTTTTATTTTTTGTCTATTAAAAAACCTTTGTAAAAACAATGAGGCTCGACGATTATGATACGAGTTACAGAAAAATAATTACACAATCGACTAGGATATAATAAAATATTTATGGTCTGTGAATATATATTGTACAATATATGGATGGTAATATTGTATCGATATGAGGAACACTTTACAAACTGCATTTTTTCAATATTGAATAACATCCTTTGTTCAGATTTATAATAAAATTAATTGATCGAAATCGGTAACGACGAAAGTTGCGGGGGAATCGTATCACGCAATCGGAAGAAGTTGCAAACGCGTTTTTTTTTTTTGGATTCACGAGAGGTTGCACAACCAGTTTTTACGGAATATCAGTTTTCAAAAAACCTCACGGTCGATATACATACTCCGATATTCGGTGCCGGCCGATTTCCGCGTCTTTAATCTATAACGGACATGTTAACCGGTTTACTCGGTGCAGCGGTTTTCGTCGATCGTTCGGCTAGGACTGCAGGTGACCCGGTGCATGTCGATTCTATTGATTTTAGCACTTTCTCGAATTCGAGGCGCGTCCAGTTGTCATTCGAATAGAAATCCAAATCGGTTTAAAACCACGGCCTGTGCTCGTGTTCCGACTACTCGGATTTCATTTGCGCCCACTCGCATAATTATCATGGTAAAACTCAAGAGTAGTCACTCTGATGAAAACCACCATCGTCAGAAGTGAAAACTTATTTGTCGTGCAACGATTTCGGCCGAAAACAATTACCCCGTACAGTGTACGGATCAGACTGTCCACGATCACGGAAGTACTTCGAACACCGATCGAAAGCCTGATTCGGGAATAGTTATGAGGACCGCGAAGGCGTAATCCAGTTATATTGTTTTGAAACCAACAGTAACGGCAAACAATATCGTACGATGAATTTGATCGTTTAAGGCGAAGTTTGTTGAATTGTATACTTTGCACAATTGTATACCACGCACGCACTCGCGTCAAGGTCAATAATAATTACGATATTAGGTTTAGCTAAAAGTACTTAAAAAGAACACCAAGTATGTGTTTCACATACGGTTATTGTTAAAACACAAAAACCTATTGAAAATGTTTCAATAATCGAACATTTTTTAATTTGAAGTTTTGAGGATCGATTACAAACGACCTTTTAGCCGCCATTCAAAGTACTCCTGTAAATAAATTTAAATATGTGGTCATCTAAGCGTGATTCAAGTGACCTCGTTAAATTTGCTGAATTATTTTTATTATTATTAGTGTACTTTTTTTGAACAGACTGTTGTCTTGTTTTATTTGCATCATTGACTTTACAATATTATGCTTACGTATTATAATTAAACCTAACTGGTATATGTGCGACAATATATACATGGTGTGTTGAATGAATGTATTTTTCAAGTCAAACAAAACATTTAAACCTTTAAATTATATATATATATATATATATATATATATGACCCGAAATTTTCGCGTTTAGTCCAAGTGACTTTATGAAACCAAATTATCGTAATGGATCACAATGGATTCTGAAATTATTAAATTACTATACAAGTCTGAAAACACTTACTTGAGAATCAAAATTCGAATACTTATAAAGTAAGTAAGTTTATCTACTCACATTTTTTGCATTTACTTTTATGTATTGAGTTTATTTTAATTTTACGTCACACCAGATGAAAAAATGAAATATCAGTGAAAAATAATAACGTGATTTATCGATCTCGATCACGATAACTTTTCATTTTAAACACTCTTACACAAAGAATAATTAATATTTATGAAACTAGGTAGCTGGTTTTGCTATGAATATTAATAACACCATTAAAGGCAGGTAAGAAAATTAGCCCGAATCGACTTTCGTGTATTTTTGAATATACTTTTATAACTTTCGCTAGCTTAACGCAATATTCTGGGAAATCATAATAAATTACAACACTGAAGTACCGACGAAAATAAAATTCCTATTTATAGACGTTTAATATGACAAATTTGGAGTATTTAATTTTACTATAAAATGTGGCCATTAAAAAAAAAAAAAAACCATAATACAATTTTACTGAAAGTTTGTGAAAAACGAACAAGCATAATATAACTCGTTCAAAATATCGAAAATTCTAGGAAACTATTAAATAGTTATAAACGTTGTTTTAATATTGGTACCAATGTCTTGGTTCGTCCATGGTTAAAATAAAATAGGTATTTCTGGACATACGTATATTAATAATGTTGATGGACACGTGTAATTTTTATATTACATAACTGACATTTTTATGTTCATTAATATACAAAGTGTGTCAGATCTATTTGACAAATGCAACAACTTTTTTTGTAAATAATATTTTATTTTTTATTTATTTATTTTTTTAATACATTTTATAGTACTGCGCTACAACAAAATCAAATAAAATATTTTTTGATTTTCGGAACTCAAATTTTAAAATTTTACATTTCATTTTACCATTAAAAATAAAAAAAATAAAATAGCCATTTTGTAAATGGGATTTTTATTAAAATTATGGTACTAAAATATCTTATTTAGGTTCGGTCATTCATTTGTGATGATTTTTTAAACTTTTTGAAAATGTGAATTGAATAATTAAAATTATTGTACTAACTATTATCCGTTCAATCAAAATCAAGTCGGCGATTTCGATTAATATTTCTGTGATTAATGATGATAAATAATATCAATTTGAATTAACTATAACAGAATAATAGTTACGAGAGATAGCAAAAATGTCGAAATAAATTAAATTTCAATCAGTAATTTAATCAATAACTGTGGTATAAAATAATATCTGATATAATTATGTCTAACACAAAAATTATTGTTAACTTTTTCATAAATTCAAAAAAATCGTAGAAAAGTAACGGACTTACCTATATTAGAGATTCAAGCACCTAAATTTTTATAAAAACCGATTTTACAAAATGGCTCCTATGATTTTTTGATCTAATGGTAAAATAAAATTAAAAAATTTTCAATTTGAGTTCTAAAAAAAAAAAAATCTTCAACTGCGATTTTGTTGTAATACATGACTCAAGAATTCATGTCAATAATGTTTGTACTCTTAAAATATAGTATGACAAGCAAGTATACGCATGTCGGGAGATGTTTTCTAATAATATACAAAATTAATTGTACTGTCACACTTGTTTTGATCACAATTTTTGTACTGATGCCTTTTTTCAAAAGATAATTTTTCACATTACAATTTCCAATCTGTCATCGTTTTACTTCAATATTTCAAATATCAAGTGTATTGTATGGTAAAAAGATCTATGAAGGTGATTATATTACAGACAAACGAAATGAAAGGTTGTTTTTGACTACCAAATAAAGGCGATTATTTCACAGATAGTTTTTAGCTTTCGACGTGTTCATGGCATTTGGGCTCATACAGAATCTTTAGTAATTATCTGTAGGTGTGTACAGAGATAAAGAACTAAAAATTTTAAAAAGGAACCCAACAGAATACGTATATTTCTCATATACGAACAAAGATCTGTCGAAGATAATATTGATCATAAAATCGGTAAAACTGGAGCCTATACGCAGGCTTATTATTATTATTTTTTTTTTCATACGACTGTGTATCTGCATTAGTGTTGGGGAAAATCCGGATTTACCGAAGTTCGAAAATCCGGATTTATGAAATTCGAAATCCGTAATCCGGATTCGGATAAAAATCCGGATTTCGGAATTCAAATTCGGATTTTACCCGAAATCCGGATTTCGGATTTTGAAACATTGAATTAATATTTTTTATGGATTCTTTATATTAAAGCCTTAATAATACAACAGTTGAACCAAATTTACAAATGTATAGTGTATACTGGGTAGTGAATATTTACTATTTAGTATTATTCATTTCAGTTGTACTTATCCTACAGAATAATTGAATAATTCAAGCTAGGCCTGTATCATATAAAGACATTTTTTATTTTTTTATAACTTAAACTTAATACTGTTCACAAAGTGAAGTGCAAAAATATGTATCTGTTTTACAATTTTAAAGTTCAAATAATTTTAGATTCTGAGTGGAACGATGAATGTTTTTTATTTAAAATAGAAAATGCTCGTTTTTTATATTAGAATTTATAACGAACAATTTTTATTTTCTGCTTTAGAATACAGAAATCCACAGTGTGAAACCCAAATATTCGGATTTTACAACTTAAAATCAAAAATCCGAAATCCGGATTTTTCGAATTTTCGGAGAATCCGGATTTAATTCAAACCACTAATCTGCATAGCCTTTGATTTACTATTGAAATGAGAAATACGTTGCCCAAGTATAAATATAAAACGAACGCGTATTGTTTTTTTATTTATTTTTTTTTTTTGTTATAAAATCTTTTATTTTTATAAAAAATCACAATATTCACTTTGTATGTTAATTTTAATTTACAAACTTATAAATACTTATCTACGAAATACTCCAAAAGTTTGCGGATACTCACTTGATTTTTATGAAACATTTTATTGAAAAACGTATCTATTTAATATTTATGTTCTCGTTGAATTTTTTTGGCTTCGACTTGTTTCAGAAAAAACTGTTTTTTAAGGCTAAATCAAGTGGATACACCTTTTGCCGTAGTGTGCGTTTTTGTCACACAGAAAGACGACTGAATCGGTTGGTTTAAATATTATTAAAAACATATTAAATTTAATACTAGTAAAGTGAATTATTTTATTTTTTCTCGTAAAATGGCCACAGGCTAGTGATCAACGATTACACTTTAAACAAATACAATGATTTTTTATTTTTTTGAGAAATAAAAAAAAAAATATATATTAAACGTGAAATAATTAAAATTGTATTCTTTTTCGAACGTCTACAATGAATAAACGCTCTTTATTTTCCACGTTCAAATAATATTTTAAATATACACTCCTCTAATCTGTACGGCTCACTTTCGATTTCGGATCGCACACTTCGTTTGATTCGGGATTTCACTAAAGCACAAGGGTTGTTGTACGTAATATGCACTGAAGCTCTTGACACTTTGTCCGGGGGGGGGGGGGGGGGCTGCGAACATACGCGCGGTTCAGCCGTGTTTTGACGGCGCGTGACTGCCGCGGATCGTTCAAGTCTCCGGCACGTCGCGTCGGGGTAGCCGAGAAACCGCCGCGCCGTGCCGGTTCAAAAACGGGCACAGTCCTCGTCCGCCCGAAAACGAAGTGGGTTTGATTCCCGTGTCTTCTAAAACACGTTTCTGCAAATATACTCTGGGAACTACGTATCGTACGGGTACACGTTTATATTCAATCGTTTCAAGTGAGTCGGTTTTTTTTTCAAATTTAATTCGTTCTAAGCAGGGCTTGTATTTGAAAAAAAAATTCTGTTTTATGTTATTTACAATATTAAAACGTTACACAGTTTTTGCGTTTATCGTTATTTGAAACTAAAACGTTACTCAAGTTTTGCGTTTATCGTTATTCAGAATTAAAACATTACCTAAGTTTTGCGTTTATCGTTATTTTGAACTAAAACGTTATGTCACCTAAAATAGTAAAATGGTCTAATAATCAGTTAATAGTTGAAAACTTTATTTTTATACCATCATTTAACAATAATTATTTGTGTATTTGTGATTTCTAAGATAAAAATAAATCACGTGGAAAAATACATTTATAGTTCTATGAAACTAGCTCCATGTCCCCGGCCCCCCCACCAAACAATATTAAAACCGTACTTACGTCATTTTTTTGTGCTTCGTTTGTGCTGGATTGTGCTGCCAGTCCCTTCGTTTGTGCTCCGTCCCTTTTAAAGTTATTAAACTTTTTAAAAGGGGGGGCCAGGGACATGATTAGCCCCCCCACTTAGGAATCAGCTAATCTAAATCGCTTCACACGTTTGTGCTTCGTTTGTGCTGGTTTGTGCTGCCAGTCCCTTCGTTTGTGCTCCATCCCTTTCAAAGTTATTAAACTTTTTAAATGGGGGGGCCAGAGACATGATTAGCCCCCCCACTTAGGAATCAGCTAATCTAAATCGCTTCACACGTTTGTGCTTCGTTTGTGCTGGTTTGTGCTGCCAGTCCCTTCGTTTGTGCTCCATCCCTTTCAAAGTTATTAAACTTTTTAAATGGGGGGGCCAGGGACATGATTAGCCACCCCCCACTTAGGAATCAGCTAATCTAAATCGCTTCACACGTTTGTGCTTCGTTTGTGCTGGTTTGTGCTGCCAGTCCCTTCGTTTGTGCTCCATCCCTTTCAAAGTTATTTAACTTTTTAACTGTTTTGCTTATGCTAATTTGTGTTGATTATTATAATTTTATATTGTAGATATTTATATTTTTTGTAAGGTTATTATTAGCAAATTCAACTGTTTTTACTGAAAAACCTTTACACTTGTGCATGTAAGGTTTTTTTCTCATTGAAAATGCTATGCTTCAAAAAGTTATGCTAATTTGTGTTGTTTATTATAATTTTGTATTGTAGATATGACAACATGTCAACCACAAATAATTTTAACAGTAAATTTATACTTATACATTAGTGTAAAATTATTTACTTTACCTTCACATCTAGGTAAAATAATAAGAAAATATTATTGGAATTCCATGTAGATAGTTATACTTATGGAGTTAATGTCAGGGTGGCATCGTTTAGAAATACAAATATGTATTTTTCACTATTATTCATTATATTTACACATTGTAAATCTAAAATACAAATAATATATATGATATTGTTTTGATTGGTACTATATGCCATATTATAATATGTAGTACTAAATAAGTACCAATTAATAAACAAAATAATATGGGATAGCCGCTAACATTGTTGCTCGGCGTGATTCGCGATTATCTAAACGATATTCAGATAAAGATATAAAGATAAAGTTCACCAAAAACGTATCACGTAGCTATTTACAATAATTATCAGTGATAAAAATAGTTTGCTTGCGACGAGTGACGACTTAACGAAGTCTATTGACTGATCTGATCATATTTACTGTACATTTGTAACTGTAATTTGAAAATTTTGAAAAATTGAATTGCTGATAATAAAACAAAACATTACATTTTTTTCGTTTGATAACAAAAATCTTGGTAAACAGGTAGCAAAATAGTACAGAAATAATAAAAACGCAAATTATTTGCTATCTAAGAAAACTGATGAGCCCTTTCAAAATGGCGGACTAAAATCAGGCCGAGCCAGAGTTTCCATTCTGATTTAATCTATTCTGTGGTAACAGTAAACGTAATGTAAACATTTTCTGGGTTTTTCTAATTTTGACGAGTCTGCGTCGGCTAGACCGTCACTTTTGTTATAAATAAATATTGTGGGCTGAACTAGATTGAAAATTAAAAATGATAAAGCGATAAACACTATAATAGTACATTCTGTTCTTGTTCATTCCGTCGTAATCTTTATTCCTGGACATATAGTTTGTGTTTAATAAGACCAATAGGTTTAATTCATTCAATTTCACCGTTATTTTAATGGTAAGTTTTATTTTTATTATAAATTATAATATTATTTATTATTAAAATTAATTGTGATGAAGTTATAGTATACCAAATAGCTTAATACAGAACTTGTTCTAGTAGAGGGTAGTAGTCAATAGAGAGCCTTGTCACACCATGCGTTTTAGCGGGTCCGGTTGAACTGTATGCGTTTTTTTAATTAAACTTCGTCACAATTATGTGTTACAGTAACATTTTTAACAACTATAATTTAAATTTAACTATGATGAATAAAAATATAATACATTAGATACTTATAAATAATAAAAAGAGCAAGATACAGGAGTTGGGTGGGATACACGAGGTGGATTGATTGGTTAGGCATTTATTATTAGCTACTATTTAGCAGTGGCGGCTTTGAGGATGAGACAAGTGATGCGGCGCCTCACCTAAAATCTTATAGCAAATAATACTCGAAAAGTTTAATTCTTAGCTCACTGATGGGAAACATTTCGCTAATAATTTTTAACATATTAATAATTTTATTTAAAAAAAAAACTCTTCTTTACGAAGTTTAATAATATGAATTATCTTTTATTTTATTAATGTATAATATTATTCTGTGTTTATTACCAAAAATAGCGATAAACCAATAACAAATGCACGAAATAATTATTACGTTTATTAATATTTATTAATCAAATTTTCTTTTTCAATATTAATTTGAATATTTGAAATGTTAATGTCAATATTGACTATATTGGCATCATGTGTTAATATCCTAATAGAGAACTTGATAATAGCAAATGTTAAACTGATTTTCAATATTTTTATTTGTATTTATTTAAATTTTCCAAACTTTAATATTAAAGTTTATTAAGGTATTGACGGACGCTGCGTTCTCTGCGTCCCTCGATGAATAAAATAAAGAGGTACGCTATAATATTGGGAAAAAATGAAGAGTAGCTCCGTCCCCTCGCGCCCCCCCCCCCCAATTCAACCACTGACATTAACACTAGTGACATTTCTATGAGGTTAATGTTATCACAGTGCACTTCCAATGCTGCAATGTAAAATTCCCATCTCTACAATATTATAATAAACAACACAAATTAGCAACAAATGGCCTAGGTCTGATTCCTAAATAGCTAAGTACAACTAGCCTACATGTCTATAAATAAAAACACTTTGATACGTACCACAAACAGCCCAATCGAGGAAAAATAAATTTACTTAAGTTCATAAAAAATTTAATATCATGTTAAGGCGTGAAGCACTAACAATATGACGTTACCAGCAGCAAAAAAAAATGTCAAAAGTTAGGTTTTGAATGCATAGGTGGTGGGAGAGCTAAGCAAGCCCTTGGCCCCTTCTTGGCCTCATTTTAAAAGTTAAATAACTTTTGAAGGGACGAAGCACAAACGAAGGGACTGGCAGCACAAACCAGCACAAACGAAGCACAAACGTGTGAGTCTAGCCGACGCAGACTCGTCAAAATTAGAAAAACCCAGAAAATGTTTACATTACGTTTACTGTTACCACAGAATAGATTAAATCAGAATGGAAACTCTGGCTCGGCCTGATTTTAGTCCGCCATTTTGAAAGGGCTCATCAGTTTTCTTAGATAGCAAATAATTTGCGTTTTTATTATTTCTGTACTATTTTGCTACCTGTTTACCAAGATTTTTGTTATCAAACGAAAAAAATGTAATGTTTTGTTTTATTATCAGCAATTCAATTTTTCAAAATTTTCAAATTACAGTTACAAATGTACAGTAAATATGATCAGATCAGTCAATAGACTTCGTTAAGTCGTCACTCGTCGCAAGCAAACTATTTTTATCACTGATAATTATTGTAAATAGCTACGTGATACGTTTTTGGTGAACTTTATCTTTATATCTTTATCTGAATATCGTTTAGATAATCGCGAATCACGCCGAGCAACAATGTTAGCGGCTATCCCATATTATTTTGTTTATTAATTGGTACTTATTTAGTACTACATATTATAATATGGCATATAGTACCAATCAAAACAATATCATATATATTATTTGTATTTTAGATTTACAATGTGTAAATATAATGAATAATAGTGAAAAATACATATTTGTATTTCTAAACGATGCCACCCTGACATTAACTCCATAAGTATAACTATCTACATGGAATTCCAATAATATTTTCTTATTATTTTACCTAGATGTGAAGGTAAAGTAAATAATTTTACACTAATGTATAAGTATAAATTTACTGTTAAAATTATTTGTGGTTGACATGTTGTCATATCTACAATACAAAATTATAATAAACAACACAAATTAGCATAACTTTTTGAAGCATAGCATTTTCAATGAGAAAAAAACCTTACATGCACAAGTGTAAAGGTTTTTCAGTAAAAACAGTTGAATTTGCTAATAATAACCTTACAAAAAATATAAATATCTACAATATAAAATTATAATAATCAACACAAATTAGCATAAGCAAAACAGTTAAAAAGTTAAATAACTTTGAAAGGGATGGAGCACAAACGAAGGGACTGGCAGCACAAACCAGCACAAACGAAGCACAAACGTGTGAAGCGATTTAGATTAGCTGATTCCTAAGTGGGGGGTGGCTAATCATGTCCCTGGCCCCCCCATTTAAAAAGTTTAATAACTTTGAAAGGGATGGAGCACAAACGAAGGGACTGGCAGCACAAACCAGCACAAACGAAGCACAAACGTGTGAAGCGATTTAGATTAGCTGATTCCTAAGTGGGGGGGCTAATCATGTCTCTGGCCCCCCCATTTAAAAAGTTTAATAACTTTGAAAGGGATGGAGCACAAACGAAGGGACTGGCAGCACAAACCAGCACAAACGAAGCACAAACGTGTGAAGCGATTTAGATTAGCTGATTCCTAAGTGGGGGGGCTAATCATGTCCCTGGCCCCCCCTTTTAAAAAGTTTAATAACTTTAAAAGGGACGGAGCACAAACGAAGGGACTGGCAGCACAATCCAGCACAAACGAAGCACAAAAAAATGACGTAAGTACGGTTTTAATATTGTTTGGTGGGGGGGCCGGGGACATGGAGCTTATGAAACTAAAATTATAATTTAATTAATTCTTATAAATAAATGGATTTTAAATTATTTCGTTTTGCATTATTTTTCGTTTAATGATATTCTATATATTTTTACGTTTACCGTTATGTTTTGTATAACGATATATTAAATATTTTGTTAACTGTTATGTTTTGTTTTATGGTATTTTATCTTTTTTGTTTATCGTTTTTCGTTATAATTACGTTTCAATTTTCAATCGTTTTTTGTCGTGCATAACGTTATAATTATAACGTTATTATAGCGTTTGCAAGCCCTGGTTCTAAGACCTTCGTGTGACATTGTTTTCCAAAATAAAATAACACCTATGCTTTATACCAATCAGCACAAACATTCTTTTTTCACATATTCTATTCGCAGTAAATGTCGTTTTGACTGCAGCGAATGGATGACGGCATTAACTGTTTTAACGAAAACAATTCGTTTTCAATATTAGTTCGAGTGTTTAATCGAACCGTTACTACTTTGACTCTGCTCGTACGAAGTATTAAAATGATTTCTAAATGATTTTTTGACGGAACCATCATCCTTTGGTGGAAACGAGAATCAACGGAAATTTCCGTTTTTGACGGAATCAGTCTGTGGCGGAAACGGACAGCGTAATTTTGGTTAGTTGAAGAGGTGTTATCTTTAAAAAATACCGATCCGTGTTGCACGGGAATGGTTCCAGGCAGTATCAATTAAACGCACGCGCACGTCAAACAATAAATACGTCAAGACGTTTTATCGTCCACTTCAAAGATGTAATCGCACAAGAATATTAATTAATATACGTGCCAAACGTGTGGGCAGCGGTGCGTAGTGTAATAATATTTAATTCCGGCGTGCAATAATTATACTATAAATTGCGTCACGGTCCGTATTATTATTATTATTAATATTATTATAATATTTTTGCAATGAAATCCGTCTTATTATCTACATTGTTTTCTCGAAAATTTCACTAGTATCGAGTGAAAGAAGACGCAGTGACAGTGCGTCTGCCTGCAGCACACCTCTCAACATACATATACACGGCGTATCACTATGATCTGAAACATTGAATAACATTTGTAACCTTCATTATTTTTAATAATTTTTTTTTTTAATCATTACTGTTCTGCGCTACAGTAAAAAAGTATTAGAATATTTTTTCATCGTTTTCGAAACCCAAATTATGATTATTATTTTTTAATTTTATTCTGGTTAAAAAAAATCATAACAGCCATTTTTTAATCAGATTTTTACAAAAATTTTGATATTAAAATGCCTTGTCAAAATTACTTAATTTATTAACTATACACTTTTAAACTTTTTGTAAATGACGTGTATATTTAATAATATTATAATAATTTCCCCATGGAATATAACACTCAATATTTTTGACGGACAATATTGTTAATATTTTTGGAAAATTAAAAAATTTGTAGTAAATTTACGGACAAACCTTTAACACTTATTATTATGAAATAATTATTATTATAGTTATACAAAAAAATATTTAAGATGATTCTCAATTTAAAAATATTGAATAGAACAAAAGTTTTTTCTTAAGTCTGATCTCTGCTGTTCGTGTTCTATTTGTATTTACTTTCGATTTTCAGTTAGTTAACATATCGAGGGATTTTAGCGGTATTTCGTAATCTTCTGCATTAGATAGTTATATTATACTATTTTACCTCACAGTTGTCGTGATAACTGCTCGTTTTTATATTCACTGCACCGTTTTTGATGTAGGTAAGTACATCAATCATGTGCAGCCTAACTCTACACACGCCCATTTGCATGCACGATCACGGACAGATTTACGGATCTTTAAATAGGAGTGAAAAATACTGTTCGACACATGGTTTGAAAACTGGATTTTAAAATGCTATCTCGTCGATTGTACTATAATATGCAAATCGCCATTTAAAAAGTACCAATCTCTAGCCTATAGGATACAGTAGGCTTCTATATTCGAGGGGAAAACTATTTAAAGTTGTTTTATATCGAAAGATCATTAATAATATAATACAGTGAAACCTCCATTAGTGGACACCTCTCAAAAGTGGACAAGTTCCCAAAAGCGGACCTGGACATTCATAGTAGTTATAACCGGTACCGAAATTGTAAATTACCTCTCATCGTTGTACATATGCATATGACGTAGTAGATATCTACCCACTTTTCAATGAATACATAAAAATACTTGCGAACTCTTTGAAATCATAACGATTACACGAATTAAATAATTCATTATCAATAATACACTATACCGATATTGTAATATGATGTAAAATCATTTATTTACTTTTTTTATTATACAAAACTACGAATACATAATAATATAAATAAAATAATATATAAATGTTTTCTTATATGTTACAGCATCACCTTATAGCGGACGTTTTGTTTACAAACGTTCATTGTACAAAGGTTTTCTCAATAGTTGACCACTCGCTAGTGGAAGATTTTTAATTTCCTATGATTGTCCACTGTATAGTGGATTGTTCACTTCTATAAAACTCGCAGTCGATTGATTTGCCGGAACGACACGTGTTGTCAATTTCAACTGCTCATTAGTGCTGTATTTTATAATTATTATTCGTGGGCGGAACACATTTCCCGTAGAAAATGCTCTTTGCTATCATCGTGAAGTATAATCAATGAAAGAATATGCGGGGCAATCTCTAATGTAGTGGTCGGTTGTTGTGGGCACCTAAGACTTAAAAAAATACCTTAACACATGCTACCCGATCGAACATTGACCAAAATTTCTAAAAGTGTTGACTGATCTATGTATCGTAGACTGAGAATCACGCGTGTCTTTCATTTCTAATTAATAATTCGTGTAATCAATGATAAATAAAAACTGTGTAATTCGATTCCATTATACGGCATAACATGTTGGGGAGGCACCAACAGAACAGATCTAATACCTACATTGCATACTACACAAAAATTGATTATAAAAGTAGCATACTCCATGTCATTAAAATACCGATCAGAGAAATTATTCAACCACACCAATATATTATCTGTTTACAAATTGTAGGTACATCAGGAAAATTTTAGTTGAATCTATACGGAACTATACACTCAATACTACAGAAATACGTAATAGACATAAGAACAGGAAAATACATTAAATCGTCATATACTTTATTATATACAGTTCTATAATTTCTCCTAATTACACGGGGAAAACTATTTTCAACAATTTAAATAACGAAGTAAAGAATCTAATAAAAAGTTTATGTGAAAGTCAATCCAATAATACCAATGTAATTAATATAATTAATAATAATCAAACAAAAAAGACAATAAATAAAATAGTTAGCGATCTTCAGTGATAATGAGTGATCAATAAAATCATAAAAAGTCAATATATCTAAACATAAAATCGTATAATACATTTATATGTACTTATAATTTGTATTGCTGATGTAAATGTTTGTTTCTAAATCTTTTTTTTTTTCTTTTTTTCTTTGTCATTTAATTATTATATCAAATTTTTTATTTTTATAAGTATTTACTTTAAACGAATTGTGATATCGTTGAACTCCGTATACCAGATACGAGCTACAACTCAGTTGGTATTCGTATCAGCTTTTATTAATTTATCTTATTGTAATTATTTAATTGTAATTGTTTTGGCTGAATGAATAAAATCAAATAACATCAAAATTAGTTATCAATATTGATGTGTTAAGAAAATGCGAGGGCACGCATATTGTGTATATAAGATTTTGTATATAGTTATTGAGTTGTAACCGTTTCAAATTTAAAATTCTATAATAGTGTACGGGGCTATTAGATGTAATGTGTTCGGGGATGGTTTTAGGCTCTTTGTCAAATAATACTTAATACTAAATACTAAATCAAATAATTACTTGTCATTTGGTTTATGAACTTGAAACATTATTTACAATAAAACCGTGATGGTAAAAAAAGAAATGTTTCCAAGAGTTTCATACATTTTATAGTTGAAATGGTTTTACTTTTCTTCAATGAAAGTTCTATCCTATGTCAGGATGTTGTATCGAATAAAATATTGTATTTATCATAACACAATATTAAATGCAAATATCAATACTTAATGTTTGAAGTAAGACGTTGTTATTCGTTTTAATCATTTTCGAAAATATTTTTTTTTCTTTTTCAAAATAATAAATGCAATTTTTTTTTTTTTACTACTATTATTTAGTTGTAATAATTTAACATAATTCACGGGTTTGATGTTACAGTAGCATAAGTCGGTTATTTTTTTTACAGAACTTATAATTCAATTTAATTATTAAAATACGATACGCTAATTTTAGAAATCGCGGAAGCTATACGTCATACCGATGCGTTTCTTGACTACGACACATCGAGTTATGCATGAACAATAATATATTCGGTGATAATTAATGGTAGAGAGTGGTGAGTATAGACGTATTTGACACGTCATATCACACAGTAAACATCTTCCGTGTAATATAACCGTTAATAATTAACGCGCACTCGAAGTTTGATTAAATTCGATTGTCTAGCCAACAGCCACGGGCGCGGAGCATATTATATAATTTGATACCTAATGATCGGGCGAAACGTCACAATTAGCGTTTGTGCACTTGTTATACATTTGTATATGAATGTGTATTATATTACCTATAATACAATACAGCTATACCGTTAATCACGGTTGTCCATTTAATGTGGGTTCCTGCGTTTCGATTCAACTGCATAATATATATGATATGGTCGAGTGACACACACACACACACACACACACACACACACACACACACACACACACACACACACACACACACACATACGCAGACAGATTCATGCAGCAATACAGGGTTGGACTATGTGATCCTAAAACATCAAAAAACAGTTGTAAAATTACATTTTGGCTACAGTTTCCGAATTTTTCCGTTCAATGATTGAAAGAAAATGTTAGTTTAAAATTAATTTAAAAAACAAAATATAGCGACAAGTATAAAATTATGTTATTTATTAACATTAAAAAAAAAAAAATGTTTAAAATAAAAAAAAACATCGTTTTAAACGTTTTATACGTTTAAAACGGGTATTTTTTAAACTGTTTTTTGCGACCCTGATTGTATGTGTATCAGTGTACATTTAGTTCTCAACGAAAATATTCGGGATCCAACTAATCACAAGTGTTGACCTTTAAAAACCTGGGACCCAACTTTTGTAGCATCTTAAAAACCGGGAATCCAACTAGTACAGTACCTCAAAAAACTCTTGAGTGCCAACTAGTGCTACATTTTTAAAGCCGAACCCAACTCGATACAACCTAAATTATACCTTTTCCAATCCAATTTATTTTTAACGTGCAATACGTTTTTATAACTTATTACTATTTATGGAATACAATTTCAATAAATCGAATACATTTTATTCGTGTAAAATCAATAAAAATATATTCGAAAAAGATTTTTTCTTCTCGATAAAACTTAGCTAACAGTTTCTTCTATCTCATAGTTTAAAAATCTCGATTTTCTAATGATCTTTTGGTGTTTTAAGTACATTTTAAAATGTTTTATAGTGCATAATTTTTGCAGACTTATTTATTTTAATATTATCATCTTCATAGAAAATAAACGTTTTTTAATTTCGAATATTCGGGGTAACTGGAAGAGTATAAGTGTCGTTCTCTCGTAAATAAAAAATGTAAAATTCTCGTTTTCTCGTAAATACGTTGCGATTTCGTCAATAATTTATCATATACGTTACGCCACCGCGTGTACGTGCACACACGAGTATATCATGTATATAAATGTACTCGGGATGTATTATGTATGCCACGGGTTAAGTGCAATACGCGTAAATTATTCGGGGCAATAAATACACCGATATAGGTAGATGTACTCGTTACCCCAGAAGTGATTGCCTCAGATTTCGGTGAACGCCGTAATAGTATGATATTGTTAATAAACCAGTCGTTTTGTACATGACGCGAGGGATTATTTAGTTGTATAAACGACCGAGTGATTAGAGAACTACGCCATTCGACGAGTGTATATCATTCACGTGTATTGTTACGTGGCCCGATTTCCATTAGCGAAATTGATGCTGTGCGTGTGTGTGTGTGTGTGTGTGCGCGTGTTTACCGACAAGAGTGATTTGATCAAAGTTTCAACACAGGAACGCGAGATGCTGTTTTATTAGTATCTGACAACGAAATAATTTTGAAACGCCGCGGCCTGACGGTGAAAAGTTTATCCGTGCGTATAATGTATATACCTAAAGCGACGGAGCGAGGTGAGTACATAAGGCTCAGGAACTAATTTTGTCCGACGGAATACTTTGAGGGAACCCGGGTGGGGGAAAAAAATGCTCTATAGTCCAGAGTCTAACCACAATATCGACGAGCCGTTACCGTGGCTTATATACGATATTCTAACGATATCGCCGACGGCCAACTCTGTCGTGTGGGACGGAAACGGGGCAGGAGAGTACCCCGATCATCTTAGTATTAACCGTTGCGCTTATCGAGATGCCAAGTCGCTATAAAACGTTTTGGCATCACACAACGGTTATACGTTTTCGCATTGTTCCCAGGACCAACTTCGTACACGCATGGCTGGTCCTATTGGTAGTCAGCTGACGTCAGCTGGGTAAAAAATCGCGTCTATTTTTTTTGTTTTTTATGATTTAGAGAAATGGCTTCAACGACTTGAGTTATTAGTTTGACGTTAAATTTTTACACGGTGTTTTTCTTAAGATTAGTCGTTACATTATAGTATATATTTTTTTTATTTTTTTTTTTATTATTAAGGCCTTTGAGACCATCTTGCCATAGAACAAATCCTTTCCCATTCTTCTCTATTCTCCGCTACTTCCTTCCAGTCCATGTGATCATATTCCGCTCCACCAGCACTTAGGAAATCTTTTTTAATTCCATCTTCCCAGCGTAGCCTTGGTCTACCCAGTGGTCTTTTCCTCTTTGGGTTTTCTTGGAGTATCCTTTGAACCATTGAATCTTGCTTCCTAACTGCGTGTCCTGCCCATTCCAGCCTACTCTGTTTGATCTTGTTTATAATATTTGGTCTATTGAAAAGCTCCGTCAGTTCTTGATTATGTCTTTTTCTCCATCCTTGAAGCTCTTGATCATATATAGGTCCATATATTTTACGAAGTACCTTCCTCTCAAAAACTGCTAATCTTTCCTCCTCAGTCTTTCGTAACGTCCAACATTGTGGACCATACATGACTGTTGGTCGTATGATTGTCAAATACAGCTGAGTTTTAACCTCTTTTGACAGGACACATTATAATATATACAAGTTTTATAAGGCACAATTTTTTAATGATATTTGTGGTGCTTAAAAACGCTATTATTTTTGGTGTTTAAGTCTCGCCGAGCGCCTCTGCTACGGTAAGTGGTATATGTTGGGGTCGGTGCGACATGGGGAATATTGTGAGCACTCCTCTAATATGCGCTTGGTGGTCAATGCAGCGAGGTGATGAGATTCACATATCGGTTGGCGTTCTTTACCGATCAGATATGAGTGGGTGAGGAAAGACGCGTCCTTTCTGGTCGGGGTTAATTATTCTTTTATCCAGTGTTACGAATCTTTTTTCTTTTTTTATTTATAAATGATATACACGATCTTTGTGGAAAATGTTTTATATGCATACATTAAATTAATTGACTGTTCTGGATAGACATTTTCTATCCCGTGTTTTTTTAGTTTTTTTCTTTCGTACCGAAAATTTTCAGGTACATAAAAAATGAACGGGCTAGAAAAATAAGTCACGCCCATAAAAACTGTACTCGTATTAATCGACACACTTCTATTGGGCCGGTAGACTTTTACTCGTGAAAATTGGCGCACGTCAATTTTATTCCGCCGATAAAATTACATATAGTATGTAAACTACTATATCAAAACAGTCGTTGGTGTAGGACGTGTACTCAGTCTTTTCAGTTTTACCAAAAAAAAAAAAAAGCATCTAATTTATTTACCATCCCAAACGGATTTATGATGTTTAAAAAATTATAATACGTATTCTTATTGATTTTTGAAAAATTATCAAATGATATTACTACGAAAATATGAACTCTTCTAGAACGAATCAGTGCTCAGTGTCGTATCGTCGTCGTGTCTCGCGTGGACGTGCTTTTGTTTCAACGCCAGACGTCAGTATTAAATTACTGCGGAAGTAGCTTTGAGCGAACGTGACGATGAATAAATTCTTACGTCATTAACGCACCGGCGCAATCGATGTGTACGACGTTTCAAGTGATCTTACAGTTTTGTACGAACCTAACGCGATTTTTTTTTATAAATTTCATAAAGTAACAGTTACTGTACAACCTTTTAAAAATTACGTTTCAATAAGATTAACAATAAAAAAAAAAAAATCATTACCAATGTAATATCGACACGTTTCTTATGAAAAACGCGTAGGGTACACTAGTGTCATGTACCCCGGTCTCCAAAAACGTGGGCGGTGACCACAATTTATTTAATTCGCCTATAAAATAAATAAATAAAAACATAGTAAAATATATAGTGCTATGATTGTTATAAGTAAAGATAACAGGCCAAAGAAAAACAAATTATCAAATAAACCACTCCTTTGCAAAACATATCGAAATTCTTCGATTCGATCGAAATATAAAATTAGAAATTGAATGTAAAATTATTTTTTGACTTTGTAAATCTAATATATAGTTGATTGACGTGTATATAGTAGTTAAAACCTAAATCAAGGGATTCCACGGTTAAAAACCAACAATTGTGGCCGTTATACTTGTTGTCGAATTTCTATTTAATACTGAACACGGTATGGAACGTGCAATGAATTTTCGCGAGTTCGTTTTATAATATTATTACGTCCCGAACGTTTATCCCGAGGGAACGCAGTGTATCTACGCGCACGCAAGGAATCACGCGCACACGGTCGCAGATAACAATCGGCCCTCTCGTTCCGATTTATCGTCGTTTATTGTTTATTATTATTTTTTTTTTAATCGTACGAATCGCAATGTCTCGGTTTTCGTGACGTGGAAAAACAGATGAAACTTTTTCGAAATTTTCCCCGTTGATACGGTCGTGTACGTCTCTCCAGCACCACCCGATCGAAAGTGTTATGTATATTTTTTCACCAACGTTTATCACGGATAATCATCGCAAATTCGCATGACTGGTTTCGCGTGAAAATCGATGCGACGATCACGCCACAAGATTTAGCACGGGAATTTTCATGCGATTTTCCGAGATCCTCACGTTTCTCAGTAGTTCGCCAAAAATCGTTTTTCGGTTTGGCACGTCTGGCCAGCACCGTCGCGCCAGAACATTTCATATGTATTTATGACCAAATATGGCGTCGGGCATGGTTGAAAAAAACTCGCGTTACGAATTCAACGAAGCTTGAAACGTGATCGTCCGTACGATCTCGTCAGTTAATTATTATTCTTAATTAATATAGCGAAATTAGTATTTTAATTGTGACTACTGATTACCATCGCATTGTATTATATTCTAACGACTGCTTATTATTTTGCTTACTAATTCATCATTTTTAATTAATACATTGAAAAAAAAAATTTAAAAAAATAAAATAAAATAATAGTTACTTAATAAATTAAAACTTTTTTTTAATGTTCTCAAATACTTTTTTCCTATATTTACTTTTCTTAAAACTTTTAAATCCATATCGATGGATAGTTTTTCGGATCGCATGTCTACACATTTTAATTTGTCTTCTTTTTCCGTAAAACTTACGAAATTTAATAACTCGGGGGTTTATTGAGTATGTCGTACCTACGTGATGTAAACGTATTTGTTAGTTTTAAAAAATTGACTAAAAAACCGGACAAAATGCGTCCAGAGAGATGTCCGTCAGGACAACAGGACACAACTCTAAAACAAAGGACGATCCTGTAAAAAACAGGACGTCTGGTCATCCTAGTGTACACGACGTCCCGGACACGCTGGGTGTCGTGCGACACGTCGTAAAACTATAATAGAGTGTCCGCGGCCGAGACGTGTAAAACGATATTTCGTAGGTTCGTCGTGAACGCTGTTTGTTCGGATTGCGAACGAGGTGCGACAGCGACGTGCCTGTGGTTTGCGTATTACGTGTGCCGCCGCCGGTGCACTTTCACGCGACGACACGCGCGCGCTCGAGAAACGCGGGGAAAAAGGAAAACTCGATTTGTCGTTTTTGTTTTTTTTTTTCAAACGTTTTTTATTCGATTTGATTGTTCGCCATCCCACGCAAACGGTTTGGGATTTTTTATTTTTTTTTTACGAATCCCGTTGATCACCGCACACTACCGGGTGGTCGTCCCGGTAGCGCGAAAACGTGTCCGGATCGTCACGACGGCGCGCGGTGAACGCTCCACTCGTCTCGTGACGGTACGTATGTACCGTAATGACTAGGGCTCGGATTTTGTAGCAAAATAAATCCTTAAAAAAGCATTTCAAGAAGCCAAAAAAAGCAAAAAGAAGCATTTATTAAATTTAATTTAAAAAAAAAAATAACTTTAAACTATACATAAAATTAAATATCAAACATGAATTTACGAGCACATATTTGGTCAAGTTACTTTCATTAAAATTCATCCTGTTGGCCGCTAAAATATTTTTATACATGGAAAAATATCTTTCCACATCAACCGATGTAACTGGTGCATATTCCATATTAACTAAAGCATCTAAATCATAATGGTCCACATTTATGTCGAGTATAGTGCCATTATGGGAACTATTGATTTTTTGAAGTTCTACCCATCCATTCTTTGAAAAAACACGATTGCACTTTTCTATAATCAATTTCGCTACTTCACCACTAGCTCTTCTAACTTGTTTTTTGCTTCTAAAACAGTAGCTATATTTTTTGCCAAAGGTCGCATAAAAAAAATTAATAAATAAACCCGAATACTTGGAATAAAAATAAAAAATGCCTTTTTTTTCTTATTTTGTAATTGCATGTGGTATAAACCCAAAATTTGTTGTGATGTAGACGAGATTGTCTAGACAAGAATATAGTACAAGTATATTATACATAGAAATAAATTAAATTTTCAAGAAAAATATGTGAAAATTGAGAAAAAAGAACCAAATAGGGAAAAAAGCAATAAAAAGCGGGCTTTGTGGAAAAAAGCAAAATAAAGTTTACTTCATTGAAATCAGAATGAGTCAAAACGTATTTATACATAAGAATTATCTTTCTATCACACTCCCCTCAAAAGAAGCATTTGCTACAAAATCCGAGCCCTAGTAATGACGTTACGATATCGCGACTATACGTCATTTGTACAGTCGGTTTATGTTGTACTACCGGCTGCAGACGTGTGCGAAACGGACCTGAAGCGTCGTGGTCGTCCGAATTATAATAATTTATAAAATCGTTTAGATATTTCCTAATAATTGAGGAAAACGGTCAAATTTTGTTTTTATTAATTTTTTTAAATATGTGATTCTTCGGGATATACACGTTTTTATATTTTCGTTTCATTTTGATAAAAATTTGAAAAAAAAACAACTTTTTATTTTGAGATTTTCGACAAGTTTGAAAATATCCATTACATACGGTTTATTTTTTCCTAAATATCCTGTTTCATTAGTCATTAACATATTAAAAAAAAAAAAATTTCTCGGTATCTTAGGAAAAAAACTATTCAAAATCATAAACTCGATAAAAATAAAAATCCAAACAGTCACAACTTCAGCCGAGTCAACTCGGCACTGTCTAAAAACCGAATAAAACTAATGAAATAAAAATAAGAATAAAACAGAATTTGATTGCCTTTATTTTAGCACCGAGATATTGCGAACGGGTTAATGTGCGTGCTACATCCTGCATGTATATTGCATCAACGTGCGCCGAGAACGGAACAAGAGCGACACGATAACAATGTGAGCAGACGATTTAGCGCGAGGATTCATTGAAATGATGATGTACAAAAGATCACTTTTTTTTCATCTGATCACATAATAATCGTTACAATGACGACAATAACGGCTCGTTCGATCGTAATTCTATATACGTATACGCTACCTAGTTGTTATTCGTGTTTACCACCATACAGGTATTGTTGTTACGTACGCGCGCTTGTGTGTGTGTGTGTGTGTGTGTGTGTGTGTGTGCGCGCGCGCGTGCGTGTTCTTTGACGACGAATGACTTTTCTATTTAGTTGAAAAATTATACGTGCACGTGCCGCACACACGATACGTTCGGCACAGACGCGAACAAACAGTGCTGCAACAATAGGGGACGCCGCGCTGGGTATGCGTTGCATTCCTTGGACAGAGATTTATTTTTAGATAGGGGCCCCGCGTTAAAATTAATATTATAATATTAATAATAATATTATTTACAAACGTTATCCATAAAATTAAAAAAAAAAAAAAAACCTCAAAATTGTTGTCATCTAAATATCCCATAATAGTTATGATATATTTCCCTACCGTTATCGATTGATGCCATAGACATTAGATATAATATTTTTAGTCAAATATCTTCCGATTGAATAGAAAAACACTTGAAAATATCGAAATTATCGATAAGCCTTGTCCGTAACTATAGTAATATATTGCTTTTTAAAAAATGTAGAGAAAAGGGGGTGGCTCATAATACTGTTTTGCATTGGGCCCCACTAATAGCAAGTAGCGGCACTGCGTACAATATAATGTAATATATTATTTCATTGTAATGATTGAACTGCTTATTTTTATTTATCGTTTTATTTCAGCTTAATTGATCGAAGTCGATGAATTTACGTTGAAACGAAGAATCGGATTAAGTTTAAAACACCTGTACCTGAAAATGAATAGTATATGTTAAATGTTCATAATTGGTATTTTCGTATAACATATTTGTTATTCGAAGAATGAGAAACGTGCATTTTTTCAATTTTACTTACGTATGAAATTAGTACAGTAGAACCTCGATTATCCGTCCCCCGATTAACCGTCTTTGTCGGATAACCGTCACGCGTCACACTTGCACGGACTACTTGCGGGTCGCAGTAAAATCTTATCGCCTTGTATATGAGTAGGTTTATCTGAAACTTTCTGACAATATCTACAAGATGAACGGTAGTAGATATATGTATATATATATATATATATATAACCCAAGTTGGGTATTTCCGGTGAAAAATTAAGTTCCGACAGTAGTAACGTTATAGAGTATAAAAAACAATTTTTAAACATGATAAAAGCTCGGAATTCACGCGCTCTAAAGCAGAATACACGATTTCCAAGTGCTTTGAGTGGTTTGAGCAAAACACTGAAGCTTATTCGACTCAGCTATTGAAAATGCTTCGAAAAATAAGAGATCTGGCAGTTAAAAAAGCTGGTAATATGTTAAAACAACAAAAATTAACCAATTTTTACAATATTTGTTAAGTATGTAATTGTAAATATGTAATTAAAATTGTTTAATAAATTAAATAGTAATAATAATAATGTACCAATAAGTAATAGTATCTAATTATATCAAAAATAAATAAATAATATTATGTATATTATACGTTTAAAAAATTGTTTGTTACTCATTTAACCGTCTTTTCGATTATTCTTCAAAGCTCTGGTCCCGAGACTGACGGTTAATCGAGGTTCTACTGTAGATAGTTTTAAAATATTTTTTTAATAACTGTTTTTTTTTTTTTTATGAAACTTGGCGTGTTTTATTCTAATATTGAGTGCATTTTTTTTTTCAATTAACGATTTTTCAAATTGAACGCACACTTTGTGCTCTGGGTAAAACGTGCTATTTCATGGCCGCGAACGTTTCTGACGAAGAGATCGGTTGAAAAAAAAACCAAGCTCATGAATACAATATTATCAATATGACGTATTCAGAATTGAAAGAAAGCACGCCCGCTCCCGGCCGTCGTCGATCGGCGGCCGCGCGCGGCGGTCGGCGAACTCGACGTAAAAAATATTCACAAAATATACGTATATATTATGACACGAGTACGTCACGTACCTATCCGACGTCCGACGGCTGCCATTCGTTTCGCGACTCCCAGATCTATTAGTGGTACTCTGCTCGCCCCCGTCCGACGGTGCGCTCCGCGATTTCGGTTTCCACCCCGTCACTACTGGCCGTAGACACGGGTCGGCGTAACGGCGTGCACGGCCGTACTGAAAACACACACGCTACAAAGCGTATTATTATTACTCTGCGATTCGCCGGGCAAATCGACGTGCGGCGGAGGCTTTAGATAAAATGAAAGAACGATACGAGAGTCGGATGTGAATACGAACGCGCAGTGCAGACGGTTTACGCGGGAAAAAGATGCACAGAAGCACATGTTGATTTTTTTTCTATATATCTATATATTATATGTATTTTAACACTTACAAATTTATCATTATATTCAACTATTTAAAAATCAACTATGTTTGAATTTTTCTTATTATCATTGTTTTAAAAATCATTTTATTTCTCTTTTTATTATTATTATTATTATTATTATTATGATTAGGGCAGAGGACTTGTAGCTCTAAAAAATCACCAAATATGCACTTAAATATACAAAATATGCATTAAAAATATGCTTTTTTAAATTAATATTTTTGATTAAAAAATGAGAATTTTTGTTTAGGTACTTATTATTTTAATGAATACATTTTATTTTCAACTTTATTTAACAACTGACAATTAATTATTTGAATTATTTGGACTCTTTGAATTATTATTTTAACTGGATACTTCTTCAAAACTTTCAACTTCTTCGACTACTAAAAAACAATTAACAAAATAATTTAGTTTCAAATATTTAAGATTAACACAAATTTTTACCTTGGAAGTTGCATTGGACAATAAGGTGTTTTTTCAAATTGTCAAACGTAAAACTATAAATTATTTAAAATATGCATCTAAAAGTATAAAATGGAAGAATTTGCCCTAAAAACCAAAAAAACGCAAAATATGCACTAAAAACTAAAAAAAAAACGCAAAATATGCACGAAAAACCAAAAAAACGCAAAATATGCACAATAAAATTTCAAAACTAGCTTTGTGGAAGCATGAAACGTATTTGTTCGCACTCTGCTATTTTTGTGACTGTGCAAAAAAAATACGCAAATGCTACAAGTCCTCTGTCCTAATTATGATATTATTATTAATCCACTGTGTTTGGTACCAATTAATAAGTGCTCTTACTCTACGACACGAGGTTTTCCTCAGTGTACAGTTATTTCTAGTAATATTTCACATATATGCGTACTATTTATATTTCTTTTACTAGAATGAAAAAAATTATTATTATTAAAACATTCAACGGGGGAAAAAAACCTAGTCTTATTGTTATTATTATTAGTTTTTACACAAATTCGAGATTTTCTCGAAATTCAGTTGGCATGGATGTGTATTGAACGATTTTATTTAACGACTTCTATATCAAGTAGGACGAGTAATGTGCAGCCAGTTTTCGATTTCTAAACACTCGAAAATCTCGCGATTAAAAATCTGTCTCACGTGGAAGGAAATCGAAAAAAACGACGAGTCTCTTCCAACGAGAACATTTTACCGTTACACGACGTCGTGACAATAAATGACATTTTGCAAAATAAAATGATTTCCACGGATACCCCGTACCGTGTTTACGAATTCGCCGAAAGGAGAACGTTTTTTCTTTTTACTGCCACCCTATTCCACCGATCGCTGAACGATTAATTATCATAATAATCTCGTAGTGACAATTTTTTTTTTTTTAAATCATTCAATCTTCCACACGTATTGCATTACGAAATTGCATTTTCATTCAAATCGAAATATGTGTAGCTCAGTTCGGAATAAAGTAATTAATTACGATACAAATTATCGTTATTAGTTTTACTAGGACAACAAACATAATGTATTTATACGATGGTCCCGTGATTTTATTGTTGATAATTTAAATAATCAAGCCGTTCCAGTCTGTGTTCACAGAATTGTATCGCACGAGCCAATTTAAAATAATAAATATGAATAGAATTTGAAATCATTACTCTTTACACGATTAAAAACAAAAATATTCTTATTCGACTCCTGCAACACACCTTTAAATATTCAACACTTCTTCTCCTCTCAACGACCTAACATCATTCTCCCCGTCTCGTCCTTCTTTAGCTATTCAGGCTTCTTTATTTAAATTATATCAATTACGTATTCCGTGTAATATTTTTTATTTTTCATTTTTGCATAACTAAGTAGTATTATACATTCACTGTATTATTTAATCGTCGAGATTAATTGTTTTCACAAAATCTAAATGAAAAAAAAAACAAATGAATCTGTTCTCTTATAATTTCATTTTAACACAGTAAGGTGTTGTTAAAAAGAACAAATATTTTTTCTTCTCCGAAAATTACCGCCCGAAGTAACTACTTCCTTTCCCCACACTTTTAACACGACGTTGCGTACGTATGTAAATAAACACGTACACGTGGCAAGAAAGTAGGAGCTAATTTTGCCAGAGTTCCAGTCGCAGGTCGATAAAAAAAAAAAAGAAACACGTTTATATTATTCTTTTTTTAACTTTTTCGAAAATGCCTCACCTTCGGTAATTATTTACCACGTATGGTACGTACCAGAAATACGTGCTCACGTGTCGCCTAGGGTAATATCATACGTTAAGCGCTGTTTAACCCAATTTCGTACGTTATAATTAACGTGACATAAAACGGAGCGGCGTCATAAGATTTTCGATTAGGTACTCGAATAAGTGATTACAATGTTTTGTCGACTGATATTCGAAATCGTGAGATGAATTGTGCCTGATTACTATGCGATTCACCATTTTGAAACGTTTTAGACAAGCGTATTATAAATTTCCATAGAAAAAGCTTGGTTATTAAAATCGTTACGGAAGACTTGAGTACACACTATGCATTGTGTGTGTATGTGTTTGAGTGTGTGTGTGTGTGTGTGTGTGTGTGTGTGTGTGTGTGTGTGTGTTAGTGCTCGTTATTTCACGTGTACACGTTTTCACGTATTCACGTGAAATTAATATTCGAAATTATTAAACCGTGTATTTAAAAAATCCGTATACACGTGTAATTAATTCACGTGTACACGTGTATTTATGTATTCACGTATTCACGTATTCACGTATTCACGTGTTTTAAAGTTTTAATACTTACTTGTTCATTTTTATACATAATAATTAGATTTATCACAGGGTTGGTGAATAATTATTTTAGTACAGTTATACATTAATTTATTTTAATAAATATAACAAAAATAATAAATTTTAACAATAGCAACATTTTAATAAATACAAACAACAAATAAATAATATGAATTATTAAGCATGAAATAATATAAATAACAATAAGAATACTATGGTATTAAATGTCTGTTTTGGTACAAGAAAACCAGCAAATTGACATTTTTTGTCAGTAATGACGTTCTTTTAGAAGTCACCACGTTCCCACAAGTTGAAAAACATCGCTCGGAACTCACTGAAGTGGCTGGTATTGATAAATATTTTTTGTCTGGATTGCCACCAATCGAATGGATTTAAATCAAACTTTAACTGAGGTTCAGCTAAATAATTTTGAAATTCAGTCATTAAATCGTTAGCTTCAGAACTATCATCACCGTAGAGAAACTGAAGCGCACTTTTGTGAAGTGATAGTTCACGTTGTGTCTCTACAATATTTACATTATGTACATTTGTATTGTTTAATAAATCGATGACGGATGATCGAATGCTTTCTCGTGCAATTATAGGTTCATGGTCCAAATTTTTATACCGTGGATCTAAAAATGACGCAATTTGTCGTACAGAGACTATGTTTTCTAAATTCCACTCAAGTTTAAAACGTTCTTTAATTTCAGAAATAATTGTTTGTTTAAAATAGGTTATACTTTGATCATCGTAATCCTGCAGCTTCAAATGGTTATCCAATAATTTTTTAAGCAATGGTCTAACCATTAAAGTAGGTGAATGTTTTTCTCCACATAAAAGTGTTGTAATAACCTGAAATGGCTTAAGAAGAATAACAAGAATTTCTATTTTTCACGTAAATAATAATCAGTTAATTCAATTGACAATCGCTGTACGCTAAGGCCAGTCACTGGTTAGGTTAGATAAACGTATTTTATGTTCTTATTGTGATGACCACTAATCATCAAAGTTTGGTTGCGATATGCAAAGACATTTATGGGCAGCTAACCGCTTTAATATCGATATTTCAATCCCTTTTCGACATCGTTGTCGATCTAATACAACTATACTACCGCCTTTCTTGTAAATTATATGTATATCAGTTTTCTGAATAAACTTTAAGTATACAGTCCACTTGTACCTATTGAACACACCGTATATATAGGGACGGCCGTACGATCTATTCGTGAATTCGTGAATACGTGAATTACACTAATTCACGTGAATACGTGAATAACACTAATTCACGTGAACACGGACAGTAAATTCACGTGTATTAAATATACGTGATTGTAATATTTTCATTCACGTGTACACGGACTCCGTGTTCACGTACATATTACTTCACGTTTTCAAACGAGACCCCTAGTGTGTTTGTTTGCAACGCTGGATTAAAGGGGGCCAGGGGGCGCCGTGGAATCAGGGTTATTCTTTTAATTATTTCGCTATGGCACACCTAGCACTGAACAATAAGAAATAAAAATACAAAGGTTTAATGGAAAAAAAAAAACTTCTCAAGATTACTATTAATGTCATTGTCAGTCACAAACTTATTATATGATATTATAAACCGACGATGATAAATATTAGATATGTTATACTACATATTTTATTGTAAAAACGTCGTAATGCCACATCACATACGTTATCACTTATCAGCAATCGTTTAGCTTGAGTTCCGAACGGTGAGCGGTGACCGCCAACCGATTAAGAATTACCAAACGAGCAAAAAGCTTTTTTTGTATATTTTACACAGCCACAATATGAGTATGATCACATACTATTTATTGATAATGTTTGATAATATAGTATGCGAATTAAAAGTTTGGTATATGTTCAAATGGTCCAGCCGAAAGAGCTTTTTCAAAACTAAATAGAATTACAAACAAGAACAGAACAATCCTAAACCAAGACAATTTAACATCAATAATGGTACTAGCATCTGAAAATGACATATTTCAAACTATTGATGATGAAATAAATTATTCAAGAATTTTGTGAAGCAAAAGCTAGGAAAAAGTTGTACATTTTTCGTTAAAAATAAGTATAAAGATTCTTTTTTTGTTAATACATACTTAAACATTGTTTTTTTACATAGGGAACTGGGGCCTCATATATATGTTGGATCCTGGGCCTCAAAATATCTTAATCCAGTATTGTGTGTGTGTGTATAGTGTATTTACGTAAACGAAGTATATAAGATTAAAACGGAAAAATATCCAGTAAGGTAATGACGGTGGTGGTTCGTCTTTCTTTGATTTGCTCCTCGAACGAGATAATGACGGTACGGTTGTAAAGTGCACGTTTTATTATGACACGTATGATTTATACGGTTGTGCCGCACATTCCACAAAACGTTTTTCAAAACGTTATTAATTTTATTCGACTATAATATACCTGTGAGTTTTAAAACAGCGACAAAACGTTGATTCGTGAACTATAGCGTTGAGCGTCGAATTTCCACTCGATACGATAAGACTCGCCGCCGTCGTAATCGCGTGTGCGCCATTATTTGTTCGTGACAATGTTCTATTTTGTGGTATTTAGACGTTTCAATGCGCGAAAGAAAAAAAACCATTCCGAACCGATTGTTTTGAAAATCTACACGGCACGCGGACACTTTAAAAGCGTTCGAATATTTTAAAATGTGTCCCCTACGATGTCGGGTCCGAACGGTCCGAACAAACAACGTGGGCGGGGACGCGTGTCGTGAAAGAAACGCATTTTATTGCCACGTGGTACTCTTATAACAGCGGTCGGCGAATTTCGTACGTCTACAATAATTACGCTCTGGCGTGGTGTAATATGGCGAAATAAACGTCGTATCGATCGGGAACGATCGATACGACTGCAACATTTCTAAACAAATATCGGCCGGCAGTGGTAAAAAAAAAAAAAAAAGCGTTATCCATTAGGCGCACGTGTTCCGTGCGGACGATTCCACGAATTCCGTTTACGGGCATGACCGAGCGCACACGGTTACCGAGACCCGCGGTAATCGCGGTAACCGCGGACATCGCACGACGATGTTTTTCGTGTTTTTACGACCCTGTTACGTGGGTCGTATTGTCATTGTACACCGGCGCGGTCGAACGTCTCTAATGATAACAACGATCGTAAAAAATAGCGGTTTCACACGACGATAATATTTTAACAGGTATAATACACCGACACGAGCACATACCGTTTTTAGAATTATTTAATTTCGTCGTCGGAAACGTGCAAGTAAAAGTTTTAATCCCGACGACGCGCAGAGGTCGTACACAGCTGATACAATCGAGTACCGAATCACGTAACACGTGAAGTGGTCACGGAGAGAAATGTTTTTTATTTTTCATTTTTTATCGAGGATTCGGAAAAAAAAAACAATGGCGTTTTTTTCGAAAACTGATTTTTATCTTCAGACAAAATATAGTGTACGCTGTGCCACCGGCACACACACACACACACACACACACACACACGAGCGTGTGTGGTTTTTTCTTCTGTCGGCCGTGTACCGGGGGCCGAACAATATTATTCATCGCGATGTACGTTGTACGCGTTGTTGTATACGTTCCAGGATAGTTCCGTACGTGAATAGAAACTCTCGGAAATGTGCATGTTATTATTATTTAAGGTACGAGACGAGTGAGAATTAATGCAGAAATTATGTAATAGCGTTCGTTGTCGGAATATGTGCGTACACAAACGCGTGATATATCGTAATGTTATTATTATTACGTTTACGTGAACGTTTTGCGAATTCGTAGCGGGCAGAGAGCGATTTATGCCCGAACCGTGTAGCCGGGGAGACGGGTCGTTAAACAACGAGCCGCGGTGTCGCAGAGATAAATATTGAAGACCTTGTGACGTACGAAAAAAAAATAAAAATTGAAAAAAAAAAAAATAATAAAAATAAAAAAAATAAATGCAATTGCGACGACGATCGCGTCAAAAAGATAATATTTAAAAACTATCACGCGGGGTTAGAAAAATCGAACAACGTGTACACGTTTCTGATGCGTCATTAACGCGAATATCACGTTTTATTTGACATAAAAATTGCGAGAATAATAATATCGAGTCTCTGCTTTATACGACGGTTGCTCGCAGATCATACGTTTGTTTCGTCAGCATTCTCACACACTTTTCTCGTCGGGAGATTTTTTATGAATATTCGTACGGCCAATTGACAACGATCGGATGCTAATATATTACACGATAATGTCATGTAATATACGTGTAACGGGTGTGTATAATATCTACAATGTGAATAAACGGTTAACGACGTTACAGGTGACATTATAGTTTTATTGCTCAAGTCGATTACTGTGTACAAGTATATATACGTTATGTTCGGTTTACGTTTAATATGCACCCGGACTAGCGTGTATGTATATTATATATTATGTATGTATGTATATATATATATACATACAGGGTGTCCAAACGAAATCGACGAACAGCGATATTAACATATTATCGTCGTAAAAAAAAGAGATAGTCAAATTATGTTTCTTTCAAAGACTCGCACGGCTAAGGACAACACTTAGGTAGTACACAGACGTTTCAATTCATTTAAATGCACGATTAAAAAAAATTTAAAAAGTAACTTTTTGTTTTCATTTAACCGACGATTGTTGAATTTTACTTCTGGTTTCCCGTAAATTGACGAATCCGTAGCATCATAATAACTGTCATATTATCAGCTATCTATTATTTCATTATTTAATAATTATTATGGCTTGAACAATAAATTATTACTTAACTAATTATCGACTGTCGAAAACTTACGAGATAAATTACGTTTTGTTGACAACCATTACGGTGTTAAATAATACGTAATTTTTTTGGACGTTAAAAATATATATGATTATTACATTTCATCAAGCTCATAAAAATAGAAAGTTTAACCGTCGATATTTTTAGAAAAACAAACTCTATGAAATTGCGAATTTAATAAAATTAAATATAAAATTATAAATTTAAAATAAATTTTAATAATATAATGAATTATAATATATTTATATAAAGTATAAAATTATTTTTTTTTTTTTTTTTTAATAAACATTTATAATAATAAAACTACTTACAGTAGTAATAAATAGTTGTTAGCCCCGCGAGTGTTGAAAAAAACTTAAAAAACTTAAAACAGAATTTGATTTTTCTTGTTTAGACGAGATATACCACTCCGTATACACCGCGGTGGGATAAATAGTATTTATAAATATAAAGAGAGAAAGAGAGAGAGACAGATAGAGAAAGCTACTGCGATCGGCTCGACGGTATCAATTATTATTTCACCGCAATGTAAACACACGACTATTACATACTCGTAGTAAGTGAAATAATAATATAATGATAGTGATTGTTGCGCCGCTCGCCCGATGGTTAATTCGCACTAAATTAGCCGTCACGACACGACACGTCCGTTACGGAGCGTGGCGAATACACCTTGAACAACTGGTGCGACAAGCATCGTATGGTTTTTCGCGCGCGACTAACCCGGAAAACCAACCCGAAAGTCCTGTTGGGATCGTCCCGTTTTCCTAACAGTTAACCTGAACCTGGTCGAAATCATCATTCCGCAAGTGCGGCGCGCCGCGTAACGCGAGATTTTCGACAGGTCTCGTTTTCGGAGCGCGGACAACGGACGGCAGCGGGTGAAATCGTATACGAAAACGTCGTGTACGAAAAAAAAATCGATGTGTTCTCATAGGCGTACGTACGGCACTCCGACGCACCGCCTAGAGATGATAAATAAGAAAAAAAAGCCGGTAAGACAATGGTGGTGGAAGTTCGTCCATCGTCGCTCCGCTCCTCGGACAAGATTATGGTGATGAGTAGAGATACAGGAGTTGGGTGGGATACACGAGATGTATTGATAGATTAGACATTATAGGATAGATTAGGACATTATTTTATATTATAAAAAAACAAAACGATTCTGAACGAAGATGAATTGTCAGTGAATAATATGTTTATAGTAAATCGTAATTTAACGCCTGAAATTGAAATTTTAATACAATTTAATTAATTAATAACAATGAATTACCCTCGTATTTTTTACAATTATGGTAAGCCGAACTTATGGCCAACCTTGTATTAAAATTTCAATTGTTAGCTTCTAATAAAAAATTTTTTATGAATTTTTACCTACAAAATACATAGCAAATATACATGATTTTGACGAATTTTGTCAATATTAGCACTTATAAACGCTTATAAAAAAATTTTGTGCCTATGTATTTTTATAATTTTTGAATGGGAGTTAGAACAACTTATGTGGACCCTTCTATTAAATTTTCAAGTATTTCGTCCGAGCTACATTTTTTTTATCAACATTTATAAAAAAAAAAATAAAAAAAAATCGAATATTTCAAATGCCTATAAATTGATTAAAAATGAGTGAAATCTTTTGAAAATAAAATTATATAAAGAAAATGCCAATATAAACAACTGATAAAATTTTCAAGTTTCTACAACTTATACTTTTTGAAAAAAAAACAAATAGCAAAAATCGTTTGAGGCTAAACCGTTGTTTAACGTGTTTTTGTAAAAATTTAAATTTCAAACACTCATAAAATTTTTTTGTCTGAATCCGGTAGAGTTTTTTTTGCAGATAATTGAAGAAAAACTAATGAAAAACCTTGTACCAAATTTTCAAAACTTAGTTATAAAAGAAAAAAATTTTACGATTTTTCAACAACAAAATTATTTGCAAATTTTCGCAATTTTTACATATTTCGTATAAATTGGACCTTTGAGCACTTATAAAAAAAAATTGTGACTTACGATTTTGGATTTTTTTTTATCAGTTATGGAACAACTTATAAGAAACCTTGTATTAAATTTTCAAGATTTTGTGGCAAAAAAAAAAAATTTTATCGTTATTTTAAAAAAAAAATACTTAAAAAAATTGAAAATTTCAATTGTCTATAATTAGCTCAATAAAAGTCAAAATACTTTGAAAATTTAACGGTGTATAGAGAACGCTAATCTAAACATTTGGTGAAAATTTCAAGTATTTACATCGATTAGTTTTTGAGTTATAGCAAAATAAAAAATTTGATTTTGTCAAAAACTGGTTTTGCGTAAAATATACCGTTTTTCCCTCATTTTTTAAGGGTTTTTCCCGGCGCGTTAAAAAAATATTGAAAATTTTTAACTTTTGACCCCCCAAAGTACCAACTAGATTCACTTTCCTTTCAGAAAATTTGCCTTATAAGGCAATCGAAGCATTTTTACTGCCCCAAATCGTGTCGACAGACACAAAAAAAAAAAAAAAAAAAAAAAAAAAAAAACACATCATTGTAAAATCAATACATTCTTCACTCCGTTCAGAATCTAAAATAATAATTAAAAGAGTATCTAAACTACATGCAGATACATCAGTACACGTATAATATGTCTTGTTTCTATACTGAATACAGTTGGCGTAAGAAAGTTGACGTCGATTAGGTATTAGATACGAGGAGACGAGGATTAAACTGTAGGTAACTTTTTTAACACGTATAAAAATAAACAAGTTTGAAAGACCGCAATTTTTATTATTTATTAAATAAAATTTTTCTTTCTTTACGGTTATAATTATTCCGTAATAAACTTGGGCGTACAACTTACCGATGAACGAAAAAACAAATATGGTTAGGTTACCAGCGGTGGTAACTGGTGTATATATATATATATATATATATATATATATATTATGTAAATAATATAAATATATTTATGAGGAGTTATAAGCTAAAATTACAAACACCAATTATTCCCACCTGTTGACATCGTCGAAGAAACTATCAGCCAATACTAGTTATATTGATATAATTTATAATGAACAGAATATTTCTAAGTAAACGCTACGTTTGTTTCATGGCACAGTGATAGAAAACACGAAATTGTATATTTCATCTTTTTGTGTGTGTTTAGGTGATTTTTTTTAGAAATTTTCAAAATACCTAATTATCACCTAGAAACTCGTAAAAATACGGGTTTATTGATTTTTATGATTTTCGATTATTGTCGAAATAAATAAATATAAGCAATAAATGATTTCGGGTCTTAGATATTATAACCTATAGTTTCGATGTATTTATTACCTATTTAATTATAAATTTATTTAATTTTAGACTAAACACATCGATTCCGTTGTCAGAACATTGATGTCACTTCGATCGTGTCTATTGCAAAATTTAACTTTGTTATTTATTTGTTTTTTTATCGAGCATATTTTACATTTTCTCGTGTATTTTCGAATTTTTAGTCCACATAATTGTGCGTATTTCAGTATTTCGGTCGGGGTTTAATGCATATTATAAATCCGGGCTCTTATAGTACATAAATTACTGTCGTCACTGTGATCGGATACGAGTAGTCCAGTCGCGTGTAAGTTTTTTACCTTAAACGGCAATAAAAAAAAATCAAAACGCATTGTCTCGTCGATTCGTGTCGTTTTCGTGGATTAACGGTGTAAATCGCCTATCCGCGCACGGTCGCCGCACGTCATTCGCCGATTTCGCAGACGATCGCAAGCACGTTATAATAGTATAGTACCACGTCGTTTGCAGACTTAAAACTCGCCTGTTGATTTAAACTGTTTCTCGGTGAAATTCGACTGATGACACAAAACAACACAATCGCTCTACTACGAATCCCTGGCCACAGTAATATACGAGAAAACGGAAAAGTAGACAAAACTTTAGAAATATCAATAAAAAACTAAACCAAGGCTGAGAATACTGTACCCCCTACTAAACCACAGCTCAACTATATAGGTATAGATGAAATGTTCTTTACTCTTTTACACGGCAATAATAAGACCACTTGTTAACCTATGCATGCCCGGTATGGGCAGCAGCTTCGCAAAAAAAAAAAAGTTAAAAAAAAAAACTTCAAAATCTCCAAAATAAATTTTTAAGAATAGCCCTAAAAGCCCCGTGGTTCATGAGAAACAAGCAACTACACAATGATCCGAGCCTACCATACCTATCTGCATGGATAACGCAACAATTTAAAAATTTCCACCAAAAACTTCACAAAGCTGACGGAGCACTTCATTATAAAATTGTCAGAAGATCCGTCAAATTAAGATTAAAACCACGGCTACCACAGGATATTTTACTCGAACCCAAATAAGACACTTCAGATTCAGACACGAATCTAGACATACAAGCTAAGTGTAAATTGTAAATTAAAATGACATTGTAATGGTGTATTGGCACAATTAAATAAATAGATAAAAAAAAAAAAACTTCAGAAGAAATCGTCGATAAAATCACACGGAAAAAACCAAAATACTCTTAAGTACTCCGACATAAAAGCAAAAAAAAAAATAAATACAAAATATCTGACGACTAGAATGGGACAAAACCGAAAACTCGGCGGAATCAAAAGAACGGCTTACGTACCTTCGAGTGGCCGATAAATTACGAAAATAGAAAATACGAGACGGTAATAAATAGATTAAGAACAGGTCGTACAGAGGTTAACCCACGGATATATTATTGTGGCCATCACGTTCGACCTGTGGTCCTATCGACTTACAATCGAACATATTTTAACCGCATGTCGCCGGTGTGATACACAAAGAAGTGAAAACGACAAAGGCGATCGACTACTCGAAAACTTAGGACCGCGAATAGACGCAACAGATAAAATAGTGAAATTTTCAAAACAAAACGGGGTTATACGAATTCGTTGAATTTAGAAATTGAGAACGAAAAATTATCGTAGAAAAAAAAAATCGATAATATTTCAAAAACACGTAGTTTTATTACATTTGATCACATAGTTTTATTAAAAACCTAATAACCGCGGCTGTACTGAGTTAAAACTTAAAAATCAATAGAAAAAAAAATTCCTCGGTGAATACGGTAACGTGCTTGTGGATAAAATAACCGGGCGACTACATCTGCGACGACGACGACGACGACAGAGTCGCATTCAATTGCATAACTTTACCTGTACTGCAGCCGTTCGGACACACGCGAAACGCGTCACGTGAGTGTAAAATCGTACCGCGTACTAAAACGGCGTGTGTATGTGTGTGTGTGTTTATATGCGAGCGTGTGCGTTATACGATGAACCGTACGTGTGCATAATAATAATAATAATAAAAAAAAAACAATTTTTTCCCGATAAAGTGTGGACGAAAACGAAGAGGAAAAAACCAGAACTGGTTTCCGGTGGACCATAATAATAATAATAATAATAAAATTAAATATATAACACATTATATACTAAGATATTTGTATACGAGTAGTAATACATAGTGGGCACGTGAGTGTGTGTATGCGCGCGCGCCTGGCCTGCACGGTTTGTTGTCCGGAAAGTCCGGACGAAATGAAAGTTATTTCGTAACGCGTGCGCCGCGCCGGCGAACCGGAAGTTTTTGCCACCACTACCTACCCCGAAGGCGGCGGCGGTTAGGATCCCGAGACCGTGCACAGACCGTCGTCGCCGTCTTCGCGAATCCCGGCCGTCTCGGCGTCTCAATCGTTCTCGACCGCCGAAGAACCCAACACCGCGCGCGCGCGCTCTCGCCGTTATAAACACACCGTTTTGGCATTCCGCGACAACACACACACACACACACACACACACGCACTGTCGTATCACACAGCTCTTCACCGTCAACGTTCGACTCGACCGACGCGATTCAATTCGTCTCCACGTTTTTCGGTTTCTTTTTTTTTTTTCCGTTTCTTTCTCGATTCTCGCCGACCGCTTATAACGACGAACCGCGAGTCTTCGACGACATAGACTAATCACTAGCGGTCATACGCGGGGCTCCGGTTCACGTCCACACACACACACACACCCACACGTATACACGGTGAGTATATTACAATAGCACACTGACTATACGTTGGTACTACGGTGTACGACGCCGTGCGGCGTTCCGCGGTCGAGATACGTGTACAGGGTGTATCACGACGATCGGACGGTCGCGATTCGATCTTGAATAATATAATAATATAGTTCGTAAATTAATTTTTTCAACGTATAATATTCAATATTAATTATATATTGTTATGAACTATTTTTTTTATGTTTTGATTATTTCTCGACGAAGAGGTTTATTGAGATTTAAACTTTTTTTTTTTTTTACGACGACCACTACTTACGTCGAATTTAATGTTGCTGGAGAAAAAAATTAATTGTTTTGATGATTGTTGACATTTTTATTTTTACAATCGTATCATTAGCTTAGATGAGATATACGCATAAGCATTTCAAATTTTTTAATAGCGAAGTAGTGGCGGTACGTTTTCGTGAAGAACCTATTTCGCTCCACTCTGCTGTGTTTAAATTCGTATTTCGTCAAATCGAATCGATCATTTTTCTTTCTTTGTTCGATCTCCAAAACAAGAAATAGTCGCCTTTTCGGAAAATCGAAATGTTCGAAAAATAATATTTTTTTTTCATACATTACGATCGTCATTGCGTTTTATCGGTGTTTTGGATTTTATTCGGAGCAAATCAGCATTGTACAGTGATAAATCGTGAAATCTCCGTGGGACACCCTGTGTGCATCAAACGGCGGCGTACAGGTCGACGCCGTCGGCTCTTGCTCTATACACCAGGTGTCCGCCGCCACCTCCGCCGACGCCGACGCCGTCGTCGCGTCGCGTTTCCGGGTTTCGAACGCCGACGGAACTTTCGCGAAAAAAACACGATTACATCGTCTGCACCGTACCAATCGTTTTTTTTTTTAATTTTTTTTTTTTACCTTCTCTCTAGGCACGCGGCGACCATGCGTTTCGCGATAATCGGATTCTTGGTGCTGGTGATGGGCGCCGCCGTGAAGGCGCACATCCACTTCATCAGACTGGCCCTGCTGGCCGCCATGGGACTGGCAGGCATGTGGATGATGCACAAGCTCGCGCAGGACTGGCAGAAGATCTCGCACAGACCGGCCAAGCCGGCCGCCGCGGCCATGGCGGGAAAACTGCTGGGACTCTGGAAGAGATCCATCCCGGACGAGGTGAGTGTTATTTTTTTTTCAATTTCAATTTTGAAACAAAATTTTTACTTATCACCACGAACCGCAAGCGTATGACGTATGAATAAGGACGGTGGCGTTTTTTTATGGGACGGTCTTGCGCGTATTTCGGTGTAAAATCGCCACGGCTCTGTGACGAGACCCTCTGTATACGTACAGAGTGATTTTTTCAAGCGTGTTTTTTTCGTTTTTCACGCTTATGTCCAGCTGCAATATGAGAGAAATTTATCGTGAAATTTAAAACGCTGGGGTTTTTTAATTTTCTCAAATGGTAACTACTATTTTTATAGCATAATTATATTGCGAAAGAGAATACTTTTTACTTAGAAAATTTGATGTAATTATAACCCGACACTTTGAACTCCAAATTATTGTAGCCGTTTGACGACTTATGCTATTGGTGTAATATTGAAACATTTGGAAAAACAAAATGTTTGAAAAAAGTAACTTATTTTATAGTATGGTGTTATACACAGTTGTAATAACAATTCGAGAAAATAAAATTATTTGAAAAAAATCATTTTGATTCGTAATAGTAAAAGAAAAAATATTAATTTTGTTTTCATAAACGCATAAATTTATATGAAAAATTCAAATATATTGCGCATTAGACAGTGTTCAAAATGAGTCGAGCACGCTTTAAAAATCACTCAGTATAAATAGTGATTACACGTACGATTCCACATGAATTTCACTTGATACTGATGCGGGGAAAATAAAATGTGCGTGTACTCGTTTGATGTCATCGCTGCGATGAGATCGATATTTCGGTTCTTCAATTTATCTTTAATATGACTTACTCTTGTCTTTTAAACGTTTTCATATCACTGTATAATTTGTGTGACGATGAATCATACGAGTTGTTTTTAAGATCTGTACACACTATCATTTGCTTTTTTTTTTTAAATTTTTTTCTCTCATTCCGTTTCTTTTCTTTGAAATCAAATGAATACCATTTGTTATTACGCGCGTATAGTATTGTGATCTGTGAAAACAATTGAAACGCCGAAACGCCGCACATAATATGTTTCAAGTAAAATTTCTCTAACCGATTTGAGACGGTACAAAATCAAAAGAAAAACATATATTCTCAAAATGGATAAACAGGCGAATAGAAAAATAATTTATATGTATAAATGCAGATTAAAACATTCACCGTAATATTATTATAATCTCGTACTCGGAATTTCGGTGATAATTTTTTTATTTTTTACACTAAAAATCAATTTTTCAATCAATAATTTTGTACACTAAAAATCCGAACGCTCGAGATCGGAGTTAAACTCGAGCGTTCATGAAAATCATCCGAATCCGTTTACCATTAGGTGTTATGTAGGTGTTTAATTATTGTTATTTTTTTCCCCCCGTAAATATTCGCCGTCGTGAATATTCTACCGACGTTTTTCTTCGGTTCGCTTTGGTGCGTAAAACACGTAGTGTTTCGTCGGAATTTCGCGTTGTCCGTAACAATAAGACGCATTCGTGTTTTCGATTGTGTTCTGTTCTGTTGCGTACAACGCGTGTTTTCGATACCTTCCAGAAGAATTTTTCACGATAAAATTAAAATACATCCGTACGACCGAAAAGCGAACGGCAAACGTATAGGTATTACGACGATCCGTCGCTATCGTTTTCGTTTTTAACGCCGTCCCGTACACGTGAATATTATACGCACACGAGCGAGCGACCGAAGTCGACGAGGCGATAATTTCGCGATTCGGATTTAATCTTTTATTTTTTTTTCTGCGTGGACGTGATCCAAATGCACGTAATGAAATTTAAACATTTATGGGCGAACACGAGTATTTACACGTTTCATTGTGCGTGATAACAATAATAATAATAATAATAATAATAACGATAACTGCAACAATAATCATGTTACAATAGTAATGTAATAGTTGTCGGACGAGGGAACGAAAAATCGACCATTGTTCGCGTGTCCTAAACGAACGTTTGAATATTAAACGATCGGTAGAACTAATTATTATTTATTAGAAATTCGAAATTTTCCCCGGACGGAAATTAACGTCGATCGCGTTTTATATTATATTATAATGTCATTGTATTATTGTGTCACCGTCAAAACCGTAATATCGAGTAGGGACGCGATCGTTCGGATATAACGTACAATCGTAAATTACTAATAATTATTATTCGATTATTGTGCGACCGAGACTCTACAGTGACACGAGTACGAATACGGTACGAGTGATCGCGGGCCCCGACGACGAAATATCAAAATATCGGCCCCAAAGACTAACCTCGCGTCGGTCGAATACGCGTATGGTTTTTATTTTTTTTTACGTCACATCGCGTTGTTACGATAACGCCGTCGCAAACGAAAAGCGTTTTACGGTCGTCGTTTGAATTCAAATCGCTCGAGCGACCACTCAAGTCCTTCGGTTCGTGACGCAATGCATTCGAATCATTTCATCTGTATTTACGTATCATATCTCGGCGATCGATTAAATCTCGGCGGAGCAATCGAAATAATCGGAAAAAAATTACGTTACGATTAATGTCGTAGAGGGTGCACCTACTGACGGGGATCGTTCGATTGCGTCCTGAGAGTGTCAAGTTCCTAGTTCGGTTTAACTGTGGTTTAGATTTTTTTTTTGTCCGGTATAATGATTGCGCGAATAAAAACTGAGAAAGATGTTGCTTACACGACTAGCCACTCTCAATCGTTTTGCTCGTTCGGGAGAGGACTCGATGCGCGAGCCCAATCAAGTCGGACAATGTCTATTCCAATGTCTATTACAATTGTCTATTACAATGTCTATTATTTGACTGTCTATTCGTTGTGAAACACATAAATATCACACAAGCGTGTTTTATAATATTTGAAATTTTTCCATCTAATATTCCATCACATACATATTCATAACTTTTATGATTTATTTAACACGTGTAAATTCAAATTTTTTTTTTCAAACTAATGCGTATCGGGCTGCCATAGAGCTACTCGAATTCAGGCCGCAATCGGACGTCTCCGATACCAATAACGTCGGGAAAGAAGCTGTCTCAAGAATTCCGTTATGGATTATAAGAAAACAAAATTATCGGCACTCACACACACACACACACCGAGTAAAATTAACTCACGGCACGAAGTTTTGTGCCGTCAGGCGCCGCGTTTAAACCTTATAAGCACAAACGTGAAAAACAAGAGTTATTAGCAACGAGAGTTTTAAATATTTTAAGCGCGCACAAACAAGTTACTAGTGGACGAGAGGGAGGGATTTTTTTTTTAATGAGACCCTTGTGCGATCTCATTCACGCACCATACACACACACACACACGCACACGATTTCGCATCATGTTGGCACACGTACACTACACGGCGTCACAAACGTTTTCTCGTTATCGTACGCCGAGCGAAAACGCTGCTGAGCAGGCGTGTAAATCGAAATATTTTCCGACAAATTAGATACTCTGTCCCGAATTCAGCGAGTCGGTTCGACGCATGAGAGTAAATCAGTACGTCGTTTTCGGAAGAATTTAAGTAATAATTCTCAAAACGAGGCATTATCGTCTGTACCAAAAGTCGTTCACGAATAAAAAGAAAACGATAATATGTGGAAGCCTTCAGGAATAAAAATCGAGTATTACAAATATTATATTTAATTCGGACTCCAGACTGACAGTTTAAACGTAGCTTTTGTGGTGAAAATATGTTTGTTTTTGTGTTTCAAACAAAAAATGTCCATCGATTTTTTTAATTGAGTAAATAAAATATGTATAGTCCACTCATGCGTACATAAAAAAAAAAAAAAAATTAATAATAATAAAATAATAATAGCATTTTATGCGGCCCATTGTAAAAGACACAATTTTCAGCCATACCGTATTATCTTTTTTTAAGTTGTCAAGTGACATTTCGTTATCAACATAACTATTTATTTTCGTTTTATTTAATTATTTTAATAATAATAATAATAATAATAATAATAATAATAACTTTATTAAAGACCTTGCGCGCAAGGGTACATTTTTTTATTTTTTCTCTCACAAAATTACCATAATATATAACTAGTTTTGATAACAGGTTGGTAATACATTATAGAATTTTAAATGTATATGACAAAAAATAGATAAATAAATAATGATAGTCATAATTACAGTGTTACTGTTAATTGAAAGTCAAACATAGATTTTAAAAATTCCGTTGCGATCCGGAGTCCTTATTTTTATGTATGTATGCATTTGAAATATTTTTAAAACTCCAGTTATTTTGAACGTATGAAGACGACGACCGGTTCAATAGTTTAAATCGAATTCGAAGTGGAAACTTTCACGATCGTTTTTAGTGGGATTTTAATTCGAACTAACACCAGCCCAAATAATAAGCGGCAACGTATTATTATCCTCATTATGTCATTATTAAGAAACGGCAAAGCAAATATTATATTACGTACACGCCACTTTTATAATACATTTAATTTTATCACCGTGTAGGAAATCACATATCGTTGTTTATTTTTTTTTTTTAGTTGAGTAGAAACTTACACGTATGACCACATACACGTGCGGTAACTTACGAAACCCAAAATGTTTCCGTTATTATTTTTCCTTGCATAATATATTCTCGAATTCAGCGCGTCATATATTCGACGATATTTTTATCAAAGATATTTTCAGAAAACGTAACTTTCTTCCGGTCGATTTCGACGAATTGTATTTTTCCCGGAATCACAAAAAAAATTATGCAATATTTGACACGCATTGTCATTGTCCTGATGCATTATTACTGCACTTTAGTCAATTGAATTGATAAAAACAATTGAAATTGACGCATCTCTCGATATTATTTTAATTGAATTCTACTTGTCAACAAATAATATGGCGAGCTCTGACTCGGTCCGTGTGAATTCGATGAAATTTTTGGTTTTTTTGGCAAAGCAGACCGATAACTTTGCACAACTAGATGTGTTATAGTAATTTTTTTCCTTCATATCGTAAGAATCGGGAGGGGGGGAAAGCAACAATTCCTACTTTAAGTGGTGCATTTACACCATTTAAAATCGATAAATGGGTACTGGGTCCATATAATTTTGAGAAACAGTCACTCAGTAGCCAGTAGGTATTAGGTAGTATTTATCTAGTAGGTTAGGTTACCTAACCTACCTACTTAATATGAACTTGATAATACTTTGATTTTTACTGATTATCATTTGATTCACAATCAGTGAACTAAACGAACTAAAGAATAGTTAGTTTTGAACTATTCACTTGTACGTACTACGAACTAATGATTTTTCCGCCCGAACGAACTAGATTTTCCACCTCTATGTCAATATTAACTAAATTAAATTATTAGTTAATTAATATTTTGTAATACGAGTATTTTGCACTATAACTATATTACGTTTTAAATACTATTATGTTATCATTAAATTATCGTACATCATATGTCTTATAACCAGGGCTTGCAAACGTTATAATAACGTTATAATTATAGCGTTATGCACGACAAAAAACGATTGAAAATTGAAACGTAATTATAACGAAAAACGATAAACAAAAAAGATAAAATACCATAAAACAAAACATAATAGTTAACAAAATATTTAATATATCGTTATACAAAACATAACGGTAAACGTAAAAATATATAGAATATCATTAAACGAAAAATAATGCACAACGAAATAATTTAAAATCCATTTATTTATAAGAATTAATTAAGTTATAATTTTAGTTTCATAGAACTATAAATGTATTTTTCCACGTGATTTATTTTTATCTTAGAAATCACAAATACACAAATAATTATCGTTAAATGATGGTATAAAAATCAAGTTTTCAACTATTAACTGATTATTAGACCATTTTACTATTTTAGGTGACATGACGTTTTAATTCAAAATAACGATAAACGCAAAACTTAGGTAACGTTTTAATTGTAAATAACATAAAACAGAATTTTTTTTTCAAATACAAGCCCTGCTTATAACACTGCAACACTATATCTCGTATATAATGTAGTATATTACTATTGTACATGGATTTATTCCGTAAATAAATAAATAAAAACTACAACAACGGTCCGCGATCCGAAAGTATTACGAACACGGGAACAATTGCTATTTTTTTCTCCGGGATCTTTTTCTCCGATCGTGTGACGTCGTCCATCGAGTCTTCTCGAGTCGCGAGACTGTTACATTGAATTGCATAACCGCGACAACAATGAAGCGCGCGCGCTCGCGCACACGGAGACTGCGATTTCCGCGTCGGCGGGCGTCCGCGAGTCGAAAATCCAATCTGGTTTTGCACGCGGTCTCGACTCTCGACGTCCGGTCGGTGTGCTCACGCTCTCACAGACGCTGGGGGGACCCCGCGACGGATTGAGTAACCCAACCGCGTGTTTCGCGTGGGCACACACATACACACACACACACATGTATACACGCGTATACAATACACCGTGACGACAATATGTGTATACGACGGCCGCGGGTAAAAGATAATAATAATAATAATAATAATAATAATAAAATGTATATATAAACACGCGAGTACGAATAAAATTGTGAAAGCCCGTCCGGTATTCCTCTTCTTATATCCGTCGTTTTGTCGTTCACCTTTGAAGAGAGCTGCGGCCAGCGGCGCACACGCGCGTGCGAGAGAGCGCACACTGTTGTGATCGCGTGTCTGTGAGTGTATTTTTTCCCCTGTTTTCTTTTGTGTGTTCTACACGCAGTCGTATTTATGTCAAAGTTAAAAAAAAAAAAAAAAAAAAAAAAAAAAAATGAAAACATAAAAAAAACGCATACGTAGGCCGCGCGAGAGTGACTTTGTTTTACTTAGGTCAAAACACGTGGCGCGTGCACGCGAAAGACGTTACAGCACTAACATACAGGGTGTTTCACGAAGATCTGACATGTTGAATAACTTTTGATCTATTCAATATTTTTAACTTTTTTTTTTTAATGAATACTATAACCTAGTGCTATAATAAAATTACATTAAATTTTGTTATTTTATTTTAAAACTCAAATTTCAAAATAATTATTTTAAATTTTATTTTAGAGTTTGTTGTGATCCACAACTCAACTATAATTGTGATTATTAATTAAATACTTAATCCTAAAAATCAAGTATGTAAGAGTGGCGCCTTTTTATAAAAATTAGTACACTGTATGGCACTCGGCTTAGTAATTAACACGTCCGAGGTTGAGAATTTTAGAAACCGAATAGGTTTCCAAAAAATTATATAAACAAGACACATCTTCCGACAAGGCCATGTTAAGATCCGGGAGCTCATACCAAAGGAGTGGCGTTGGCCAAGACAACGGAAGACCCGGTATAAATACAGCCACGGGATGCCATAAGAGACACAGAAAGACGATCCAGATTGCAAGACACCACCTCTTGTGCTATTCAAGTGCTAACGCAAATATTACCTGACCGTTATGACTTAGAGTTTATTGCATGTAGGAATATTTTGTCGTTATCACTGAATACATTTTAAATTATTAAAATAAAGTTGTAAAGGTTATAAATTGTCTATTTAAATCAATTGTCAAAATTTATCAATAAAGAAAAGTTTTAATATTATCTTATAAAAAAAGTGTCGATTCATTTCCGAGGAGATCGCAACAAGTTTGAAAAAAAAATCAAAATAGCCATTTTGTAAACATGATTTTTAGAAAAATTTTGGTGTTTGAAATCCTTATAATGGTTGATCCGTTAATTTTCTATGATTTTTTAAAGTTTACATAAATGTAATAATATGTATTGTTTATCAGTCATTATCAGTCGTAGTTAAACTATTAAGCAATTTAATTCGATTTTTCGTAAACTTTAAAAAATCATCTAACGCACTACCTACGCAAAAAATGAATTTTACGATGACCGTTGTTTTCGAAACGAGTAAATATGTTATAATAATCATGTCACATCGCTTTCATTACTTTTGATTTAGCTTTTATATTAGTAAATAGTTTAAAAACAATTAAATACGTAGACCTCAGTATGCATATCTGCATATTTCACTATTCGTATTAATAAGTTACGTTTATCATATTTTATATATTTTGTTTTTTTTATCTATACATAAAAATACGTTATACTATTGAATAAACTCCGCTATGTATTTATCAAACACGATTATTAGCACATATTGTGGAAGTTTCATTCATTTACGTAAACACGAAACACAGAGATTTTTCAAATCCCATTTTCATTACATGAATACCAACATTAAATTAAAAACATTTTTATTTTTATTTAGTACGTTCCACTGTAGAATATAATTCCATTATCTGGTCGCCTTATGCGAATATTCATATACAATGTCTAGAATCAATCGTAAACCGTTTCCTTCGCTTTGTACCATACAAATGTATAGTATTCCATGACGACCACACTCACCATACGATATAAGCCGTTATTAGATACACTAAATACGAGCAGCTTTTTTTACCGAAAAAACATATTCGATTTGAAATTATTATTCGGATCGGTAAATTGCTACACAGATTGTCTAGAATCGCTTAGATCTATACATTTTTATCTACCTCAACGACAAACTCTAGGAATACTTGTACTTTTCACAATAATTTGCATAGAACTGATCATGTAAAAAATGCACCATTAGTAGATTCACTAGCTTAGCTAATGATACCCAAATCGATTTTTTTAATTTTCACTCTATTGAGTCTTTTCGTAATTATATGAATAGATACTATGAGTAGTCACATTTTGAGTTACTATTTACTCAAATTACTATAATATTATTGTTTCTATATTGTTTTCTCCTTTTGATTTGTACTTGTAACTAATTTATAATAATTATATTTGATCCTAGCTATTATTATACACACATCAAAAACACATATTGGGCTTAAATAATTGGTTTAAATAACGGTAAATAAATAAATAAATAAAGTACAGGACATGCCTATATATGTGAAACACTCGTCTGCGTTGTGCACCAGAAAAAGTCACTGAGAAATCATATTTATAATATTTGTAATCAATCCGATGGTATAAATAAACGTATCGTAAAAATGAACGTGCTTACGAATAAATACGAACACATCGTATCGCCGTTGATATCTTTAATCAGTCGTATGTCATTCGGGGGATCACGTATGAACATCCAAAAAACAAAAGGTCGTGTAATCTGCACCACGTACGAAAATCATGGAATGTTATTCGAGTCATACTTTTAACAGTCATTTCCAAATTTATTATAAAACTCGAAACAAGTTAATTTAGTTTTTTTTTTCGTAATCCGTCAGTCGGTCTATTCCAGGGGTGGCGAACCTATGGCACGCGTGCCAAACGTAGCACGTTGGCGAAATTTCGATGGCATGTGGAAAAAATTGAAATTATCGAAATTTTAATAAAAATAAAAATTTGAATCATACTGTTTATGAAATTTTAGTTAAAATAAATACGATTAAACAATGTTTTTCAGATTTTAATTATAATTATTTTCATTTTTAGACATTTATGCTTTACTAATATCACAAATACCAATAAATCGTCTATATGGAAAAGTGGTGAACAATGCAGACATCGAAATGTCGGAAGTCATGCAATTCGCTTACTTTTATTTTATTTTTTTCATTTTTTCTTGAAAGTTAATAATGTGTAGTGAATTTTTTTAAGTCAAAGCAAAAACTATATGTTTTACCAAAATCAGAATTTTGGATATTCTATTTTAAAATTGTTTACATGAAAAAAAGGAACAAAAGTTCACATTAAAATATAATTACATATTTACATTTTTCATACGATTATTTAACATCTGATTCAAGAATATCATATATAATTTGTAAAATAACCTACACAAATATTGAATTCATTAAACTTCCTTTGTATATGTGTGTGTGTGGGGGAGGGGGGTACGCGAACAGTTTTAGAAAACTTTGTTTGGAAAATTTTGACACTCGACTCGGAAAAGGTTCGCCACCCTTGGTCTATTCAATGATATAATGCCACTAAACGCCTGATTTTGCATTTCATATTTTGTAATCATGAAAAATTAATAGTCGAAAGATTTCCCTTGTCTTTTAGTTCATTGATCGAACGAATATCAATGATAATAATTAAATGACAGTTAGGCGTTTTAAAACAATGTATTACAACTATTATCGTGTTTCATTTATTGTATAAAAGTACTCTATGAATAATCGATTACTGTATTTAGTACGTCATGCACGCGCGACGTATAGTGTTCTATTGATTCATATTGTCGTTTTCATTCGTTGATGACATTCGATAAAAACCACCGGTCAACCGTGTCCGTAATTCGAGCTAGTGCGATGAACACACTTTACGAAATCCCCGCGTACAAAATGTTGCTCGTCAGCGGTACAAATCGTCATTTTAGTAGAACACAAAGTGGTCCGAATCACCAGCGGTGGTAGAGCAGATTAAAAACGGTTCGAAATACGTACGCGCACAGTTTTGGGCGCCCGCGGGTGGTTCGAATCACATGGGTTATTAGCGATCTAAATAATTGCCATCGACCGTTTAATCGTTTTGACTGACCATTGCCGTTACACACAGTCGATTGTAAATCACGACGGCGGGTGTGCGACCGCTCCGAACCGCACGACGTTACCGTAACGGTGTCCGCGGGGCTCTTTGACTCGTGTGGTTTCCAGTCGGACGTCCCCTGTATTTGTTTAAAACTTTAAACGCATTATCTACGTGTCCGATGCTCGAACGATGTCGCGTTATCGTCCCGCCAATCTAATCCGGCGTGTGTGCTTTTTGTTTTGCAGCGCGTCGACGCGTACTTCGAAGAGTCGCTGAACGACTTCTACAAATTCGACGAGATCCTCCGGCAAGACAGGTCCACGTGTGCCAGGAAGATGATTTGTCAAATCGCCGCCACGCCCGAAAAAGAACTCAACACCGTGGAGACCAATCTGCTCAAATTACTCAGGTGAGTCTCGTCCGCGAGTTGATCGTCACGCACGCCTCTGAAAACACGTCGTCCACTATATTCGAATCGCTGTCTAAAAAATAATTCGCACGCCACGTTTGCACTACGTTCGCGGAGAGGACAGGACCGCGTCGCGCAAGCGAATCGTGCAAACAGTCCTCTCGGGGACTGTACTCGACCTCGAGTCGAAGTCACGGGTGCGTTTTCGCCGTAGCGCCTCGCGTCCTGATTTTTCCGCGAACGTGCAACGACTCGTTTGATTCACGACGATACGACGGTTAGTCGGCGCAGTTAAGACTGACATTTCGGGAGGGCTGAGGATTTTTGAAACTGCCAGTATTTTTTTGTGTATCTAGGTTAAAAAATGTATTGCTCGCTTACACGATATCAAGAACAAACATTTATTAATCACCTATATACAATTTACTAAGTAACATAACAAATAACAATACACATACATTTTATCAAGTATTAATGATTAAAATTTATAAAATTATAATATTTTAAAGATATTTTTCTTTTCGTTTTCTTCGAACGACGGTAGGTTTTTGTTTTTTATCGGACCAGGAAACCGCAGTCGTACGCTCGACCGTTGATTATTTCGTAATCACAAGCCGGTCGGCGTAAATTACGCGTGAGCATACGAACGCGTACGATATAATTAAATTTTTTTGGTACGTCGGACCCGAGAACGTGTGCGGCACAAACCGCGTGTGCGTCGTGGTCCTACGGCCACGGCAGCGATATCACACGTGTTTACCTGACGTAACGGTCCGGGTCGGATGTAGATAGAAAAGAAAGAAACAAAAATTGAAACGAAATCGAATTATTTTCCGATAGTACGAGACCCTGGAACACGTTCCTCTGCACGGTGAACGGTTTATGCGTTTTCAACGCCACGCTCGAAACGTATACGGCTATATCTAATAATATCACGACGATGATAATAATAATAATAATAATAATAAGCACGAACCGTGAGTTATTTTCTCGTGTACACAGTGGTTTTCGAAAACGGAGTGCAGAAAGAGGGGAAGGGTAAAAAAAAAATAATACTACGTACTCTACGTAATAGGTCCGTCTCCGACGAGCGTAAGAGGGAAAGGGAAAGTCCATTGTTTGTAGCCGGGGTAAAACGTAGCCACGGTCCCGTGAGGATGGAAAGGTTATTTTTTCAGCCCCCCCCCCCCAGAATTCCCCTCGTCTCGTGGCTCCCGAACGCGAGCAGATATCCGCAACGGCTTACGCACGGGACCGTGAGTATATTTAAATATGTATATAAAATATATATATATATATATATATATATATATATATATACACACACACAATATATACATACTCGTTTCATATGTGGTGTGCATTACGGTGTGCATAATTGTTTTAAGTATTAACGAAGCGATCATCGCGTTCCGAGTCGGACGGGTAGCTCGCAGGAACGCGTGTCCGTTTTTAATAATGCACCGTTTACGATTTTACATTTATACGTACGTAATATAATGGCACCGACGTGTTTATATTTTCGTGTGCGTAAAACACGCCCCGGGCGAGTATTGATTATTTAGGCTCGGTCAGTGCAATCCGAAAACGATCCGAGCGAGACCGTCGGCAACACAAAATTTGAGTTGAGAGGGGTTAGATTATATATATGTTTTTTGAAAAAAATTATTGAAATGTAAAAATATTCAACTAAATAAAAAACGTTTGACACTAAAACACTTAAACTGAATGGTTTTAAGATTTTATACGTATTTTTTTTTCAAACTTTTTGTCACGGTAGCTCATTGACGTACGTATGTATTCAAATTTAGTTTATTTTATTTTGTGTTATTATTATAATTTTTTTTTTTTTTTTTAATCGTATTTTTGAAATAAATTTCGGGGAGTGGGGTTGAAACGGAACACCCTCTTTCCGGCTTCAGCATTGGATCCCAGAGTATTGGAACACCGGTCGGAGCTCGTTAAAGAAAAACGATCTGCACGCGTTTGCGAATAACGTTAATTATGTATTCATATTCGTGAATTTATAGGTTATAGGCTAAATCGTTTATAATTATAGGTTATTTTAAATATATTTTGTTATGGAAACAAATTATTTGCTAAAAAAATCCCCTAAACAGTTTAATTAAATTTTGTTTATAGCTTACCCCTTTAAAAAAAAAAAAAAATTACTACAAAAAAATGCTGGGCACACTCAAATGTAGAACTCTGGGTCCGCCTTTGACTATAAATTACGCTGTGGGCATCAAGAACTCTAGACTCGGACACTTGTACGCACTCTCACGTGCGGTGTTATATTTACTCCGTGAACAAATATCAATTCGGTACTTTGTTTCACGGCGTCTGCACGTACTGCGTGCAGATGTCGTGTACCGACCGATTCACGGCTTGGCGATAAATTTCCCGGACTTTGTTTCCACCGTTATCGGATACACTAGAGTACGCTCGGAGTCTGCAGAGATCAGTGTACGTGCGTGCGTGTGCGTGTGCGTGTGCGTGTGTGTGTGTGTGTATGTGTATGTGTGTGTGTGTGTGTGTGTGTGTGTGTGTGTGTGTGTGTGTGTGTGTGTGTGTGTGTGTGTGTGTGTGTGTGTGTGTGTGTGTGTGTGTGTGTGTACACTTGTTTTTCAATCGACCGACGACGTCCGCCACGCGTCGTTATAATAATATTTATATACCCACACAGCAAATTGAAAATATTAATATTTTCAAAATATTTGAAGAAGGTTTTCTGGTAAAATATTTGGTTAAAAATATTGTTGAATTATCTTCAAAATATTTGGTCAACACATATTTGAAATCAAATATTGTTTAAATGTTTTCAAAACTTTGTGTATCAAATATTATGAATTCATTTTTCATAAAATATCTTCAAAATATTTGGAGACCATATATTTAAAATCAAATATTGTTTAAATGTTTTCAAAACTTTGTGTACCAAATATTATGAATTCATTTTTCATAAAATATCTTCAAAATATTTGGAGACCATATATTTAAAATCAAATATTGTTTAAATGTTTTCAAAACTTTGTGTATCAAATATTATGAATTCATTTGTCATAATATATCTTCAAAATATTTGGAGACCATATATTTAAAATCAAATATTGTTTAAATGTTTTCAAAACTTTGTGTATCAAATATTATGAATTGATTTTTCATAAAATATCTAACTCTGTATTGAGTTTTTTCAATTCAGTGACTTTTAAATAGTACAAAAAACAAAATTTCATAATTTTATACTCATAATTTCAAGTCTTGCCAAGTTATGGGATAATACACGTATAATGGTTTAATACTTTAATATTATAATGTACGAATATTCGATGGATTATAAAGTGTATTCTAATTTCTAGCTGTACAACCTATATCATACGCGTACAACCTATATCATACAACCTGTATCATACGCGAGCTGATGAAAACGCGCCTTTTTTTTGTGTTCACGTGTACGCGTATTATACGCGAAACGCAACCAAATGTTTGTTGTCATTCGTGTATTTACATCAGTACCATCAACATTTTAAAAATGAATAGTCATAGAAAAGATCTTTTATGTGTGGGGTATTATTATTTTAAAAAAAAGCAAATGGCAAAAAATAAATCGTGAAAAAAGACTTTCGGTTCACCCTTTGGTAGCTCAGAGACATATATAAAAAGTGCATTTTCACCATGTTTTCTGATCTCAGAGAGGACGAAAGAAAATTTCATAAGAAAATGTTTATGATAATAAATGTCTCCGAATGCTTTGGTTACACAATTCAAAACACAAATAAATAAAATTATTGGTAAAATTTAATCAGCGCGCGTTTTGTACGCATCATATTGTGAAACCTGTCATAACATGTAATAACCTGTACGCAGGCGTATGATACGCGTCGCGCACGGGGACGCGTTTCCCTCATGTCTCAAAAAACGCATCGCGTACGATACGCGTACATGTGAAACGGCCAATTTAAATAATGTAATCCAAAACGCGACGTATGAAACGCGCGCGTATGATACGCGTCCATGTGAAACGGGCCTTAAGCTGGTTACACACTACGCGTTTCAACGCAGCGTTTTAGAGCGTTTTAGACGCGGCGTTCGAACGGCAATAATCAAACACACATCAACATAAATGGCCATGTTCACACTAGGGGAAAATCGCGCGTTCGAACGCGTCCGAACGCGCTGGTTTAATTTTGAGCGTTTTGTACGCCGCAATATCTAAAATAACCTAACCTGACGCGAGCGTTTTGAATGCCGCGTTTTTACAACGCGTACGCTAGCGTCTAAAAACGCATAGTGTGTAACCGGCTTATAGTTGTTAGACATTGAGCACTGTTGTAGCCACACCGCGCGTCGTCCCGACCATATATAAAAATAAATCTGATTCCCGAAAACACTGATTGCCTATGGGTAATTCCGTGATATTATATTATATGCCAGCATAATTATTATTATTTTTGTTTATCAGTGAATCCATCGCGTCCTAAACCCCACCGCCACTGCCGTGTGCCATACTGCCCATACTTGCTACTGGCATAGCTGTCGATGCTGTTGACGAATGCGGAATGACGCGAACGTTGCGAAATAATATCCATGTTTTCTTTTCTATGATCTATCACCGCGACAATGCGAATTCTTTAGATGTTCTTTGTATTAATTATTATTCTTATTTGCTAATTGCTATAAGCATATTATACAGTATTATTTTAAATTCGCCATTTCTGACGATATAAAATTACGACGACAACTACCGTATTTTGGAGAACAGTGTAATACGTATTATCGCGTAACTGCGTAAGTACCTATAATTGACTATTAATTATTATAATATGAACTAGTAACTTTAAATAATATATAAAAACTGTTTGGATTTCAAAACGTTTTAATGCCATCATATTATGTATGTAGCCATGTAGGTATACAGGGCCGGATTAAGAGAAAATGTGCCTAAAGGCAATAATTTAACCCCCCCCCCCTCCACCCTAAGTACCGATACCTCTGTTGCAAACTCTTTGACATTAACAATCTTATTTTATAAAAGCTACTGTTTTTTATATGTAACATTAAGTTATCACACTATTTGGAAATAAACATTACCATAAGTCCATAAGCTATAACAATTCTTTTATTTTAATTAAATAATTAATTTCAAAATCAAATTAAAAAAAACTTTTTTCTAGCTTTGTTATCAAAAAAATTATTAATTATACTTAAAACGTTTATGTTTTGCAACATATTGTTTTCAATATTTAATAATGCTAAGGCATTTAATCTTTTACTGACAATAGTAGACCATAAATAGTTTTTTAACTCTTTATAAAAGCTGAAAAATATCTTTCACCAGAACAGTTAGGTAATGCAACTGAAAGATACATTCTTAAAACTATACATAAATTAGGGAACATATTATCATCAAAATTATTATTTTTATAAATAAAAACATGTTTAAAACTGAATGATTTTCAGTATTTTTAAATACTGTATCCCTTGATATAATGGCTACAAAACGGTTGCATTTATCGATTAAGACTGATTCATTTTCATTATCCGATATAAACCTAAATTAAAAAGGAAAATGTATGATAACATATAATTTTTGTTATTACTAATTAGTTTTTTTCAAATATGTAAGTATTATTATATATGAAAATCATTTGTTTATTTGTAAATAGTATAATTAATAAATCTTACTTTTTGGCTAAAATATTACAATTATCATTAACTTCTTGAGTGTTAGGTTGATTAAATAATACTAAAATACCTCACACAATTATTTAAGTTAAGCATTTACGGACGTTTTCTATAAAATATATTACAAAAACAGAAAATAATTTTTTTTATTGGGATAGTGAACTTAAGCATCTTTTTGGCGCCTTTTAAAATTGTGCGCTCTAGGCAATTGCCTGTATTGCCTATACGTTAATCCGGCCCTGTAGGTATACCTAGTACATTATATAATAATACAAATACCTATTAAAGTAATTTTTTTTATAGAATTACCTATTATTTAAAAAAAAAATATTTCAGTGTTAATACATATTGAATGTGGCGTGATACAGCATTCAAAGTTAAATTTGTGCAAATATTTGTATTACATTGTATCTTAATACACTACACTAAGCTTCATTCTTAACTATTTTATCAAGAGAAATTATAAATAATTGAACGGTTGATTAAAAAAACGTTAATATTCCAAAAATATGTAAAATAGCATATTTTATATAATATAAGTTTTATGTAAATAATTGATTGTTAGAATCTCATATTTTTGGTGGTTTAAGCTTAATAGTATTAAGTTACGTATCTTGTACTGACAAGTTTTTGATTCATACATAAATTAAAGAAATTAACAGTTTTTATAATTTCTCAAAAATTTGGTTTTTGGAATATTATCCTTCTTCAAATCAACCATTTAATTTTTTTAAATATATTATAGTTAACAATGAAGAAAGCTTCTAGTTATAGAACTAGAAGGAGAAGAATACAAAATGAACTTGAAGCTTCAGAATATATTAGTTCTTCAAATATTTTTAAAACAGATAACCTTGTCCAAAAAACCATATTTACAGAAATACCCGAGAAAACACCATTGAATTATACTCCTACAGAATTACACTCTTCATCACCTGAAGTGCCATATAATACAATGAATATTAATACAGTTCAAAACTTATTTATAAATGATAAAGAAGAAGTAATTAAACAATCCCTGGGTCAGTGGGTTGTTGAGTGTAATGTTCCACAAACTACTGTCAACAAACTTTTAAATATTTTGAAATTTGAAACGCCTTTAACATTTTTACCGAAAGATTGTCGTACACTTTTAAAAACAGGATCATCAAAAATTTTAAACATCCGAGAAGTAAAACCTGGTAATTATTATCATTTTGGACTAAAGAACGGTATTATAAAATACTCAACAATTTTACCTTTAACTGATCATATTAAGATTGCTGTTGGAGTGGATGGACTACCGATTAGTAAAAGTAGTTCGGGTCAATTATGGCCAATTTTGGCTTATATTATTCCATATCATGACTATGTATTTCCAGTAGGAGTTTATTACGGTTTTCAAAAACCTCTCGATAGTAATGATTTTCTTTTTGACTTCATCGGTGAAGTTCTAGAACTAACTACAAATGGTATAATACTTAATAATGAATTAAAAAAAGTTACACTTGAAGTCATGTGCTGTGATGTTCCTGCAAAAAGCTTTTTATTGCGAGTGAAAGGACATTCAGGTTTCTTCTCGTGTACAAGATGTACCCATGAAGGTGAATACATCAATAACAGGGTTTGTTTTCCTTATAATGTTATTAGCCATACAAAAAGAAGTCACAATGATTATATTTCAATGAATAATGAAGAGCATCATGTTTCTTCAATAATTTCGTGTATAGCCCTGATACCTGATATAAATATTACTAACCTGTTTTCTTTAGACTACATGCACTTAGTTTGTTTGGGTGTCATGAAAAAATTAATAAATCTTTGGATGAATAATGGCCCTTTGAGTGTACGTCTATCTAGTAAAAAAATAAAACAATTGTCACTCAATCTAGAAAAAATGCGAAGCAGTATTACCAATGATTTTGCTCGAAAACCAAGAAGAATTGAAGAGTATCCTAGATTTAAAGCTACAGAATTTCGACAGTTGCTCCTATATACAGGACCCATAGTTTTGAAAAATATCTTATCAGATGAATGTTATAAACATTTTATGTCTTTGAACATAGCAATGAGAATACTTTTAAGTAAGGATCATTCTGCATATTTAAATTATGCTGCTGAATTATTAAATTATTTCGTAAAAGTATTTCAACAAATTTATGGTTCCCATTATGTGTCACATAATGTTCATAGCTTATTGCATTTAGTTGATGATTATATTACATATGGCCCTCTTGATAACTGTAGTTGTTTTCCCTTTGAGAACTACATGAAAGTTTTAAAATCCATGCTTAGAAAACACGAAAAACCATTGCAGCAAATAATTAAACGTTATGAAGAGATTATTAATAATGACAATATTAAATTCACTAATAGTAAATTTAATACATTTACAATCAAGAAGCCAGATTGCTTTGTATTAACAACTGGAGGAGAAATAGTTCAAATAGTTGACATTTTATCAAATTCTACAACCATTGTAGGTAGAAAATTCAACTCTAAAGAAGATATGTTTGAAAAACCGATAAGATCATCTAAACTAGATATATTTATTCTTAATGATTTATCTGAAAATACTAAAGAATGGCATATATCGGATATTAAAAAAAAAATGATGATTTTTTATATTGATGATGTATTGATAACTATACCAATATTAAAATAGATTATATTTAAAAATGTAGTTTTACCTGCTATAAAAACTAAATATTTAGTATTTTTAAAATGTATAATACAAAATTAATTTTCAAATTTTTAATTTTATTTTAAAATTTTTTTTTTTTTATTATATTAGGTATTGTTTTATTAATTTATATGCTAGAGACTATTTTAGTATAATTATGTATATAGAGTCTATATTATAGATTATTGTTTAAAATTAGGTTATAAAATTAGTAAAATGATTTCTTATTATTAATATTATATAGAAGTACCTACCTATATTGTATAATAATTTATATTGTATATATTCTTGGTTGTAAAACACATTTTTTTATTCTTTTTTTGTACATTAAATTTGGTACGCACAGATTATAAATGGATCTAATATAAATTAAAAGTAAATTAGTAATATATTTTTAACGTAAAATGTATGTTAAAATTAAATATAAATAATATTAATAACTGTACAATAAATAACATATTGAAAATTATTTTAAATATGTATTGTTCTTCAAGAATATGTGGAACGTGGTTTGTTTTTCTTTGGATAACACAGTAGCTGCTGTGCCACAATTCTGGGTTCGCAACGGTACTTGTGCTTGGCCAAAAAAATCAGCTCAAAAGTTAATTGAACGTCGTGCTAATCCAAATAAATTAGAATTTGATTACTTTAAGTGTAAAGTATTGCATTTTAATATAGGTAATTATATTTTATTATTATTAAAAACAATAAAAACTAAAATAAACAACATTAATTAGCATACTTTTATAGGTAGCTTGTTGGAAGCTCGATCTTTGGCCCAGGAGAATTCTGGACTATCATCCAATGATGATTTCAATGTAAATACAAAAAAAAGAGCCCGTAAGCTTGTAACTAGCAAAAAAAAAGAATCTGACTTGATTCCAAGTCCTCCTACTCATAGTTTAGAAGGTAATATTAGATAATTTAAAATCATAATAATTGCTTGTATAATTATTTACTAACTCATTGTATAATACACATGGTTGGATACTTAAATGCTATGGAACACCATGCAATAAATAATTACTTTACTATACATCAATAAATACATCATAGTGAATAATGTATAGTAAGGTACTAAAACTCACTTGAAGTTCTATATTAATTATGTTGATCAATCTATATATAAATAATGTCTTATAAGACATTCTACTATAGTAGAATATGATAAAATAATGAATAATAATTTACGTCCCACTACATCTCTTAATTTGAATTCTTAATATAATAATAAAATATTTTGAACAAATTGATACATAATAATTTCCGAATTTGAAAACTATAAATTACTTTATTTAGAAACAAATATATCTATTAGAAAAAATAATGTTCAATTAGTTTCAAAAATGTTTTTAATGAATTGATTACTTGAACTAATTCAAAAGAAATGTATATACCTATATGAGTACAATATGTAATTATATATAAATTGTTTCAATTAATATAGGATCTGATGATGGTGATGATTCAGATATAGATAAAACATACACTCCAGTACAATTAAATAAGTCCAAACTATATTCAGATGATGAAGACAATTTATTTGATGATAAGGTATCAAATTCAAAAACTGAACCTTATTTCAAATCACCAGTAAACTTACCATATACACCATCTACATTTGAAATATCATCAAATAAAAAATTGAAACTGTACAATTCCTATGTTTCAACAACAAATTCTGCATCATCCCCGGATGTGTTAGTAGATAAAATATCTCTTGACAAAAACCCTTCTCAGACTGAACTTGAAAGTGATCAAGGTATAATATATAAATAATGAAATATTTTTCCTAAACCATTTTTGCGATCATTGTAATTTTATTAATATTGTAACCCAACTATTAAACATTATTTCAGCTTTTAAAACAAACATAAGACGAAGTCTGATTACTTTGAAGTATGATATTCAAAATATACATACTCGTATGGATGTTCTACAAACTCTGCTTGAAAAAATAGATGACAAGCTTTCAGGACAACCGAACATCATGAGTGCAGATGTTCAAGAAGATATTATTATTATTAATAATGATGACGATTTACAAAAGGCAGAAAATAAATTGATTAATGATGCCTTATACCGTTCTAATGTGGTAAGTATCATTCAAACACATCAATATAATTAATATTAAATAAAATACTAAAATGTATTTTAAATATTTCATTATCTTTTCCGATACTATTATATAGAACTTTTTTTTTTTTAGAATCAACAATTTTTATTAAACTCTAAACAGCTAGTATCAGATATTAGAAAATTATTCTAAAATCAAAAAATATAATCTAGAATAATAACATAATAAGAGTTAAATATTACTGTTTTTTAAATTTATAATTAATAAAAACATTTTTGATACTACACAAATAATAAATGTCTATCTTAATTAATAATATTGTTGTTTAATATGACTATACTATTATATTTGGGCTAACTTTAATATATATTATTAATGGTAGATGATATCCTCAATAGTTATATTTTAATACATATAATGAGGTTATGTAAAGAAAATGTATTATATTTAGTTTTATCTCTCATTCTATCACAGTAATGCTAATATCAACATCAACTCAAATGTGTAATACTAAATGAATATAATATAATGAATGTGTTATTATTAACATTAACATTTTGTATTTTTAAAGATCAGAACATTGTCTCGTTTTTCGAGTAACAATTTGGCAGAGACCATCAGAAAAATGATGCAATTGATGTTCAATGATTCCTTTTTAATGAACTATTCCTTCATTGGTTTCAAAGGAAAAAACCAGTTTTCAACATTGCAATGTTGCTCTGTTATATATGGTAAATTAAAATTAATATTATATTTCTATTTTATTAAAATGTATTAAAAAAGTTTATATTGTTATGAAAATTAAATTTACATAGATAAATTTAATGCTGTTTTACAATTTTTAATTTTTATAATTTTATTTATAATTTGTAGAAGCAGTACGTTCAATAAAAAGATACAGCGATGTCGCAAATTTAGAAATAGAAAAACCCATAAAAAATTGGATGGCCCAAGCCACACAAAGGCAAAAAAACAAAAAAAATAAAATTTCATCTGAATGATAATATAATTCTTCTTCTTCTTAGGGTCAACAACCCGAGGGTTGGTTTGCACCTAGAAGAAGGTGTTACTAGGGAAGGGTTTGTACTGTGCAGTGGTTTCCCGTTGCCTTCTGCACAGGGGAGATGGCGGCCGCTCTCTCTAGACAGTCGCCTGCCCAGAGAGAGAGAGCCGCTGAGACCGAGGTTTGAACCGGCGACAGTGTGCGTCAGCAGTGATGCCTGGTTCCACTCGGCCACTCCGTCTCTCAGGGAGACACACTGTCGCCGGTTCAAACCTCGGTCACGGCGGCTCTCTCTCTCTCTCTCTCTGGGCAGGCGACTGTCTAGAGAGAGCGGCCGCCATCTCCCCTGTGCAGAAGGCAACGGGAAGCCACTGCACAGTACAAACCCTTCCCTAGTAGCACCATCTTCTAGGTGCAAACCAACCCTTGGGTTGATGACCCTAAGAAGATAATATAATATGTATTATTATTTATTATAACTATGTAAATAAATTATTACTTTAATGATTAATATCATGATTTTTTTTTTAACCTGCAGACTACTTAATTTTTCCATTCTATAATATTATGTTTAAACTTTAAAGCGTAAAATATAGCTATTAAAATACTACGATTGAATTTTCAAATAAATAAATGAAATAAAATACATGCAACAAATTTTTAATATTTTATTGGTTATAAAATACTAGTGGTACCTACTATTGCTTGTTATATTTTAAGTAATATATTAATATACTATATATTATATTATATTTGATACCAAATATTTAAAAAATGCTTAAATCAAATATTGTAAATGTATATAACTATAATATCGTGAGAACATAATATACCAAATATATTGTATAAATATATAGAAACTATATTGTGTAAATATATAGCTACAATATTGTGTAAATATATAGCTACTATATTATGTAAATATATAGCTACAATATTGTGTAAATATATAGCTACTATATTGTGTAAATATATAGCTATTATATTGTGAAAATATATAGCTACTATATTATGTAAATATATAGCTACAATATTGTGTAAATATATAGCTACTATATTGTGTAAATATATAGCTATTATATTGTGAAAATATATAGCAACAATATTGTGAAAATGTTTTATGGCCTGCCAAAAAATATTTCTAAAATGTTTTGACAATATTTTAAAACATTCTGACAATCTAAATAAAATATTTTAATTTATACGAAAAATATTTCCACAATATTTTGAAAATATAATTTTGCTGTGTGGGTATATTTGTATTTGTACAAAATCGAATCTCGGTATATATTACCCACCCGGAATTTATCCGAGTCTTCCCTTGGCTCGGCGGCGGCGATAACACGCATTGGCTTTTCCGCGTTTCGACGCCGTAATGTATTACGTGTTATACACGCGGACGACGCGTAAAGCTTCGACGAGAACGCCGCGCGTTTATCGCAACGCGTCGTTTTATTTTATTTTTTTTCGTCACGACAAATGGGGTATAACGACGTTAATTTCAAGTACCGGGCAAAATTCCGTTTATTTTAACATACAAAATAACTGATTGTAACGACATCGGACGTAACGACAATATCGGCTAATACGACTTAGAAATCTGTCCGCATCACACATTTTAATCGTATATAACGACTGTATATTATTTTTTTCACAAATGATTGTCTAATATCATCGGTGTAATTACCAACAGATAAGGTATCTACTATCTTCACTCAGTTATTCAGTAATTCCAACTGTAGACGAAGCGTATAAATCGCAGTTCCGCAAACTATTTAAACGTTTTTGAATTTTGAAGATTATCATTTGACAATTATCAACTTGTTCACACTATCGTTTTAGATTGACTTGAAAAAAAAACAGTGTATAAGTCAAATTTTACTATGCTTTACAACATGATAACATAATACACGACGATTTTCACGAACCGTTTTTACGGGTGCCAGACACTTTTCCTACGTGTGAATATTTTGTCGTACGATTTTTTAAACATTATCGTCACATCGTGAAAATTAATTTTTTAATCGTTATAAGACACGCGATTTTTCACGCGTTTATTCAATTTAAGTCATATTTAAAACTTATGTATATAATACATATATTACCACCGGCACTGGCCTGATACAACTAAAAAGTGTTGATGGTTAATTCTGTTATTATCGTTCAGTTTTTTAGAATTAGTCCAACGAATATTTCTCACATTAAGACGTATTTTGCACCCAGATCCATTTATGGTCGATCGAAAACGAGTAAAGTCTCACATATACGTTTTTCAAATTCTATGACGCCAGATGTAGTTCTATGTTTCAGAAATATCTCCCTCCCCCCCTCCGATCCCTTCCTCGAAACGCTCGAGATAAACGTCGCCAAGGGAAGCGTTGGGAGTTTTCCAATCAGTGAAACGGAACAGTCGAATTAAAAAAAAAAAAAGAAAAAAAAAGGAAAAGAAAAAAGGATCCGAAATTTTTGTCCACCTCACGCGCGCGAGTGTAATTAGCGTATTTTGGGACGACGCCAACAGCTATAATACCTCTTGATTCGGCGTGCGGCTATAATTACCGATTGATTTATCAACTCTGCGATTTATAGTTTGCTCAAAGCATCTCGTATTATCTGGTATTATTGAAAATAACGTATACACTATACACGAAAGTTGCTCCACCAACATATTGGTGCTGAGGCACCCTGAGGGGGTATCCTCTTAAAATTCGCCACGGGCAATTGCCCGTTTTGAACCTATATTCGCCACGCCACTGCACGTGACCTCTTCGTGTGTGTTCGACAAAACGTTCGCGAAGGTTTGAAGATATGACCGCCGTAGCTTCGCAATAATAAATGACTGCGTTACTTGGAATCTCTTCGTGAAAATTTTATTTATTTTTCCGTTTTAAAAACGTAAATACCGATCAATTATTCACACGCGTTATTGGCTCCGTCTCGCGATAAAATCGTAGCGTTATAAATTGAAAAATTCGTTTAAAGTGATATTATTAACCCACTTTTACACGTGACTGTGATGAGGTTTTATTCACTGTCAGATAATTGGCGGCAAACCGGTGGTAAAATATATTTCGTCTCGTCTCGTACGTTGTCTTTGAATCGAAACGATTTCGATTACGATTTTTAAATCGACAAGTTAACTAAAACAGTACGCATTGTAACTATTAATGTATTACAATAACAATGTTCAAGTACTAAAACTCTTTTTTCACGTTCACGTACACTAAAATTCGTTAAGTACTTACATAGGTTGAAAAAAATTGTTCGTATTTCATTAAAAAAAAAAAAAATAAATAAATAAAAATAATTACATTGAATGTGTTCTTAATACACTGATTTCATTAAATTTTTGTGGAATTTGGTAGTGTGGTCAAGGCAGAGCTTTTAGGCTAAAGTTATAAAAAGTCATCCTGTCATTCACGGTTAGGAATAATATTGTCTTTAATAGTCCATTGTTCATACAACGCACAAGTGTTTAAATCAGTTTCCTTTAAATCAATTTTATTATTTATATTTATTTTATATTTTATATTATTTTATTTTATATAATTTTATATTTTATATTATTTTATTTTATATAATTTTATATTTTTTATTATTTTATTTTATATAATTTTATATTTTTTATTATTTTATTTTATATTTTATTATTTATTTTTATTATTTAAATATTTTATTATTCAAATCAATTTCCTTTGATATATTTCATTACACCGCGCCGCTATCGGTATCAGTTTACTACGTTTGAATCGTTACGTGTTTTAAATTGTCTGGTATTTTTTTTTGTCGTTTATTGTTATTATTATTATTATTTGATTTTTCTTTCATTTTTCCACCCGGCCACAACCACCAACCATCTACCAGGCGATGACGAAACATTTTATGAAACGGTTTTTTTTCAATCTGTTCAATAAGATAAACGAATTGACCGGTACCGAAATAATACCATAGTATTACAATATTATACCATAGAAGCCGTAATATTAATTCACTACAATTTTCTCTCACGTCGAAAATTCAAATTAGAATTTTCAGTGGCGATGTGATTTACCGGTGTGGCCGGGATTATTTACCACGTGACATTTTACCCCCCCCCGGTAAATCTTCACTAGTGAAATTTTACCTCCCGGTAAATATTCGCTAGTGAAATTATACCTCCCGGTAAGTATTCGCTAGGTAGTGAAATTTTACCGGGGTTTATAAATACACTTGGGTAAAATTTCACTAGTGAAAATTTACCGGGGGATATAATTTTACTAGATTAAATTAAGTTTTTCATCATGGTCCTCGAGGAAGTCCAGGTCCCCGAGAAAATACTCAAGTACCCCCCCTCTAGTTGGGCCTGTTAATATACTTGAAACTTACTTGATGAGTTATCAACGAACTAGTTGTGTATTTTCAATATATATATATATATATATATATATATATATATATATATATATATATATATACATATATGTTATACCATAAAATAAATAAATAATTAACCATAGTGAATATTTACCCCCGGTAAAATATGTCTAGGGAAATTATACACCCCCTCCCCATAAATTGTCGCTAGTGCAATTTTACCTCCCGGTAAATATTCGCTAGTGAAATTTTACTTCCCGGTAAATATTAACTAGTGAAATTTTACCTCCCGGTAAATAATCACTAGTGAAATTTTACCGGGGTTTATAAATACATTGGGGTAAAATTCCACTAGTAAATATTTACTGGGAGGTAAAATTTCACTAGTGAAAATTTACCGGGGGGGGGGGTAAAATTTCACGGGGGTAAATAATCCCGGTTACACCGGTGTGCGAAGCGGTGATTAGCTGGCCCGGCGTTTGTCGTCGACCGTGTCCGGTCTGTTAAAACCATATTGAACACACAAATAAACACGTTACTTCGGGTGTACGTAGTGGTATTATTGCACTGTGTGAATCGAAGGTGGCAAGTGACCGCGTACCTATATTAATTATCACTGCGCTTGGTGGAGTCTTGAAGGTTATATAATGAATAATCAGTTTTTTTTTCTTTACCGCTGGCGGAAGTAAAAATTACAAAACGCGTATACAACTCGTAATACGGACTCGTCGACTTTCTACTAAATACTCGTTTTAAATAAAGCTAACTGTGCAAAAATAAAACTATCGAGTTTTTTTTTCAATATGCTGTCTACGGTCGAACGATAATATTTGTTTGATTATAAATCGATGTCGCCTAGGACTGCGATCGGGTTATCGCATCGTTTAGTCGTCACTAGCTCGGTGGTGTCCGTGGACGTCTGATTTATAAATAACTTGTGGTTAATATTACAATATTCAGAGTGGTTTTACGTCAACATAACTCACACAGTGACACACATCGAGAGCCCACGGAGTGTCGAAATGTTTTCAAACACGGTGTATTTTATTGTTTTATTATTTTGTTTCTTTTAAAAAAACGTAATATGAAAAAATATTCTTAATTCCTATTGGGAGGAAAAAAATGGAAAGTGGAGGAGAAAATGGCCTAGAATTGTTTTTCATTTTTGGGTTTTTTTTTTTTTTTTTTTTTTTTTTTTTTTGAGAAAAACGGACGGTGGAGGAAAACGGTGACGTCTGGTTTTTGGAGGGAAACGTGTACGGCCTCTGAACAGCGAACACCTGCGATTAGTGGAAAAAAACGTCCAAAGAGTCTGTTTAAGATTCGAGTTCCGACTGGAAATCAAAAGTTGCATCGTCGGTTTATTTTCCTTCGAATAATACATACCTAATATACATACGTCATACGTTACGTTAAGTACCGATTTTTTTTACGAGCGATTTCGTCGCGTACAAAATAAATAACATCCCGAAACAAACGTTACACAATAATACGTATTATTTGCATTATTTTATTTGTATTTATTTTTTTTTTTTACCGTGTGTTTACGCGTTTGGTTTCGTAAACACGTAATGCCGTACCGGCCGTGAAATCCCAGGCCTTATACAAACGCGTAATGATATTATACGCGCGGCCGGTTCGGGTATTTCGTTTGGTTTTTTTTTCTACAGAAAACGTGAATCCTCTTCCCCGGGCGCTATTCGTCCGTCTCTTCGACCGGACGGACGGACCCGACGACGTGTTCGTAAACGCACGTTACACAATCTCCGAACTCGTACGCGACGAACTGGAAGTGACGCGCTCGCGTACGCCGCGCCGCCCTCCGAACGGACGTTAGAAAGCGGTTCGGCCGCGTGCGCGAAAAAGGTATTTTCGGTCGGTGCAATCACGCGTCGTATTGTTGTCGTCGCGTTTTGTCGTCCGTCGTTTTCTCGACGCCGCCGCCGGTAACACCCGGTAGCATTTAAACATACCTAGGTACCATACGCTGTTTCGCAACAGTTCGTTTATGATTGACCCAGTTCAAATTGCGCGCGAAACAATATTATTATTGTTAAGATTATAATAATAAAATATTCATTATCAAATTTGACATTATCGTGAAACAACAAATCAAAAAAATGTCTATAATATTTAAATCAGGAACAAAATTAACTAAAAACGTGCATCGTTATTTTACAGATTTATTAGGTATAAACATTATAATAATTCATAATACTAACGAATACATTATTTTTGTCATATTTATTTATATCATCAGATATAACCAGATATAGGTTTATCAGATGTAACATCTGGTGTTCCACAGGGTGGTCATTTGAGTCCTTTATTGTTTTGCCTTTATGTTAATTCAATTTCCAGTTACCTCAAAAAGGCTCATTTCCTTCTCTATGCTGATGACATAAAAATTTTCCTTAAAATTGAAACCCTTTCTGACTGTTTACTACTGTCTAATGAACTTGTTCAATTTAATCATTGGGTACACACCCTAGGCCTCTCCCTTAATATCAGTAAGTGTAATGTCATCTCCTTCTCTAGATCTCGTAATCCTATTCATCACCCTTATCTGCTTAACAACATTATTCTGCAACGCGTATCTCTTATAAAAGATCTTGGTATTTACTACTCTTCCACTCTCTCTTTTAACCATCACATTGATTTTATTACGGGTCGAGCTAATAAGGTTTTAGGTTTTATTAAACGTAATACCAAGCTTTTTTCGTCTCCTACCTGTCTCCGTTTGCTATATTTTGCTCTTGTCAGATCCATTTTAGAATACGGGGTTGTTGTTTGGCACCCTTATCTTGCTAAGGATCAGCTACGTCTTGAGAGAGTTCAACATAAATTCCTTTCTTATGCTGCTTTTATACTTAGATTACCTAATCCTAATCATAACTATACTGATATTAGCCATTTTCTAAATATTCCCCCTCTATCATCACGCCGCAAATTTATTGATCTACAGTTCATTAATTCTCTCCTTGACAACTCCATCGACTCACCTGACTTACTATCGCAAATCCAATTTAAAGTCCCCTCTCACAATGTCCGTAATCCCTCTCCTTATTACATTCCAACTCTGTCAGCTTCCTTCAGCCATAATCACCCCATACATAGGATGCTTAGGTTGGCCAATCAACTATAATCTACGTTCACATAGTTTTTTCATTACTCTATTTCTCATACTCTTACTTTTACTTAAATCTGTACTGTTATCAATTTGTATTCAATTTGTATTCAATTTTGTATTCAATTTGTATTTAAATATGTATATACTGTACACCTTTGTAAAAGCCGCTTGGCGTTAATTTTATAAAATAAAAAAAAATAAAAAAAAAATATTGTTTTTGAATTACTACAGACTCCAATATAATTTTACTTCTGTTCGCTCCCTATAATTTTAAATGGATTCGGAAGTATCATTTTGTTTATATAAATATTAACAATTAATATCGAAATTAATAAAATAATTAAAAATAATAATAATATTTATCAAATAATATAATAATATTGTTATTGAGTTATTAGGTGGTGTTTATAATTATTAATATCGCGACTCGTGATAATGCGATCGTGAATATTTCATAATATATTTCTAAATTTTAATCCTAATAATACTATTTTTACGATTTCAAATGCGCCAATCATAAACGACCGGTTGTGAAACAATGTATGGTATGTTAAAATGCCACCCGGTACACACTCGTCTCAAGCGGCGTGTCTTGGATTTTTTTTCGGTCGAGAATGTCGCATAAAACTCGGAGACGACTATATCGTTATCGATAAAAAAAAAAACCAACGACTTTTGCGAGCGCGTTTGTCGATATATTTATGTGCTGGTTTTTGAGACCACAAAAGAGATAATACGTTTTATCGGGTGATTCGCGTCTTTGTTCTTTTTATTTTTTGTTTTTTATTTTTTCGCCTTCCCGATAAAATCGACTTACCATTTTGGTAGCGTTCCCACAAATCGAAATCGAACGCCGCGGTATCGGCAAACATATACGCATACGCGGCGTGGAGAAAGTATTTTACGTAATAATAACGCTCGAAACTTATTATTATTATTATTATTTGCCGAGTTGTCCTTATCGGCGTTGACAAACGAGATAAAAAAAAAAAAAAAGCTTAGCGCGTTTGGTCGATTACGCGTTCGCCTGTTTGGAACGAGGAACTAGAAGTTTTACGAACGTACAAGTCGATCACCACGACGCGACGGACGACGCGCGATGTGTACGTTACACACAAAGCCGATACACGGTTATTCCGATATTAGAACCGAAATTATCGTCGTCGCACTGCCTCTACATATACAATATGTTGTCGAGTCATTGTGGAAACCGAGAGAGTGAGAGATCTAACAGTGTGTTACGTTACGCGTGTACGTTTACACGGGTATCGCGTGTTTTTGACAATAACGATTGGAATCTAAGATTCGGTTAATCGAGTCCCGTGAACACGCTTGAAACGTTTTCGAAAACAGATTTTACTGTCGTCGTTATTATTATAAAATTATTACACATTTTTTTTTTTCATTTAGATCTGCTCGTAGAATATCATATCGTCGTTAAATTAGGTATATTCGATATTCGAGTGTAGTAATAATATCGTATTGACCATAACACAATGTTTTCGATCAATAACCGATTATTATCGATAATCAAACTATTTCCAAATATTTCGTTGACAAAATTCTGTGTCCAGAGTAAATGCCGTTTAGAGAATCCCGTCTGAGAGTGCGTTTTGAAGAGTTTACTCATTTCATGCTATTGAAGAACGTTTAGTTTCTTTTTTTTTTAACACGAGTGTCATACCAGTGGTTTAGGAATACTCACTTACATCAGCGAGGTTGAAAAAAAATAAACCAATCGTTTTGTTCAGTCAACTTTATCGGCTGTTAAGTGTGAGTTAACTTTGCCAAGATGGCCCTTTTTTTCAAAATTCGATGTGACAATAAACAATTTATATACTTACAGTACATTATTATCAAAATTAAAAACGCGGAACAAGGTGCAATACGACAATAAAGTAATTACGTTTAAATACTAAAATAACAACGCGAAAATACGAATACATCAACAAACAGTGACAAAAAAGAAATTAGATACTGATTTTTGAAAAAAGTTTGTTTTAAATGTAATATAATTGTAATGTTAATATATATTATTTCAATTTACGATTTCCTTTGGATAATGCTATTAATTAAAAATTGTCTAACGTTAGTTAAATATCGATTAAACGGGAGCTAAAACAGCTTAATTGATAAGAATTTAGTTTTTTGGACCAAGTTCGTATTTCAAAACCGGGTAGAGGTATGATTCGCATTGTTTTCTTTTCTTTATGCTATGTTCTTTTCGTGTAGGTCTTTTGCCAATAGTTTTTCAAAAGTATTTTATTGAGTTTGGTAAAGGGTTATTGTTTAATATCAAAGGAGCGCGTTCTTTTTCGGTTTAGAGTGAAGTTTACTATTGTATTGATTTGGTTTGGTTTCACATCGCTCACTCCACGAGGATATCATACCGATGTGGTGTTGTACTTGTTGTGTTGCTATTCGGCGGAGGTCGTTATCAGACTACAAGATTGCTGTGTCTCTTCAGCGCAGGCAGGTCAAATGGTATAATTTGCAGTTTTCGGATCGTCCGCAGTAGTAACTATATAATATTATGTTGTAGAGCAGCGGTTCTCAACCTTTTTGAGTTCGCGACCCCCTGTTATGTCACCATGATGTCTAACGACTCTTTTGTAATGTAAGCATTAAAAAATTGAACAAACTGTTGTTATTGTATTTATTTGTGTATATATTTTACAAAAAAATGTATATTATGACTATTATGTAAATTTGAATATTTTTTTAATTTAATGACTATTTTTCTGTTGTTGATTTGAAATAATTTTGTCAATCCTTGGATCAACACATTTGGATAGACTTATTCTCATTGTTGGCGATATACGTACGAGTATCCAGCCGATTTCTCGATTTAGTTTTAATTGTAGTCATCGTAGAAAATCCTGCTTCGCATAAGTATGTCGTTGAAAAAGGAATTCACTTTTTAAAAGCTTCCTATGTTAATGCAGGATACTCATATTGAATTTTGATCAAAAATTGACTTATATTTTTATTACTATTAAAAATCTATTCCAACCCTTTGTCTAAATACAACTCAATTTATTATTCTTTATTTAATGACAATAATTTATTTATTAACTATTAATTTTATTTTATTTTTTTTATAACTATTAATTATTATGAGATTCTAAGTGAAACAGTTTTTTCCCACATGAATTGGCGACTCTTAAATAATTGTTGGCGACCCCCGAGGGGGTCACGACCCCCCGGTTGAGATCGCTGTTGTAGAGTATCGGTGAGAGGTCGGTACCTCGGGGAACTACCGCCTTTTTATTTCGTGGTGGTTTTTCGCGTCAAAAAATATCTCTCTTCTAAACGACGTTTCGAGCGTACGTTAAAAATAGGAGCGACGGGCGAGAGAGAATTTTTTTTCAATAAACTCCACGTTTGTTTTTCTACCGTGAGATAATAAGAAAGAAAGAGAAGTTAGAAAAAACACAGAACAAAACGAAACGAACGTTTCGCCGTCCGCGCGGTCGGGTTAATTGGTAATTATCGTCCACTACATTTGAATACGACTTCCGGTCGCTTTCACGCCGCGTAATTATAATTACTTATTAGTATTATCATTACTATTATTAGATAGTTGTTCGTAGTGTTACGGCGCCGCACGGCACTCGGACCGACGACGACGAACACGCCAAAGACAAAGAGCCCGGCAGGACGGCGGCGGTGCGTATAATAACAATGCGGGCGCCAAAGTCCAAAAGGGTCCGGTCAGACGACCGGCCCGCAGCTTCGGCAGCCGTTCGGGGCGCAGTGTAATAATTAAGACGACGGTAATTGTTATGATTAAAACGGTCGTCGCGCACGAGAGGGAGGCTGGTCCGTCGGGACGATGACTTTGGGAAAACACGTACTTTTCCACGGTCCGGTCGCCGTCGTCATCGCGGCGGCGGCGTTTGAACGTTGACTTTGCGTCCTGCGAGGCACACACTCGTCCGCCGGGCCTGACTCCGACGAAGCGTCAAATAGCCGTATTGATCGTAACAAATATTATTGTCGCGCCGAAACGTTCGAAAGGCGACTTTGACGGTTGTTATTGTTGGTTACGCCGAGGGTATAACAATTAAAACGATAACAATAATAACAATTATAATAATAATAATAATAAGCATAGAGCGAAACGTGCGGTACCCGTGATGGGACTTGGTGGAGGACTTATTTCTCGATTTTGACGATAGACAAGTGGTCGGGCGGCAGAATATTGAAAGACGATAATAATAATAATAATAATAATAAGCATAGAGCGAAACGTGCGGTTCCCGTGATGGGACTTGGTGGAGGACTTATTTCTCGATTTCGACAGTAGACAAGTGGTCGGGTGGCAGAATATTGAAAGACGATAATAATAATAATAATAATATCGTTGGATTTCGAGCGATTGACAAAATTGAACGGCGTGTTTGGCGTTTACAAAACGGGTTTTAAACTAACGTCAAAAATATTTTCTTTGAAAAAAAAAAACTAACTGCCGCAGACTTTTATCGCGGTATCGTATATCGAAAAACTTAGCGTACTGGGACGGTTTCAATACGCGTTGAGTTTAAATTGTCAACATTCTGAACACTGATGCATTTAACGACTGAGTAATTATTTAATTTATTAAACAGACCACTCGACGAAATCATTTGTTTTTCATTTAATACGAGAGAATATGTCAACTGACCAGATATAAACGAGAATTCACGAACCAAAGAAAAAGCGTATGAAATAATGAAAAAAAAAAAAAAATCAAATAATAATATCTATATAGTGAAGTTGTTCTAAGCACGTTTTTATTTATTTCTAAATTGTACACGGATGTAAACCCTTTAACTAAACGTAGAGCACATTTCGAATGGAATATAAATAGTAAAAATACATAACATAAACACAAATATACGAAATTATCAAGTGTAATATTAATTGACGCGTTATAAATGTTAAATTAAAAATTTTCGCGAGACAGAAAGACAAAAAAAATAAAAAATCTAAAAATTTGTCATTTTATTAGCTAATAACTTGAAAAAAATAAATAAATAAACGCTGTGTACGGTAATTCGTGGTAGAAAACGTTAAACAATTCATTCCGCTTGATGTTAAATCGACTTTACGAAAGGCAACCATCGAAAGTAACTTGGGGATATAGACTTTATTATTTATTAAATCGTATAAATTGCTGACTTTTCTTCTTAATTCACTGGGTTTAATACCTCTAACCGAGTAGCGCGTAGACGATATGAATTACCGGATAGATATTTTATATTTAATTTAAAACGGATAAATTCAGTACGCTTATTACTTGTAAATGTACGTTTTCTAATCGGTTAATGGAAGTGGTGTTTACTGGCGCTGGCGATAAAGAAATTTTAAAATTTTAAAAAACAAAAATAATTTGCGTATACCTTGTTCATTGTTAATTTAAAAAATTAAATTTGTCCGTGTCAAAACGTTAAAATAAATTTGAATATGCTTTTTGTTTTATTGTTCTCAAGTTACTGGAAAACACGAGCATGTTGGTACGAGAGGGAAGGGCACTAGTTATTTTTAGTTCACAGTTGTGGGGGGGGCAGATCAACTAAAATTTTAATACTAATTGCACATTTGCACCTATGCTATTGACGTTCGGAATACGTAGCGAAATTTTATCGAAACATCACATTTATAATAATCAGGATCTGGATTTTATAGCATTTGCTAATTATTATAGAATATAGATAAAAATAGCAGAGTGGGCTATAAATTTGTTTTATACACCAGGGACTCTAAATAAGAAGTTTTATTTTGCTGTTTTTCGCATATTTGATGCATTTAAGATTTTTAGTGCATTTATTTAAATTGTTGGTACACTTTTTCTTATATAATGCTTTATTTAGTAGTTTTCGTGAATATCGTTTTAATCGAGAAAAAATTATTATTCATTTATGTGATTTCATATGAAAAATTACCACATTTTTGTTTCGTAATTAATTTATAAATAATATTATAGTTGTAGGTACCTATACAATATGAAACATGTTAGTCTATTTTTAAGAAGCTCGGAAATATCGATTATTATACATTTTATTCCCTCTAATCTGTTTTATTTATATATATTTCGTTATCGTTTAGATTTTAAAATTGCCTTTATGTTATACGTATTAATTCAAAAAATAAAAATTTAAGCCACCAGTAAAAGATGATAATTTCAAAAAATTTTTTTTTTTTTGCTATTTTTTTTTGATAGTTTCAGGGCATATTATAGAGAATATTTTAAGGATTTTTCGGTCATATTATAGCGCATATTTTAGTGCTATAAAATCCGAACCATGATAATAATAATATTATTAAAATAATCAATACCAACGTTAACGCCTCGTGAAACGTAACACCGCAACCGGCCGGAAAGCAATATGAGTAGACTGCCGTCACATCAGCACGGCGCTACTACACCGGGCAAAGTAATGATAATTATTAATACAATCGTAGAACTCGTATATTACACACGCGCGCGCGCGCGCGTGTGTGTGTGTATGAGTACGAAATACAGGATGCCCTGCAAAGTATTTGCGATATCTCCAGGTATAATCAAGACAATCGAATTATGTTTTTTTCCCTCCCATATAACTCGGTGAGTTGAAAACTACTAATATTCATATTTCAATTTAATATTTAGGTTTTGGTAAAACACTTAAAAAAGAAAACACTTAATTTTTTGATCAATTTGAAAATATCGGATTAATGGAATTTATTTTTCAGAAAATGTTTTTAGTTTAACTCAACTATTATTTATTAGAAAATAATCGATGTGCAGCGGGTCAACAAATAAAAACTATAGTTATCGGAATATTATGAATCATATAATATAATATACAAAACAAGAATATTTTTATCTTTAAGACATAGGTATAAAAATGATAAATGTATAAATCTTTGTAAGGCGCCCTGCGTATATTACGGTCTATAGAATTATTTCGTGACAATTATTATCGTGTCGTCTGTTCGGGTAAAACACACACGACATAAAACTACCTTTTGTCCCCGTCATCGTCGTCGTCGCAACGACTCAGTTAATGTTTAATGTTTTTTTTTTTTTTTTTACTCTCGCGTCCGACGCGTCACGACGATACCTAATTAATGCGCGACTACGTTAATGTTTCAGCCCCAGCGAACACTTTGGCGACAACGCGGCCAAGGACGTTTTCCGAAAAGCCATGGAGCTCGGACGGAGAAAGAAGGACGTGAGGGCGTGTCACACGGAGTATAAAAAGTGCAGATTCAACACGCGGCAGATGTTCAAACTGTTCACTTCGTTCGTGTAGCCTCTGCCGCCGGCACGCGTTTGGTTTCACCCGATTTCGCCGCACGACCCTGTAAATGTTCAAAAACGATGTGCCAAATACGTGTTGTTCACCTATAATACCTATTATCATTAATATTATTATTATTATTATTACTATTGTTATCGTTACTATTTGTATCATTTTACTGTACCTATTACCATTTTAATTGTTACTATTGCTATCATCATAATAATAAATTATCGTCGTAATTACCGTTTTGTTTCGACGACGGCCTGCGGTGCAGTGTGTCGCTTACACTCAATAATAACACGATAAAAACACTATTGTCAAGTGCGACACGCGTCATCTGCATCGTCGAACTGTCGAAAAGCCGTTATTATACAATATCATCATCGTTGTTTCAGTCGTCACGAGACGGTACGCGATAACACAATATATATCATCTTTGTCCGACATTAACTACCCCTGAGCGTTACGTTTTGCCGCGGTGTGTGGGCTCAGCGAATTTCATTACTTTCTACCGAACACAGTGCACTTGTCTACGCGTTTTCAATAACCAATCCGATCCCACGTCAACAGAACACGATAGAAATCAAACGGGTTTATACGACAGTTGAATAGTCAAGAGCGTTTTATGATTGTTACAAAAAGAAAATATCGTGTACACGATGGGGATCCAGTACACTTTCCCGACATTCAGTTGCCCAACACCATTTGCCCGACACCATTTGCCCCACATAATTTGCTCGACACTACTGTTGCCCGACAATTTCAAATTATAGGCGTTATAAATAAATTTGTGTCGAAAATTATCCGAAATTTCAATAAACGATTATATCATACAAGTATTATGTATGATATAATATGATAAAAATTTATCTTACATTCAAAATTATACGATTTATAATTATAAATAAATATGTGTCAAAAATTAATAATAATAAAAACATTACACTTTTAATGTTATGAGCGATTTCCCCCGCCATTTATAATTGCTCCGTAGCCGACAACACAATAACATTTTATGTATCTATTTCATTACTTTCTGTAAAATCTTACTTAATACTTAGTACTTTTTCACATTGAACGATATTACCCATGATACAATGTTCGTCTGATTTTGGTTTTTACAAAAAACATAAAAACGTGTAAAATATATTGTCATGCATACGAGTGTCGGGCAAACATGTCACACCCACACGAAGTTGTACGCGGTCTCCAAATGTTTGGCGACATTTTTTCAGGTCACATAATCGATCCGACGTCCAGTTTACCGAGAAAATATTGTTAGTTTTTAAGCGATCGACAAATTACGATTATAATTATCATTATTATTATATTATTATTATTATTATTGTTGTATTATTTCGACGTGTTATTATCATTATTATTTGTATTAATGCTGTAGAAATGCACGCGTAATGAGACACATTGTATTGTAAACAGTTTATGTTTAGTTTCCGTAGAATAATAAAACCTTTTTTTTTTTTTTGTGCACATAAAATCCGTGAAGTGTATCTGTGTGTAAACGATTCCTGTTTATCTTGTAAAACGGTTTCTCACTCAATGTCCTTTTAATTCGATCGACAACGTCGTTTTCCTCATAAAACACACGATTTTCCACACGAATTTTTGATTTTTTTTTCGCGGTTACGAATCCAATGAACGATGTTCACTCAAAAGTGGGTCGCTTTTAACAAAACGAGTGCGAGGAAATTAAATAAGGGCTAATAAATTACGTATCATGTGGTCACCGTTAATTACATCAGCTGCGTTGTTCGCAAAACACCCTCATAATTGAACGATATTTAAGTGCTCTCTAAATAATACATTAGTTTAACGACCTAAAATACATGTGACCGATCTGTTGAACAAAACTAAAATAAAAATGATTCGTTAATATTTTTTTTAATAAGTACGAGTGCATTATACAATATATATGTCACGCCCCAGTCGTGAAATCGCTCATTTCACGAACTGGGCATTTGTTTTTATTACTTTTTCTCAGTTCATGGACTGGGCATAATAAAAACCTGTCCAGTCCATGAATTGGATAAAAAATAGATAGGTATTAATAAACAGGTCATAAGTAAATTGAAAATTTTAATTTCACACACGTATAATTCAATCATAAAAATATATTAGAATTTTTAACCTTAAAAAAAAAAAAAATTAATACAAATATGTGATAACTACAATAAAAATGTAGGGTCTCTGTAAATTGCGTCTCATTTCAAATTTTTTATGTAAATTGCGGCCCAGGTATATTTTATACATACGTAAATTGCGACCCGGGTATATTTTATATATACGTAAATTGCGGCCCGGGTATATTTTTGTACATATGCCTATCTAACTACTTCTTATTAATATGTACATTACGTCTAAGCCTTTTTTTCCACAAAACCAATATTTTCCTTCCCATTTTTCAGACTTAGGACTATAACTATAACAGACTTAAAACTATCTATACAAATATTATTATGATCAAATTTCAAAAAATACTTACACGTTTTAACAGTGCAACACCAACGTTGAATATCATTGTTTAGAAATGTATGAAAACGAAATTTGAAACCATCAACTATTTTCAACGTTTTATTCCTTTCACTTTTCATAACGTCCATTTTTATTGGATTGAAAAAAAATACTGTAAACTGTAGAGCAACCACAGATATATAAAACAACTAGATAGCCGACTCAACGAATAAAATTGAAGTCTAGAATCCATATGCGAACAGGGCAAATTATGATTGATTAATCCATGTTATTTTATATTATCCCATGAAATATAATTTTTCTGTGATTGAAACCAAAGATATAATATAAAAATGTTGTTTTATATATCAGTTATCTTTTTATATGGATTCGGATTGAAACACAATTTTTCGATTATAATTTATAAACTATAAACTATAAAGTGCAATTCAAGTAATTCAACATCATGGTGGTTTCTTGTTCTGTGTCTGGTTGTGTCAATAGGAGACTGAAAGGAAGCAAAGTTCATTTTTTTTCGTAAGTTCCCGGGACGCAATTTACGTATGTTTTAAAAATACTCGGGCCGCAATTTACGTATGTTTTAAAAGTACACTGGCCGCAATTTACGTATGTTTTAAAAGTACGTGGGCCGCAATTCACATAGTATATGACCATGGCCGTACTTATAGGGACGCAATTTACCGACTCCGAAAAATTTTATTTAATTGAATTTTATTCTTTTCGAATTTCAGTTACATACAAAATATAATCATAATTTGGCTGCAGGACAATGGACATAGATCCCGACGTCTCGGCCCGTTATTTAGTTTTTCCCGGTTTATATAGTAACAGAGAGACAATAATATTTAATGTTCTATTATTTAATAGTAAGACATGGAATAATATTGTACACTGTATCATTACCTATACCATAATCTTATATTATGTTATCTGAATGACTAAATCTATTGTCCGTATTGTTCTAGGTCTATCCGATACCATACGAGTAGATTGGTAGGTGTACATAATTTGAATACAATTATTGTCAGTATGTTACCACTTACCGGTGATAGTGAGTTTAAATGAGTATTTATAGGATTATTTTATTTTCGTTAAAATTCATACACGAAAATGCTTAAGAGATCTAGTACCTAAGTATTTCAGTACACTTGCATATTTTTACAATATGTATACAGTAGTCACTCGATAATTCTACATTAAGGGGACCGAGCTAAAAATTCGATTTATAGAAGTTTTCGATTTACCGAGTGTTCGAATAATCGAGAGGGGAAAAAAATTCGAATTCAAGAGAAGTGACAAATTATCGTATGCATATTTCTCAATTGACATTTATTTATTCATTTATGACGTATTACAAATATTAATTAATTGACATTTATTTATTATTTTACATATTACATTATGTTACATACTCGTATTGAAGAAATAGGTTATTTTATTTTGTTAGCCACAATCTGATCCATAGCGTTATCATTTCACGTTAAATATGTGCGTTCATTGAACATCATAAACTGACCATGTTTAAGGAAATTCAAATTATAGAGGTACTGGCAAAAAAAAAAAATTGAATTGTAGTGTGTATACCACCGACAGATATTTCGTATTATCGAGGGGACCGATACGCATGTATTTTCTTCTAATTACAGAGGTTTTCTCAGGGGACCAAGCGTTTAGTTCGATTTATGGAGTTTTTCGAATTACGGAGGTTCGAATTATCAAGTGACTTCTGTATTTAGAAAAATATTGTATTAAAAAAAATATATATAAACGTGTCCAGTTCACGAATTGTGCCAAAATGAATAAAAATTTTTTTTTCTTTGATTAATCTGAAACGAATACGGTTATGGTCAATAAAAAATGTTCATCATATTTATGAGTGTGTCTATGTGTTGTGTGGTATTATGGTTTGATTAGGGCGTCATGGCAATAGCACAATTATTTGGGCTCGCGAGTAGAGCAAAAGCACGGCGGACGGCTCTGTTCGTTTCCACTCCTACTTTTGGACGGAAACTCAATCGTACTGAATCGGCGGTGAAATACGTGTCATTGATATATCAAAAAGAAAACGTCGAAACTAGTTTCTACGAAAAAAACCGAGGATGTATTTTTATTTATTTTTTTTAATATTGAAATTAAAAAATTGATTTTAGTCGTTTACTAAATATTCTGGTCGTCTTTCATAAATAATAATAAGCAATAAACGACGCGCGTTTTAAATATTGTTTACGCTCAATAATATGTGAATTCGATGATTTTCCGAGTAAAAAATGACACTTATTATGCGCATATCATTACAGAGTAATATTATTTGATTTCCTACTTTATGTTTGTGATCAACTTCGATTCGAAACGACCTTCTGTCGTATTTTGCGTCAACCGATTTGAAAATACACGTATCTGCACTTTGAGTACGGACAAATAATCAAAACTAATGTGTTATTATGTCACCACTCAAAACCGTTTTGATTTCGTCCATTACCGAATAAACGAACAAAACATTTTTTAAATTGTTTACCCGACCAAATTATTATTTATACGTTTTTTTTTTTATTTTCCGAGTACTTTTCTGATTTCGACCACGTTTGTTATTACTGGTATTATTTTTTTTTTTTAATTTCGTTTTCACGACGTGACACGGTGTTTTAGTTTGAATTTTTTTTTCGTCGTCAATTATTCAAATAAGTTCAGCTAATCGACGACGCGGGTTTCGGCGGCACGTGTGCGATTTCCGTGTTTATGGTAAATGTCGCGTTACAATTATTAGACCATGACATATAAATACGTTCTGGCACGCTTATGATTTACGTTAATTTTATAATATGCAAAAATTAGGTGACAAATGTGTACATGTACAATCTTCACATACACATACATATGTATAGCTTATTTCATTTGTGACTAATAATTTAATATTACTAGAATATTTATTTTAGCACTAGATGTGTGTGTGTTTGTTAGAATATTACATAACATATTACAGTGGAAATAGCTCATAAGTGGTACGCGAAAAAAATCTGCCTTAGTGGAAAAAATTGCAATGAATCATTCAAATTTTATTATTCACAAGCCGTATTAGGTTTCTGATCCCTGTTGTTTCAACTTATTTGTGCGAACATACATTTTCCCGTTTATTGTACCCACAGAATAAATATATGAGTAAATATTGAACGTAGAAAGTGATTTAAGACTTAGAATTACCAATATGGAGCCCGATATTGACGTCATCGTCCGTTTAAACAACACCGACCTTCTCATTGAAGTGAGAAGTAAACCCGGCGCCGCGGAGGAATTTGATAAATGTATTAAAAATAAAGTTGAAGGATTTAGTAGTACGTTAAAGAAGAAATGGTTAGATTCAAATCGGTGTTTGACTAAATTAAAAAAAAAAAAAATGATAATTGGTTGGATTTAGAAATTCTGTTGAAATACAATTTAGTATATATGTAATATTTATTTACCCATCATTTATGTATTGATTTTTGACTTTATTAATTTTGGCCGGCTAGAACTCGTATTCCTCCCACTGTGCGCCGGCGAAAGATTTAGCGGGGACCGGGGCAGATATTTTCACTGGGCCGAGTGAAATATCTGGCCCGGGCCCTAGAATTAAACCTTGAGTTGGTTAGAGCTATGACTAATCGCCAGCTTGAGTTTTTTCAAATTTTCCGTTTTAGATTATGTAAACAGAATAGCAGTGAAATATTTTTTGGCGGATTCCTTAAGTGATATTGTTTACTATTGGGGCGAAGAAGTGAATAATATCGACTATTTTATTATGAGTGCCTACATCTGAAACATAATAGTAAAGTTAAATATATAAATAAATAAACGTTCAAATTTTCACAAAGTGTACGGAACTTGTTAATTAGTTTGAAAGAAAACATTTTATGCTGACAAATCATTAAATTCCATGAAAGGCCCCTAAAATGTCGAGGCCCGTGGCAGCTGCCCGTTTTGCTCTGCCCTTCCGCCGGCGCTGAGTAAACCAGCTAATAATGATGATAATAATTATTATTGTACCTACATATTTAATTTCATTTCCTTTTGTGCATTTAATACTGATATTGTCATGATTTTTCAGTTCCTAATAAAATAAAAATCTATACATATAAAACAATCGTTTGCATTATTAATAAGTCCCACCAAAAAAGGTCAGGTGGTACGTAAACGTTTTCAAATTGTGTAGCTGGTACGCGAATATAAAAAGGTTGAGAACCACTGGTCTATAATATTTACGTGTGACTCAAATACATAATACTTGCCATAGCTCCGTGCGTTTTTAATAAGCCAAAACTGTTAAATACAGTAAAAACTCTTTTGAACGAAACTCGTTACGACGAAAAACTGTGTGCAACGTAAATATTACATTAAAATGGTCGGTTAGAATCATAACATATTGATCAGTTATGAATTGTTTATTAGTTATTAATTTTCTCTAAAGCGTATCAGACGCTCTCAGTAACGAAACAATATATATTTTTTTTTTTAGTGATCGAAATTACAACTTCGGCAGCTTAGGCCATAAGTTACATTCTTTTTTTTTTTGGGTTTAACTGTGTAGTGATTGTTAGGTTATTTACATATTAAAAAGGTTATGTTTGATAATTATTGTTTATTTTTATATCGCTTTGTCCAGTCCGATGTCCTTGAGGAAGAGGAAGAAGTCTTCGAAAATAATTGGTCCTATTGTTTCGTACAAGTTTGGATAGATATTATATTTGATTTTTTCGGTGGTGTATGAGCGGCATTATGTTATTATATATTTTTCATTGCATGAGGAGCATAATGTTGGTTCTTTGTTGTCCATTAAATGACCATGTGTTAGTCGAGTGTGTCCAATTCTCAATGGGTTAATTATTGAGTTAATTTTTCTCGAAGTGTGAATTTGCGAACTAGTGAGATATTTCTTTTCTAATGTTCGGGACAAGTAACGTTCACTAACAGATAATATGTTGAAAAAGTAGGTGTTAAGCACCTTTTTTTTAGGGTATAAGTGACTCGGATGAACAATTTGTCATTCAAGTGCCATACAAATGGTACTTGGTTCTTACTTTTTTCGTTTATCACATAAAAAACAAAAAAAATCGATATCAATTACATTTGATTCCAGTTTAATTCAATTCATTGTTTATTTTACCTTTTTATAACGGTTAAGATTTAAATCAGTGTACGAGCGTTCGAAATTATAAATTAAAAAAAAAAGAGCAAAGCACCAAAAAAATGGTTGGGTTTAACTTGATTAAAAAAAAAAATATTAATTGATTTTTAAAAATTAAAAATAAACATTATGTTTCAATATAACTAGTGTCTGGTAACAAAATTAACACGATGAAGTATGAAAAAACATAAAAACTCCATTGTTAAAGTTTCGATCGAAACCCCAAGCCCCGGCATCAAAATATAGAACGCGTGAAAATTTTGATTTTATCCTCGTAAAAATTAGTTTAACGGTCACTTAGCCCCGCTTGGATGTGTTGTAAAACAATAATTTCAGGAACAGCTAAACTAGGGTGACCATATTTAAAAAAATAAAAAACAGGACTAAAATATTTCTAAGTTTTTTAAAATAATTCAATCAAATTTTATATTAAAAATTTACAACTATTAATCATAATTTAATGTACCTAAAATAGTATCTAATATGTATTTAATATTATTTCAATTATTTTAATGCAATTACAAAACTAATACATCATTTTTAATAAATACACGAAAAAAAAAAAAAATAACAATAGTAGTTACTTAATGAATTATAACTTTTTATAATGTTCTTAAATACTTTATTTCTATAATCACTTTTCTGAAAACTTTTTTTTATTCATATTGATGATAATTTTTTAGATCGCATATCTACACATTTTAATTTTCCGAAAAACTTCTCAAATCTAATAATTCGGGGTATTTTGTGTATATTGTACCTATAAAATATAAACATATATTAAATATTGTTACTACTATTGATACTCATAGTCATAATATATATACTTTCCTAATGCTACTTAAAATATTTCAAAAGCGTGACAGAAGATTATTTTTTATAAGCGTTTAAGTGAATTATTTTACGATTATTACGTAATAAACTGTGTTCATGTCTATTTTTAATCTTTAACATTTTATTTGAAGAAATCCATACAGTATATTTTAATTCTGAAGCGTTGCTTAGAATCGTTTAGGTAAAGAAATGATCTGTCATTTCTTTAAAATTCAATACACCCATTAAATCATCTGAGTAGCGAATATCCCATGGGGCGAAGTTCGTACTTTTTTACAATCAATGATAATAGTTTTCATTAATATTATTTAAATTCGAAAGATTGGGTGATTGGAAGGATTTTTTTGTTAAGGAAATTTGCATTCCTTACGGCATACAGTGTATTGTTATCCCGGGTTTATATTTAAATTTTTGTTTTATACAAATTATTTTAACTAACTTTTAATTTACTTATTTTCTAGTGTTGGCTGTATTATAATTTGCCACCATTAATAATTGTTTATAATCAAACACAGAGCTCCAATAGTTTTCATTTATAAATCGCTATTTTAATTTTTCCGAAGAATTTCGATCTATCATTTACTATTTTGATATTGTATAATATAATATACATATAACTTAAATTATATACTATTATTTACAATAAGCGGTCATGCGTGAAATATGCCATATACAAGCGGGTCAATGTGGAAATCAAATCGGTGCAAAGGTAGTAAATACATGTATTATAACACCATACCAGCTTACTTAACTATTTATAAAAATCTATTTTGTATTTAGTGTATCCATACTGTTGTTTAGTCAGTACTAAAATGTTGAAGATCCCGGGCGTATAATTTTTTCCACCCCCTCCTAATCATCAATATTGAACTCAATTTTTTTTTTTACTACTGAGATCCTTAAATATATCTTTTACATATTTAACCATCGTATATACACTGATGTTGAAATCTAATATATTCTTTAATGAAACTCATTTATTCATTAAAAAAAAATAAAAACTAAAACCCTTTTTTATATAATAAGTTAACATCATTAAGTACATCATAAATCATTATATAAACTTTTTTAATGTTACTTCCTCGTTTTTTAGTTACCTATTAGAAAAACACTTTCATTCGTGTCACTATAATTGAGTTTGAGAATTCGTTGAAATTCAATTTAATTTACCAGTGCATTTCGTCTATCGGTCGAAATATTTGGTCTTAAAACAATTTTTACTCTACAAGTGTCGAAAAAGACTGTTTCGCGTTATCACTAGTTGCTGGAGTTCAAAGAAACATCGTAATTCTGAACTCACCAATTAGACAACTATTATGTGAGATAATATGTTGGACTAATTCTCACCTCAAAGAAATGTAATACTCTGAAATTAAATAAGGCGCATTAATATCTATCAATTTGACTTAATAAAGATATATCCATATTTTTGATTGAAGATCCCTATGCATTTTTAAATGTCACTATTAGTAGCGGCTCGTAATTTCAAAGGAGTTAAGGCGTAAATATTGTGATATCTTACAGTTTAAGTTTTTTTTTCGTTATGTTACATAAACTCAGGGCCGTAGCTAGGGTCAGTTGCGCCTCAACATTTTTAAAATATTGGAGGATTATTACTCCACCCCCAAAAAAAACTTAGAAGTAGCTACAATTAGCTTTTAAAATTATTAATGTTTCTTTTAAATTTTTTATTTTTTGATCTTAGCATCCAATTTGTTGGTACAAGTTGCGCCTCTGCTGCGCTGCACCTCAACATAGCAACCCTCTTAAGTCAAAAATATTAAAATTAAAAATATAACACGCTAACAATTTTGAATAAGCAATGAATTTTGATTTATTTAAATTTATCATACAATAATTATTTAAAGTTTCACTTTTCTTGTCTTTTGGGCTGCGAAATCATCAATAAAATCACCAAATGATAATTGGTTAACCAAGTTTTTTTCAATGGAAAAAATCGACATGCTTGTTAACTTATTTTGTCCCATTGTAGATCTTAGATAATTTTTAGTTATTTTAAGTTTACTGAATGACCTTTCACACGAAGCTGTGGTGACCGGAATAGCAAAAAAATATTCTAAGCGCTACTGCTAAGTTTGGATAATAATCTTGAATACTGTATTACAAAATAAATGTCAGCAAATCAAGTTGAGTTGCTGATTGAAACGATGGAATGAGTGAAGATGCTTGAAATTTAAATTTTTCTATTTCTATAAATAATTCTGGACCATCTATGTCATATTCATACTAAAGTGTTAAATGATCAACACAACGTTTTAAAGTGTCAGATGCCATAGTTTTTAAAGAGTTTCAAGTTAAAAAATTGAAGTCTAACACTATATATATTGACATATTTTTAAACCTCCAACGTGAGCTTGATAAAATTGAGTCTAACGATTGCAAACATATGATTCTTAAATTGTTTTCTTCTGTATTAGGCTTTTCATCACTGATATTCTTTAAGAATGATTCTTTTCGTGCTATTTTACGATTTCATTTTTCATCTAATACAAATGGAATATTTAAACTTTCAGCCACGTTCTCCGCTCTATTTAATGATTTATTAAATCCGTCAATTCTTATATATTCCATAGGTTCAATTAAACCATTTATCATTTTATTTGCCATATCTATTGTTTGGCTTTTTGTTTGAAGCAAAATATTTACGTGATCGATGTGAGTCAATATATCATTCCAATATTCAAGCAAGCAAATTCATTTTAGATTTATAAGACCAAGTAAATTTCGAGCACCTTCTCTTGTATCATGATTTACATCTTCATAGTACAATCTTCACTTAATGTTTTTAATAATTCAAACAATCCCTTTAAGTTATTTTTAAGAACACTGACAGCTTGCTTTTTTGTAGACCAACGAGTACTGCAATGTGACTTTAATGTTACTTTTAAAGCAATTTTTAACTTATCCCACCTCGACGTATATCCAGAAAAATATATGTATATTTGTTGAACTATTCCGAAAAATGTAATTATAGTAGGTAGTTGATATTTCTGCTGCATTAACACCAACCAAATTTAAACTGTGTGCAACAAAAGGAACAAAGATTGCCAAACTATTTTTTTGTAAAATATGAGCTTGAACTCCATTGTAGATTCCAGCCATATTTAAACCGTTATCAAAGCTTGGCCCCCACAATTTTAGATTCTGAGTGACGCGAAGGATCTTATGGTTTTAAAATGATTTTTTTTTTTTTTTCTCTTAACACTTTTTTGTATTGAAATCCTTGTCCAAAAGTTTTGTCCAGCAACTTTTTAGATTCAAAATTGAACTGAGATGGTACTTTAGAGAGGTCTTGAACATTTTATCCAATATCAAATACAAACTTTTTTATATTGGACAACATTTTCAGAACAATTATAGCACTTTTGACTTAAATATAGAACTTTTAATTTACCAAATCGTTTGAAAGTTTTTATGTAATATAATTTTAAATATTTGACAAAAATTGAATATGACTTTACTCATATACCTACCTAATTATCCTAACAAAAATTCAAAAATCGTGAATCAGGATTTTTTTTTTATACACACTTTAGTAAATTATTATACGATTCTTTACGATATTGTTTGATTTCTTTTAAGTTTATTTCTAATGAAATATTGAGTATTTGTTAGAAAGTCCTGAAATTTTAATACAAGTTTACTCTTATACTAAACTATCAATACCGAAAAAATATCAATAATCGTGACTCGAGATTTTTTTTCCAAGCATTTAAGTAAATTATCATCACGATTTTTACGGAATAAACTGTTTTTATACTGATTTTCAACTTTAAATATTTATATATGAAAATTGGTTCAACCTATTATAAAGAAATGTTGGATTCAGATATAACTACATGTTTGAATCTATTGTTAAAAAAACTCACCAAAAATTATACAAATAACCGTAAAATACGTTAACAGTATTTAAATAATAATATATTATATTACACTGAAGCTTTGCTCAGAATCGTTTTATACTAAAGAAATGAGTCATCATTTCTTTAAAACTTAATACATTCATCACCAATATCTTGTCCGAGGACCGAAGGGACGAAGGACGAACTTGTACCATCATCATCTCACTTACCAGCTATTTAATTATTATTATGAGTAGTGCGTGCCGCGCCGACATAGCGATAACGGGGAAAATAAAAATAATTGATTTTCAGAACCGGGATTTTATGGTTCGTTTATTACTTATCTTTATTTTTAATGTTTTGAGTTTCTATACAATTTGATTCTCATGTTTCGAAATGTATTCTTATTTGAATTTCCTATGTAATAAGTAATAACTATTTAAGTACTGAACAGCTTGTGTTTTACATTTGTAACTAAAATAATAAAATATTTATTGTTCTGTAAAACGAATATACGAATATTATAATTTGTAGACATTTAGCGCCCTTGGTGTAACTGCGCCCCTGACCAGGGCCTTCCTACGGTCCTGCATATACTATGAGCGTAATATAAGTATAAGTGATGAAGTGGATTATTAAATTTTCCAGAATATGAATTACAAAAAAAAAAAAAAATAAAAAATGTATAAATCTATTCATTTTAATTTTTCTTTATATTTTTTGATTAATTTCAATCACATTTTTTTGTACTCCCATGTGCCCCCCAAAATTATGGATTTTTTTTAACTTTTAGTTTTGGGAAGTTATATCAGATGAACACGGCATTGATCCAACTGGGTCGTATCATGGAGATTCTGATCTACAGTTGGAACGAATTAACGTCTATTATACTGAAGCGCTCGGTAAGAAGTTATCAATAATCAATAGTATAGTGTTACCACTTGATAATGTTTCAAAACATATTATTCACAGTTCTAGATCTTTTACTTCATACTATACATACCTACTACTTGGACATATTGTTTTGTTAACTCATATGTTTTTATTAACTAATAAATTTATGGATATGATAAAGCAAACAAATTTGAAAAATCTAACATTAACGTCTTTTATGTTGAATTAAGGCCAAAAAATAATTAATGTCAAAAAAATTTTAAAAAGAGAACGTAAAATCTTTTGAAATACGTAAAAAATTATTACGTTGACATTTAAATTTAAATATAAAATATTGATCAATTTAAACTATGCATTGATATTTGATACAGCGAACATCATTGGTTTATTTCGAGAGATGACAAAAAACATGTTTGTCAATAGTTGGCCAAACGGAATTAATATTCAACATACGAAATTTCTATTATGTCCGTTAATTTTATATTAGGTGGGAAGTATGTACCCCGATCAGTTCTTGTGGATTTGGAGCCGGGTACAATGGACTCTGTGAGATCTGGACCTTTTGGTCAAATTTTCCGGCCAGACAATTTTATTTTTGGACAATCTGGGGCAGGAAATAACTGGGCCAAAGGCCACTACACAGAAGGCGCTGAGTTGGTCGAATCTGTTTTGGATGTAGTCAGGTACCTACAATCAACTGTGTTTCACCTAGAGTGCCTAATTGATAATCAATTTAACAAAATATTTTATGCGTATTAGGAAAGAAGCAGAAGGATGTGATTGCTTACAAGGGTTCCAGTTGACGCATTCATTAGGTGGCGGTACTGGTTCTGGAATGGGCACGTTATTGATATCGAAAATTCGTGAAGAATACCCGGACCGTATAATGACCACGTACAGCATCGTTCCTTCACCAAAAGTATGATCGTCGACCTCTTACTCTTAGTACCGTTAAGAGCTTTATTGACCGCTTTTCAAAAATCCGGGTGTTGTTTTTATTGTTTTTGTGTCGGTGATAGTAAACGCATATTATTTAGTATCACTTTGTTGGGCAAACAACCGACTTCAAGCAAAGACATTTTTATTTTATTTCAGTGATCTGCACTATATTCTGTTAACATTTATTTGTGACTATTCTATTAGAATTCCACCCATTGCAAAATGCCCAAAGACTATTGTGAATACAATTTTCTATAATGTAATAATTTGCGTAACGTTTCTTTTACATACAGCACCTCGTATTAAAATATCTCGTGGACGGTGTTCGCCAATAATTCGATACCACGTGTAAACAAATATCATCATAAATCAATGACCAGCACGCGTTAAGATAAAGCGTAATATACCGATATTGAGCTCGTGCATTTTTAAATTCAAAGTAAAAACGTATAAAGGATGATTCACACTCAACCGACACTCGCAGACCGGCACCGAAACGCACAGACCCGTACCAAACCGACAAATTATTAATCGATAATAAATTAATGTGCTAATTTACATCTGACGTAACCGGCACCGCGCCGCACCGACGAACATTGTACGAAAGAATGTTCTGTCGGTGCAGGGATATGAACGCATTTTCCAAAAAAGAACATTATAGAGTACTACTGACATATTTTTCTTCATGATATCTATTATCAAATATAAACATTGTAATATTATATCCAACAATATTAAATACGGACACATTCTAAAATAAATAAAACATTTTGCTTCGTGATCTCAAAGAGATCCACATTAGCTGAAATATTCACCCTATATTTTTCTCCGTTTAAGAATGTCATACGTTTTTTAATTTTCAGTGGTTCTTCTTCTTCGTCTAAGGCGATTGCCATCATGGCTAAATGTTTTTTGTGGACAAGTACATGAATATGGTTTTAAAATTAATATTACGCGTTGCAGGACTCGTTGCACTACGTGCAGTTAACTCACCTGTGCGTAGTGCGTATAAATAAATTACTTTTCGTTCATGACCGTCTGTGTCTGTCGGTGCGACACGGTACTATGTGAATACTCCCTAAAATTTCGGTTCGGTACGGGTCTGTGCAGTCCGGTGCCGGTCTGCGAGTGTCACTGTTCAGTGTGTATCAACCTTAAGCCGTGTTTGGGACTTGAAATGCAAATTATCATTGGTACTTGCTTAAGTTGAATATCTAGACTAAAATTTCATAACTTATAGCATATAAAAATAGTTATTGTTTAGAATATTCTAACCAAAAGCCACTGTATCATCGTAACTTCGTGTGAGTAATAGTTAAATAAAAAAAACTATATATATATTATTAAAACGAAAATTAGAAAACAAAAATATTATGGCAACGTATAACCAATATTAAACGTTTGTATTATAACACGTATGTATTACGTGGAAATAAAAATATTTCCAACATTCGAGTTTAGCAAATATTTAGATATGATATATTTTATAGTCGCGTAGATAATAGTAACCTAACCCGACCTAACCGCCTGAACAGTGTTCGCTCTATAAAACCGTCGGATAAGTCTGAGGGCGCGGGCTCATGACACCCGTGTCACACAGGTGTCCGACACGGTGGTGGAACCGTACAACTCCACGTTGTCCGTGCACCAGCTGCTCGAGAACACGGACGAGACGTTCTGGGTCGACAACGAGGCGCTGTACAACATATTCACGTCGTCCTATATTTTTTCACATAATTTGACTAAGGCACTTCCATTCCATAAGCTCAGTCAGTGGCGGCTATCCTATGGTCTATGTGTTGCTTAAGCAACACATACAAAATTTGGTAGGTGGGTGGGTACCTGGGTTGGTGGTGAAATGGATGTTAGGTGTTAGAGTATTTATTTATAATACTATGACTTATTACTCAATACTTATAAGTGTAATATAAGTAAAAACGAAACAGTACTAAAAAAAAGTGTGGTTTTAAGCAAACATTTAATTTAATTGTACTAAGGGTATTGCACAATGTATATTTTGTAACTCAAAAACGGTTGTTCTTGTTTTAATTCATAGTTATAAGTATAATTTATTAATTTTGTAACTAATTTATAAAATAGAGGATAATGTTTTTTTTAGCTATTACAAGTTATATTTTGATAATTGGTAATTATATTCTCTAATAAATATATGAAGGTGGGTGGGTCCTCAGAAATATTTTCAGCAACACATATTAATTTGAGGATAGCCGCCACTGAGCTCAGTCAAATAATTTTGTAATAGATGCCACAATCTAAATTGGTTTTGTTTATATATATATATATATATATAAGTTGATATTTATCGAAAACAAAAATGAAATATTGTGTAAATAATCCAATTATTGTTTTAATCATTATAAAAAAATATTACAAGTATTTTATACGATTTCAACACATCCGTACCCAAATCAAGTCGACAATACTGCTTATTATTTCTTACACTTTCTATGTACGTATGGACATTTCACTGTACGCTCGCGATTCATAGGATTTCACTAGTAGTTTATGAATTACCCGAATTTAAGCTCGGAAAAACGTCCTATTCACAAACGACGTCGAAATAGAAATAGTTATGCCCCCCCCCGTCCCCCCATTGAACGATACACTTTTGTCGATCCACAAGTCTAAGCGAACCCACGCCGTACTCTGTGCACACAGGTGTCCGACACGGTGGTGGAACCGTACAACTCGACGTTGTCCGTGCACCAGCTGGTGGAGAACACGGACGAGACGTTCTGCATCGACAACGAGGCGCTGTACGACATATGCTTCCGGACGCTGAAGCTGACCACGCCCACGTACGGCGACCTCAACCACCTGGTGTCGGCGGCCATGTGCGGCGTGACCACGTGCTTCCGGTTCCCGGGGCAGCTGAACTCGGACCTGCGCAAGCTCGCGGTCAACATGGTGCCGTTCCCGCGGCTCCACTTCTTCGTCACCGGGTTCGCGCCGCTCACGTCCCGCGGCAGCCAGCAGTACCGCGCGCTCACCGTGCCCGAGCTGGTGCAACAGATGTTCGACGCCAAGAACATGATGGCGGCGTGCGACCCGCGGCACGGCCGGTACATGACCGCCGCGGCCGTGTTCCGCGGCCGCATGTCCATGAAGGAGGTGGACGAGCAGATGCTCAACGTGCAGACCAAGAACAGCGCGTACTTCGTCGAGTGGATACCGAACAACACCAAGACGGCCGTGTGCGACATACCGCCACGCGGGCTCAAGATGTCCGCCACGTTCATCGGCAACACCACCGCCATCCAGGAGATATTCAGGCGCGTGTCCGAGCAGTTCACCTCCATGTTCCGGCGCCGCGCGTTCCTGCACTGGTACACCGGCGAGGGCATGGACGAGATGGAGTTCACGGAGGCGGAATCCAACATGAACGACCTGGTGTCCGAGTACCAGCAGTACCAGGACGCCACCGTGGAGGAGGACGGAGAGGCCGACGAGGACGAAGACGCGGACGTGCAGTGATCGTCCGTCTCGGCGGCGTGCAGTGCTGATTCTGATATACGAGTACATGAACAATGTTATGATTTGTGAAATTAAATAATGTATTTTTCCAATTGTAATATTTTGTCTCGTATGTACACACCACACACACACACACACATTATATAAATCGTCATCCTCCACAGTGGGCCAGAATATGAAAATAGTTGGCTAAAACCTATATACTCAATAAAACAATTAATTTTTTTATTTATTCATTTTTTTATTAAAAATTACAATTTGACATAACAGCACTATTATTATTGATTTATTTTATTATTGATTAATATTTAAATTATTATTGATTAATATTTAAACATACAAAATAGAATAATACCATATATATTTATTAATTTTCGTCACTTGAACTATTTTCCACCAAATCATTTATTGGTTTAACTGCATTCAGTAGTTGTAATACTTCTGATGAAAATGATGATATTTTTTGGGGGGTAATTTTCTGAGACTAGAAATAAGCGGATCAGATGACATTAGTAGTCCATGTAATAGGTCCTCATGTGTTGTAATCCTAGAACATTTTCTAGTATAATTTTCTCGGATATTTTCAAGGTCTTTATTGCGAGCCTCTTATGCTTCTTCGGATATTTGGCCAATAGGAAGTAAAGCAGCAGAAATTACAGATGTTCCATGTAATAATATCTTATGTACAGAAGCTGGCATATAGTACCAAGGATATTCTTTGACTAACAGTTTAGCAGTTTCAATTGCGTATTCACTAAATATTTTTTCATTTATTTCATAACCAGATGACACAACTTTAAGAATTGTTCCACAACGCATGATAAGGCTCTCTTTAATTCCAGTTATTTCAGCTGCCTTTGAAGGGTCATCGAAAAATCATCAAAGTTTTGAAAATGTAAAACGACCATAGTCATACACATGTACCTACTTAACTAACAAAACTGAAAAAATTAAAAAATTTTGAATCGGGATTTTTTTTTTTTTTTTTTGTTATAAGCGTTTAAGTAAATTATTGTACGGTTTTTGTGGAATTGACTGTTTTGCACTCGTTTTCAACTTAAAATGTTTTTATTTAAATCATTGGCCCGTTCAATCGTTAAAGATTCAAACTGGACTGTATGTTTTAAATTTTTCGGAAAAAAATTCCTCTTTTGTAAATGCGCCACTGCTAGTAGGTATATATACGTTCGAAAATCCGTCAAGTACGTTTCCGATTTCGGACTACGAACTCAGTGTCAGGTTTCACAAAACGATAGGGAATCGAGTATACCAGTGTTTTCCAACTGGTGTTCCGCGGAACCTAAGGGTTCCATGAGCTGGCGCCAAGGGTTCCGTGAAAATTTTGTGCCGGGAGTATCCGACAAACCCACTCATTTAAGTGTACAAAACATATGTCAGCTTCACTATTATGGAAAAAATATGAGGGTACCACCAAAAAATTCAAGCTTCTGCAAAGGTTCCGCGGGTAAAACAAGTTGGGAAACGCTGCAGGAGTAAACAATATTATATTCGTGTATGATCGGGGTGCAACACAACACGTGCAGCTCAGAGTGAATGTTCTATGATCACATTTGAATTTGAACGTTAAATCGACGCGATTAAAATGTTATGTTCACGACGTTAACCTCCGGGATATAGATCTAGAATGTCGATTTATCTTCAACTGAACCGTATATTTGAATAACGACGTAAGTCCAAAAATGGTAATTGAGCGAAAATGTTGAAAAAAAAACTATTTTTACGCTTTAATACATAATAAGTATTGGTGATTTCGACTAGTCCAGTAGAAAGAACTCGTCAAAATAAAAATTGAAATAAAAAAAAGAAATGAATTGACCTCATTTTAGCCATCGGAGGTGCGTTTGAAATTGCGGGACTTATGTGGTTTCTCGAATACATTACTTGTTTGCCATGTTAATATGTTGCTGCAGAAGTAAAATATGGATTCACACTGGACTTACGTTTATTCTAAAATACACGTGATAAACCATAAAACGATTTTACCTTTATTATTAAATTTAAAAATTATAATTATTTACCTTTATTTTATTATTATAAATATATTAAAAACAATCAGAAAAACTTTAAAAAAAAATTGAAAACTTTGCGAAATAAAAAATTGTCTGGAACTTTCGGTATAGACGTATAGTTACTATATACTCGCACGTAATTATGCAATAGTTTACGAGTCTGTAATCTACATGGAAATTTCCCCGTGACGGATGAACGAACGATTCGACGTTTTAATAACGAAATGATTAGCACGACAAAATTGTATGAATAATGTTTACTTCACGTACGATTTATGGTATACGATATATGGTAGATGCTTAAAGTGTAAAGTCAACAACAATGCCGGTTAAGCACGTTTTTTTTCAGGTTGGAAAATCATTTTGTGGGCCCGGAGAAATTCGCTGGTCGATTTTTTTTTTTAGTTCCTATGGAATATTGGTCGGTGGCTTAAGTTCGTTACGATTTGTTTATTTTTTACTAGGAAATCGAATGATAATATTATATACTTTTAATGTGTGGTTTTTTTTTATTGAAATGTATTTTTATATTTATTTTTGACTTAACGCCATATAATATTTAATTAATAATTTTTACGTTCTCTTGTAAAAAAATCGAGTACCTATTTATGGGTACGTTTTTTTCCACGTACTCATATTGGTTACATAATTAATGTCGGGATGTTTCGATCAAAAGGGTCTACCGGGACGATTTCGATTTCCTGATATACCTATATCACGTTGATGGACTATCGGCCGATGAAAGCCAAACGGAAAAAAACCTCGAGATAACCGGTAGTTAAATAAATACGATGATATTGTCTGTAAATAACAGTGATAAATTAATGTATCCTATCGTGTATAACGGCAATAGTACTTAATACTAATGCTCACTACAACGAAGGAATGTTGAATTTTTGGTATATTATATGTCAATTACTAGGACATGAAGGAAAATATCAAAATCTCAAGTAATTCATTTATAAATGAGTGGTTAAAAAACATTACGTATTTGAAATCAGATCTATTTTTGTCGTTAAAAAAAGGAAAAAAAAATCGAAAAAGATGTGTACCAACAAGTGAACTCGTTTATTTTTGTATGAATAGTTATTAATAACGATCAATTATATTCTGTAGATTGACTTTTTTTGATTCGTCATCGATATCATTATCGAATCCTTATAGTAATGTATTTACTTAAATAATACATAATGATTCTACGAAAAATCTCGGACATCTTATACAATATCCAAGTACTATATAAAATACCAACGTTATGCACTTGACCGCAAATGCACGGGTTTGAAATATTTTGTAAATAATGTCATTAATTTTAAACAACTGCGAGTTTTTTTTTTTTGATGATTTATTCTGTACAGTGCGAGTATGATATTTGACTGTATCAATTTGTCTCGGCATTTTTTTTTCTTTTTCTCTTTATAAGCAAATATAGTGGAAATAAAAATAATAATTAAAAAAAAAAAGTAATTTAAAAGAGTTTTCATACAAACTCGTGTATGATAACGAGTTCTTTTATTTACCACACAATATTATTCTGATGAAACTAAAACCGTTAATAATTAGAAAAAAAAAATGAACTCAATAGAAATCGTATTAATGCTAGCAAACCTACTAGACTACGTCTGACACAAAAAATTATTTAAAAAAAAAAAGCTGAAGTGTGTAATACTTATATGACTGTAGAACGCACAGGTCGAAAGTTAAAAATGTCTTCGAAGAAATAATTAATTTAAAACGTCATCGTAATATTTACTATATCATTTACGGTGTACATTATTATGGTTCGGAATTCACCAAAGTTCGCATTCCCTCCCCACTTCGATACGTCCGTGAATAAATTACACCGAGTATGATTTTAATCTTTTTTTTCCTTTTTTATTTTGTTATTGTTGGTTGCAATTTTTTTCAGTAGCATTATTAGTTATAATTTTTGAACTTTTCAACCATTGATTGTTTTTTTTTCAGTATGTAACCGTTAAGCCGAAATAATTTTATATAATAGCATACTCCCGATTGACGATGAAACCGTAAACTCGATGAGATAATACTGTTGACTGCTAATGATTGTTTTCAAAGACCGAGTATTTTTATTTATTCAATTAATATCATTGTATTAATATAATTTATTTATTTATATTAACAGTATAAGTTTTCACTAGTTTACGATTAAAGCCAAGCACGATATTAGATATTAGGGATGGACCGATACTAAAACCGATACTAAATATCGGCCGATATCGGTAGTATCGGTTTTATCGGTATCGGTTTTTTTTTCAAAACCTATACTTCAACCGATACTTTTAAAAAAATAAAAAAATTAAAACCATAGGTAATCAATGATCAATTTCAAATACTATAGATTAATTACAGGACTGCCGTTGTTATCACATTACAGTAATATTTTAATAGCAATATTGTTTAAAAATTCAAAATTTAATACGATTGATAACAATTACTCTGATAACTATTAAATTATAATTTATTATAATTAATAATCAATGTTTTAACTTATCTAGGTAACATTTGAGTTGTCGAGTATCGGTTTTATTATATATCGGTTAGTGGTATCGGTTTTATGGTGTTATCAGCTCATGTTTTTTTTTTTTTGCAAAAAATGCTATTTTAATATTTTCATAATATTATCGGGTGTCGGTTTTATATCGGCAGCATGATATGCTATATATTATATCGGAATATCGGATGTCGGTAATAATTGGTATCGGCCCATCCCTATGAGGTATTCCACGTCGTCGTTAAAACAACCTTTTCTCTAGTTCGTTTTCGTTCGATACAGTAACTCGTCGGATCGTACACATCGTAAAATTATCCACATCGAATTAAGGAGGTCCCGAGTGAATTTCACTTGACGCGCAGTGTTTTCTGTTAGAAAAAACTCATAATATGCTATTATACGGCGGTTCTGTAACCACTTGAGTCACTGCACTCGTAAAAATATTTATCTAACGCGTAATCAAAATAATAAAAACTTTATTTTATTTGAGTAACATTCGGCATAACACGGTAATACGAGTTATTTTATCGTTTTTTTTTCTCCTCCTATGAGCGAAACTAATTTTTAATCGCCGTTTCGTAACACGGAAATCCATCGACTATCGTTGTTAGTCTATCAAACGTTTCCCGAACATTTATTGCCCGTTGACGACAAGATAGAACCCGTGAGATACGACTACGTGAAACTGGGAGATTTTGATTTATAGATCTTGCAAGATTTTTTTTACATAATTTACAGAATAAAATAATGAAGACTATCGAAGTCCGATTCGATTCTAGAAACCTCTAGAAAGTAAAACGAAATGTACACATAATATTTTAATGAAACTTTAACTGCTTGTGAATTGAAAACCGTTTAATTCGTTATTTTCCTATCGAAATTTTCTACATTCAATTAAAAAAATAAGGGTGCTGTGTCACGATAACAGTAAAAATAACGTTTCTTTGAACAAAAGTTTGATTTTAAAAAGAAATAAAAACCGAGTATGTTCGTAGACAAGGAAAAATATAAAAAAAAGTATCCAATACGCCTTGTTCGAGGCCAGGTTTTAATCAAAAATTGAGTTTAAGTTAAAAACTAAATGAATTCTGACTTCTAAACTTGGCTTATCACCAATTATAATTTTTTTCATCTTAATTTTTCACTTGAATTCACTTGAAACAAAATTTTATTTCAATTTTTCACTGTCTATTTTCATAAAAAAATACTTGTATTACTAATTTTTACTTTATTGTATAGTACAAGAAATAAATGAGTGAAATTGATTCAAGTGTTGATTAGATTTCAAAAAGTTGATCAACTTAACTGAGTCAAAAAATGTCATTAAGTAGGCTGCAGTATGTTTACAAAGTAAAGTGTATGAATAATTTTCAATAAAAAAATTTAAATCGTTCGATATCATACGAAAAATACGTTTATTAAGAAAAACATTACGTGACCGTAGCAGTCAGTATATACTCACTCTATGGATTGTCTACTAACTATACTCTCACAAATAACACATGCATATTATTAAAAAAATCAAATAAATTGGAAAAAAAATCCCGTTATCTTTTTATTGTAATTGCGTAATTGTGAGGTTGCTATCTTGTATTATCACAAACGACACGGCGACGCACAGTGGTTCGAAAAAATTAAAAACCGCGATTTTTTTCAAATAAATATTGATTTAGTGCCATTTAAATGATTTCGGTAAAGAATTTTAATTTTTGATAAATTTGAAGTCTCAGAGCCTGTATAGTACCAAAATCGTGAAATATTTCGAAGTTAGCCGTGTAGGTAGTCAAATCGTATGAAATTTTCTGAAAAAAAAAACAACTACGATATTTCCCAGTTGATATTTTGAACCAATTTTGTACTATGAAGAATTGTATTCAAACACTAGCAAATAACACCGTTTGTCGTGCTTTTAAGTTATTCAATTAATTAATTAATTTATTTTTGCGAAGGTTTATGGTTATAATAATAACTATACACTGTGCATTAATATTGCTTTTTTTTTTATCTTTCTTACGACTGTTTATTTTGAAGTATATATTTTGAATAATTATTCGGTGTTTCATGTAAATATTGTACATACAGTTTTTCAAAAATAATTACGTATACACAATAAAATGCGAAAAATTAAAAATTTTTTTTATATCATTTGATAACAAATCTGTCAATGTTATATTCTAAAAAATTAGAAACATCAATTATCTGCGATAATCTATGTTTTTTCATCAAACATTTTATTATTTTTTTTTTTTTTACCAAAATCATTCAAACGGCTTTGAATTACATATTTGTTCAAAAAGTAATTCCGGTTTTTAATTTTTTTCACCGTGTGGCATTCGAAAATCACACTATACTCGTACACGTACTCGATAAAAAAAAAAATCAAACACGAAATACAATTCCATTTATATAAGATAAAACATAAAAACCATTCGTCTTCAACCATCTGATTAACGCTTGTAAGAATTTCTCAAAACATAAGTATTATTATTATTTTTTTATTTTTTTTTAAAGCGTAAACGTTGTTTTAGTAATACACGAACCTACACGCCGTTATGTTAATCAACGAGACGTCAATAAGACGAAAACCATTCGGAAAAAAACCGCAAAACCGCGTTGAAAGCCAACGCGGTCGTTTTTAATGGGTATTATTAACAGCCACGAAAATCCACTCTATTACTCTGTACACACGCAAACGCGTGCGCGTAATTTCGTAGTTTCCGTCTGAAAACTCGTTCACTGACTATAAAATCGAAACAACCGGGAGAAAGCGAAAAAGACCAACAGCGTGTTACACGATGGAAACTCGTGAGCTCTCGAAGTTGCGTTAGCACCGTGTTCGATAGCATACACTATATGAGGTGTGATCGAAAAACACCCAGATTTTTCAAATTAAAATTTCATCGACACAATATTATTCCGACGGGTGTTCTACCTTCCTTGAACCATTCGAACCACTCAAAGCATTTGATCCAAGACAGGACGTCGTCTCCAAAAGCTTGCAACAAAAGTTCAAAAGTTTCACTAGCGCTTTTTCTCGAATTAAAAAGAAATTTCACGCGCACGCGTTCGCTTCCTGAAAAAAAAAACACTACTATAGGTACTTGTATATTAAAGTAATATGTTAAATTTATAACACCATGAACACCCTGCTGTCCACGGTAAATGATAAAAATAAGCGTGTCAATAATTATTACAAGTTCATGAAAAAAGATGAAACGTGGACTTCCCGGGGGTGTGACGTACGAAAATCATCAAATTTTACTCCGGGTTCACAGAATTTACGGTAAATTTCCCTCGGTAAATTAACAAAAAAATAAATAAATAAATAAATAAATAAATACAAAAATGTACGTTGATTTTCATCATCTCTACTGTTTTACGTACCACCTGAATAACAATTGGAATCGGTGTTTTCTCCGCCGACGACGTACGGCCCACCACCCTTCGCCACGATTGCGATACCATTGTAAAACAACACGACACACAGTGTTTCCGAATGAAAATATGCTGGTCAAAATATTTTAGATGCATAATATTATTTGAACTGCTGAACCAATTTATTTAGTCAGTTCCTCTATAAATGAGAATTTATCATAATCATTGTACGACTTTCTTTTAATACGCTAATAAATCCTTAAAAACTAAGAAATCATATAAACCCGTTCTAAAAAATAAGAAAAAAATCTTAAATTTTGGGTACATTTTTTTTATTTATTAAAATATTACAAAAACATAATGGTAAATGGTATGGTAAGTGACGTATTATGTAACTTAATGTTTTTTTTAAATTATTGTCATCATCCGTGTCACTTGAATGTTCACTATTATTAGATTCCTCTAAAATAATTAAATTTTTTATTTCTTCTGTTAAATTGTTTTTTTTTTAAAATTATAAACAGTATGTTCTTCAGTATTTTTAGAAATTATTGTCAATAGTCTAGACGACGTTTTATCGAGTAAAGATTGGAGTGTTGTACTGCACTCATTTGCAGTTACATCCGTTACATAGACAGATATGTTTATTTTTTTGCTACGAGAATCTTTTTATATGACGGGAAAAGGTAATTACCATGTTTCAATGCTTTTTCACGAGTTGTATTATATGTATCTACATACATTCCATGATATACACTAAAGCTTCTTCGGGTGACATTTCGGTTTGATTCTGCTCAGTGTCTTTCCATTTTTTAAATTTTCTTTTTTGCTCTAGTGGGTGTACTTATCATTTTGTCAATAATATTGATCATTAATCATTATTAACTTATTGATAAATAAGATATTAATTTGGGTTCTTTCAAAATGAGTTCGTGAATCATTGCGCGAGTAATAGTTACTTTTGAAGCCATATTGAATAAGAAATTGTAAAATCCGTTTACGTAAAGTCCGTGGAACACAAAGTTTAACCGCACAGCAACGAAAACTGTGCAACTATGTGCAGTTAATGTAATCGAAATATTTATCGTTTGGTCATTTAATAATAGAATATTATCGACACAACGTGAAACTCGATGAATAAACATACTTAAACGATAAGTTAATCTTTTTTAGTTACCGATTAAATTATAACAGTTGTCATTGTCATAATAATGATATTTTATCAGGCATCATTAAAATACATATCACAATAACATCATTAGAGATGTTATAAATTATGATATCGCGCGTCGTAGTACAAAAATAAATTATATAAACTAAATTTTCAAATGAAACAAAAATTATGATAATGTGATTTATTAAACAAAAATGGTTATATCAATTTCATTGCATATTTTGTAAGAGTAAAATCAATATTTACGTTTCAAAAATACACATACTAAGCCCTCAAATACTCATGGATAAAATTGCATGATTAGAAAAACTACATTTTGAAATTTTAAATTGACCCTTTTGACCGCCATATTTTTATTTGGAAACACTGTGCGACACCGCCGCGGCATTGCGACACGCGACGAGATTTGATTTCTGCGAACGGCGGGTGACGACGACGTCATGATAACGATATTATCGTCGTGTGATTCGCACACGCAGCCTCGGCCGGACGCGAAGGTTACGCGTCGCCGCCGGCGGCCGTGCGACAACGTTCCGGGCGGACGGACGTCCGGGCCAAAAGCCCAATGATCGTGTAGTTGTTGTCGTTATCATTACCTACGTTGTTGATCACCCCGGCGTGCCGCGCGACGACGCGGCCGTGACCGGCCGTCTCGGCGGAACCCCCGCGGGCCGATCGGCCTTCGACGGGGATGGTCGACGTTCCCCCCCACCGTGTGGCCAAAATGACGTTTCGGGGAGGGTCAGTTTTGCGAGATCGCAAGACGGAAAAGTGTTTGTCGTCAGAAGTGCAATTTTTTTAAAAACAATAAATTTTTTTAGCCGTGATCGTGAAACCCAAACTTTTTCAAAACGTATCGCGATTCGTGTACGACCACCAATCGAATTTCACTTTCTTTTGACATTTTGGATTCGATGGAACGTTTTTTTTTTTTTTTTACATTTTCAGACCAATATGGCCGTTTTCAGTTGATTTTATAGTGCTTCATATTGATTTCCGTCAATTTACATATTATTTTCACTGGTATTCTTTATTTTACACAGTAAATTATATAATTTGTATTTGTGTAAGACTGATACGAACACGAGCGTTAACGGGCGAATTTTTCTCATCATTAAGATGACACTTTTTTGAATATTTAAAATTTTTGATTTTAAGCCCTCTCAAAAATAATAATTTTAAGTGCATTTTAAGTTACGGCTGGTAAATTGATAGAGTTTAAATGCTATGGTGTGGATAATATGAAAAATAATCGATTATGATTTGAGAAATGTATGAAAAGTAATAATTATCGTATTAAAATACAACGCAACGCCATATAATTAGAATAAATTGTTGATAGGTATGATATAATTAAATTTCATAGTAATAATTTTGTTTTATTTTTTGAATCATATTTAATTCGTCTTTAACTTATTGTTCTTAGGTATCAATGGAAACAAATTAAAAAAAAAAAAAAAAAATGTAAATCGTAGTAAGATTTTGAGAGAGAGAGAGAGAGACAGAGAGGTCCACCCCTCTCTAGATCTTGGCTGAGGAGTGATCCAGTGTCGAATCGAACACGAGCATACGCTCCAAGGTAGCGATAAATAGCAATCTGTAAACAAAACACATTGACGTTCTACATTCATCTTTATTCTTCACAGCCACGCCCGCAGTTGGAATATTTTCAAAATAATAAAACCAAAAACGAGTGTATTAATTTCCATTGTCAACACACGGTATGTGATACAGTTGTACGCAAGTAAAATCAAAATGTGCATTAATACAAATTCATAAATGTAAAAATGTAAAAAAATGTGCTTAAGTGTACAGCGTGATTTCCTAATCAGTCTACCCTTATTTCTCGATCGGCCAATTTCGTGAATTTAAAAAACTTTTTTATATATATATATATATATATATATATATATATATATATATATATATATATATATATATATATATAATTTAAGAAATTCAGAACACGTTGGCAAAACTACAGATTTTTCAAATATTTTTAAATCTGGACGACTCACCAAGCTTTATACTTTGCTCGACTGACGGCCTATAATATTATTTAAGCGGAACAGAGAGAAAAAACCGAGTGTACATTATATGATGAATATACATTGTATGAGAATCACTCTGTAAAAAATACAAAAAATACGTCGACACTTCAACTAAATAAATAGCGACGATAGCGAAACCAAAATGTTGATAACGCTCTGAACTCGGGTTGAAATAAAAGCGAATTTTACGCCGTTTTTCGGCTTGCGGTAAAAACATCCGAACGTGCAGGATTTCATAGCCGATCGGTGCCAAATTATTTCAGTACTCGTCTTTACCGACACTTGACGCCGAGCCTGTGTGTTCGCACACCTAGAAGCTCGTTTTGGCGGCGGTGTACAAGACCGCGAACAGGGGCAAATGGATACGGCCGTTTAGACGATTTATTAAACACAATTTATCAACTAATAAACTAAAATAATTCCTTTATTTTATTAAAAAAACAATAATAATAATAATAATAAATAAATAAACAAATAATAAGTAAAAAAACTGATTTCAGTAAGCTTTTTTTAATTTTATTTTAAAACACTGTGAGCCGTTTGGTCGTGGCCGTTTGGGCGTGAAGACGTTTGACGGAAAATAAAAAGTCAAATTTTTTTAACTATAGTAAGAACAAATTATTTATATAAAATATTATATATTATAACAATACAATAGAATTTATAATTTAAATATATTTTACCTCTGTAATAATTTAATGTAATTTTTTATAGTCAATATGCTTCAATAGAATTTATAATTTAATTACATATATTTTTAGCGTCAAAATTATTAAAGAGAATCAGAACATAGCTTATCAAATATAAACTTTGTTTAAACTGTTAAAAGAAGTTTTTTTTATTTACAAAAGTCCATTATCCTACCAACGTCAATCATAACAGCAAGTTATACAACTTATAAACATTTTAATGAAAATTAATAAAATGTAAGTATTAAATAAATTGGTATTTATTGTGTTAAATAAATTCAAAATTATAAAATGATTTTTATAAATCGTAACGATAGTTTTTAATTTAAAAAAAAAAAAAATGTTAACGCATTTGCTTTAAATTTTCAAAGCATTTTTACATTTTGTGTGATTTTTTAAAGCATCGATTTCTCAGCTCTACTTATTGGTATACAATGTGGTCAATACACACGCCTTCTATCACACTGAGCATTTATGTTCTCCTCTTTTAAAGTATATCGGTCGTGGAACGTAGCGACGGCGTTTGCGACGAGCACGAGCAAAGCAAGCGAGTGCCAAACATTTTTTTTTTTTTTTGAAAAATGTATTTCACTTTAAACCTATATCAAACCCGATATGGTTTTTCATCACAAATGTATGGACGTTTTTGATTTAAGGGTTTCACGAAGATCGGCCAAGTGCTTTGATGTGGCGAATAAATAATAATGTTGTTGAATTATAATATGCATAGTATACAGGTAGTAACCAAACATAAATAAATACGTATAATTCATGAATCCTTTCGTTTTATCGTTGATCATACATACGTATTTGTGTTAATTAAAATTCTATGAATTATTTTAATACCGTGTATCTGTGTGTGTAAATATCTAGACAAAAAGAGCGGTAATGCAAACGAGTCAATCGGAAATTAAAGTGATTTCGAATGTACTTACATTTGCGAAATTCGCCGCCGACCGCACATGAGCACGCTATACGTACGTTGCCCGGGAACCAGTACCTAGTAATAATTACACACGCTGCCATTCGGCTTCGTATCTCGTATGTAAATCAAATCTGTTTTCTATGATAATATTAATTACTTTATTTTTATTTTTACAAGTCATACGCGATCCGCGTCCGGAATATTAATTACGTATAACGAAATTTAATTATTACGATGTAACATAAACATTCGTTCAATGTTTAGGAATATTTTATACGTTATAACGTACCGTGTACTGTTATTACCACCTTATTTGTTATTACTTATTTATACAAATTACGACCCGAGCTCCTGGGTAATAAACATGGTCGGGGTACGAATATTTTACCGTTTTTAATCTAATTATCACCGGGTTATTCGTTTTTATCGATACCCCCTGGTCAGAGCCACTGCGCGGGCAAAGCGTTCGCGTAAAGTAACAAATAACCACCTAATTCCTGTGACGGCTTGCTCGGGCACGAGCTCTTGACAACAAAATAAAGATACAAATAAAATAAAAAACGTTTTACGAAAACTCGAATTGAATATTGAATTCGAATTTTACTTTTTTCATATTATAGTGTAAATCAGGGGTGACCAACTTAAATGGACGTCATGTTATCGACCTTTGATTTTATTTTAGATTGTTACGATTGACCCAAAATAAAGACAGTTTGCCAATAAATAACAATAAATGTGCGTTATTTTATTTGAAATTTAAATAAAGCTTTATTTTGTTGTTTTACATCGTACAAAAATTAGGATATTCCAAAAATTACTTTTTATTTGATATACGTAATTCAAAATCCGGGATATCCATTATAGATTACCTACGTACGATGTACGATACACATAGCCATTTGTTTTCAATGTATTATTTCATTTTTAATAGTTATTTATTGCTATGATTAATATTGTAATTTATTTAATTTGTGCACTCTCGGATTAAACAAAACAAAAAAAAAAAATTTACACACTTTTTTATTCGTTTTTTGAAACAAATTTGAAGAAAAAAACGTAATAAAGTCGCGATCGATTCGATCTTATTTCACCATCGACCAGACGAATGCAATGGACCGGTTTGCCACGTTTGGTGTAAATAACCTTTGGTGACAAAAAATCGGTATCTTATTCTCATTGTTTATTGTGGTGCGTCGTAGACGAGAACACGTCTGTTATATATCTTGATTAACAGTGTTATACGATTGTCGGTTCGTTTCAACTTGTCCACACAATTGTGGTTACACGATGATGCCGGACGCAAACAGATCCAATTCAATTTGTATGCAGGAATATCGTTGACCGTCTCACTGTCACGAGTTCGTCGTTACAGTTCGTAATAAATTAGAGTAAACACAATAAAAAATATATTTTTCATCTTAGAGTTATTATGAAAAATAACTTGAAATATGCTAGAAATAATGATTGGGAGATGAAGCCGTGCGTGTACTGTGCGTTCACAAATATAATAACAATAATAATAATATTTTATTGTAAACAATAATTATTTACGCCCGGAGGCAAGAGTACAGCTTTAAATATAAAGACAAAATTGGTACAATTATAGAATTTTTAAAATACTTTCTACTTTAAACATAAATAACTTGGGGGATCGAAAAAAAAAACAAAGTTTTCTAATGAATTGCAGTTATATATGATTGTATTTGAAGGAGAGTGGAGGCCATGGTTGTGTTTAAACGGTTGGATATAAAATGTGCTGGTGGTGCGAAGGTTATACATAGGTACATTAAAGGAGATATCGGAGAGTAATTCAGAGCAATCTATTTTATTATTTAAAAATGTATACACAAATTGAATGTCAACATTAAAACGTCTTTTTTCAAGAGATTCGGTATTTAATTCTGATCAAAAAAATCACGTTTACACACAACGTTTGAGGAAACCAGCGTATCGAATACAATTCGAATTAAAGTAATTTACTTACTTAAAGTCATAAAAGTGTCGATGAAAAAAAAAACACACACAAATTAATTGATTTTGAATTCAATGATATTACCGATTATCGACACTAGAATATTTTTTTTTATGTCAATAATTTACTTTTAAGTGTTTTATTTTACATAACTGAATACGACATAAACACATGATATCATATGAAACGTTTTGCTCATAAACATACATAATATATGTTATGTGAATTAAGAGAAATTCGAAATAATCAAGAATGATGTTCGTGCTCCGTCTCCTGCGATAACTCACCGCACCTGCTACCAACACGTGACTGCACAAAATTGCTGTGTCGGCGAAAGCTTAAATCGCCACTATAAGTTTAATATTTGCATTCTAAAACGATCGTTTTGCATTTTTATTTTAAACGTTCGGAGGCGGTTATCGAGAAACGACAACATAGTATTTCTCTTCGATTCGCATCACGTCAATACACACCGACGTATCACGTCAATATTATACTACGACGTACGTTATTTCACTCGCATTCATTCTTTTATTGTTTGTGGAGCTCTCGGCTGTCAGTCGATGTTATATTTTAGTGTTCGGTGCTCCGGGCTCGGCGCAAACTAGATACGTAAGCTCGGTAAATTTACCAATTACTTTTTTACCAGTAAATATTTTTTTACCGAAAAAATTATCATGTGACACCTTAAATTAAACGTCTTAATGAATTGAATATTCATAACATATCAGTAGAATGGAACAGTTGCGATTATGAAACTTAAAACGTCAAACGTTCTATTTATGACTAGAGAAAAAGACAAATGAAACTAATAAACTAGAATTTATTTTGTTGTTTTTTTTTTTTTTGTTGTTGTTGATGTTATGTCAAGGTACCTAATGAATCTGATTTGATTGATTTACGATTTATTTTAGAGGTACATTTTTAAAATACATATTCGTGTAAAATAATTTGAAATATACACACAAAAGTCAGTAATAGTATAGCACACTACAAGGTACTTATACAAAGCCATATTATGTTAAATGTATAACACTATGAACACTCTGCTATCCAGTAAATAATAACAATAAGCGTTAAAATAACAATAATAAGTTCATGAAAAATAGGAAGCGTGGAGTTCCTTGGGATGTCCCTAATGTGACATACAAAAATTATCAAAATTTACCAAATTTACAAAATTTGCGGTAAATTTTCCTCGGTAAATTACCAAAAAAAAAAAAAAAATTATTACGTTTGAAATCTTTAAACCGCAAGCCGTGACCCGTCCGATGAATATTCCCGAAACTCTACATCAACGTGTGAAGTCATCAGCTCACCGTTTTAAAGACGCATCTCGGTATCCGGAGACAGTGACTGAGTGTGCTCGTTGTGCAACGACGTAATGCCGGAGTAGACATTTTGTGTTGCCGACTCGAAACTTTCCGACGGGATAAAACGTGACATTCAGTTCCGAAAATTACTCTCAACAGTACCAATGGTTTTGACACGATTTTGTGGACTGATTGTGTCGATTGTTTTTTATTTGTCTATTTTTCTGTACATTTTCAAGTCGATTATTTTCGATTGCTAATCGCTTTGTCTTCGTAACATTTATAATTTACATAAATCGTGTTCATCAATTGTATAGTATGTCATGTACCGTAGTAAACAAATAAAACGAAATAATTGCGTTTCACAACAAAACGACATACGGCCCGCCGCAACGTTTCAATTGTCAAGACTCCATAGTGACACGCAAAACTACTGCCATCGTCCATCGCGTTGCGCTAAATTCGGCGAGGCTTATGAGTCAGAGATAGCTTCACCAAGGATCACTCCAGCCCAGCTAAATGCGCCCACTGTTCCGAAAACCATACGGCCAGCTTCACGGGGTGCCAGTTCTACCAAACTATTCTAAATCGCCACAAAATTAATTCTTCAAAATTCAAAAAAAATTATCACACACACACACACACACACACACACACACACACACACACAAAACTTATTCTCCGAGTCCCTCCTCATTGACCACTCTCGACCCATCCTGTCATATACGGTTCAAAACCGAACATTAATCCGCGAAACTCAAATTTAAAATTAGCTCTTTCAAAACTCTTATCCGGTTTAATCTCCATATTTTATTCTTTTCTTTTCGCTATATTAATAACCAATTATTTATGAAATTTGCTTTTAATATTATTTCTGTCATTACACACACTAATATTCCGTTCTGTTTATTCTTATATGACATCATTATATTATTTATTATTATCTTTATGCTCATTACTATTAATAACCAATTATTACTTAGTGTATATTTGTATCACTGTATCTATCAATATTGTAATTGTTGAACTATAATAGTGATACTGAAAATTCTAAAAAAAAAAAAATAGTGCGTTTCACAAACGATTAGGTTCTCTATCGTTCTCTCTCTCTCTCTTTCTCTCTCTCTGATCCTATATACGCACGTGTACACTCGCGATTCGTGGGCTAGTTTCTTATAATATATTTCAATAATTATTATTGTTGATACAGTACGAACTCGACGTTTTTCGGTTTTTTTCCTCGACACATTGTTTTTTGCGTTCTACGAAAAAAAACACTAGTGGCACAAAAACAAAAACTTAGATATATACCCGTACTTTATGACGTGTGTGTGTGTGTGTATGTGTGTTTTAGGGGTCTCAGTACGCGTTATGTATTGTACGAGTGACAGTCGCCCGTCGCGTGCTCCCGAAATGGGTCGACGAGAAAGAAAAAAAAATGTGCGTAAAACAATAAAAGTAATGGCACGCGACAGATGTTCCGACACACGTTTAAGTGTAAGCAGGCAAAACATTGCCGAGCATAATATATAATAATTTCAAAGTATGTGTATACTGAGTCACACGCGACCGTCACACGGGCGTTTGAAAAGTGTGTGTGTGTGTGTGTGTGTGTGTGTGTGTGTGTGTGTGTGTGTGTGTGTGTGTATGTGTGTGTGTGTGTGCGTGTGCACGCAAATCGTCTCAAAACACCATCGGGTACACACGTATACGTGTCGTGGTATCGATCTAGAAGCATCTGATCTTCTTTGGTGTGTCGTTTCGTACGCGATCTAAGGATTTATACGCCACGCGTACGTGTAGATCGCTCGCCAGCGCGACCAGTAAACGGCTCGGCCGGACCGCGGTCGTCGTAGTCAGTCGCATAGTGTCACGCCGTCCATAACCTTTGGCGGTCCAACACCCTCGCGAACGATCCGCAATGGAGATCAAGTACAAATTCGAAATCGTCATGGTGACGTCCGGGCTGTTTATGTTGCTCACCATGTACCGGCTGCCGGTGGCCAGTTATTTCAAAGTAATACGATAATAATGTTCTCACGCGACTATCGACCCTGTGTCATAATTAGAGCACGGATTTGTATGCACTTAAAATTATCGAAATATGCCGTATAATATGCAGTAAAAATCACGGAAATATGCAAAAAATACGAAGTCGAAATCATGAAAATATGTAAAAAATATACGAGAATTTTTTATTTATTTTAAATTTAAAATAAAACATAATAATTAATTACTTGAATACTTAATAAAAAAAAAAATTAGGGAATTTTCTGAACTTAATTTATTTTTAAAATTGTGGTTATTATTAAATTGAATAATCATACGCATTTCAAGTTTTTCTTCTGTGAAGCTGTGTCGTTTATCGGTTGACAAATTTTTAAAGACTGACAACGAACTTTTGACTGCTGAAGCCGAAGCTGGAAAACGATTCGAGCTGAAAAACTTCTGCGGTCATTTTTGATTTCGTCTTGAGCAGTTTTCACCGCGTCGGTTCACATTGATCTATATTCTATATGGATGTCGAGGTGGTCCGAAATCCGACCACGTCGAGCCGCAGACACTTGAAACTCGACTGAACTGTTTTCGTATATTTTACCGAATACGTTTTGCCGAACGTTTTGCGTTCATGCAAAAGACCATTTCACGAAAACCAAAGTCTCTAATCCATTTTTCATGAAAACCTGTATGTTACTAGTTGTTAGAAAACATTGTTTTACAAATATTTACGTACATTGTACAGGGTGTCTCACGAGGATTAGTCCGTCGCGCATTTCTTAAGATAATCGAATTTTAGTTTTTCAATTGACTCATGGGGCTAAGAACTACAGATTATTCATATTTTAATCGAATTAAATATTTCAGATATGAAATTGAAAAGAATAATCTTTTTTTAAAATATTTATCAATTAATTTGAAGGTATAATCATTTTATAGAGATTATCTTTCTATACATTTTGAAATTTCACATTTGTATTTTCACAGACTTCATGGTTTTCATGTTTTCAGTTTTCTGAAAATGTACGGACAATTTAACATATAATTGTATTATAATAATTGTCATCAACTTTTTACGATAATTACTGTTTCATAATTTATTCATTCACTAATTATCAAACGGTAATTATTATCCGAGTAAATCACGATTTGCAGACAATAATCACGGTACTAAATAACAATGGGTTATTTTTCTGAAAACAAAAAAAAAATAATATTAAAAACTATTCAATCTATGAAAATAAGAAGTTAAAATATTTTAAACTCTATAAAGTAATTGTCTTCAAATTTTTCGAAATAATTTAAATGAAAACATTTTTTATTTTTTTATTTATTTTTTTTTGATTTTCTGCTGAAATCACATACTATGCACATGTAATATGATGTATTACATGTATTATGATATTGTCATTTTGGTTTTACACAAAATTTATCGATAAGTGTTAACGTCTAGTCGACTCGAACAGTTCAACAATTGAGTTATTAACTTGTTTTGACGTCCAATAAAACTCGTAAATAAAAAAATAACTAATACCGAGTACCAGAAACCGGTAGTTTAATAACAGGCTCGGTAGATAGTTATTTTTCCCCGGGCTCCAATCTGTGATATTACTCTATTTAACACCTAATCATTATTATTTGTGAATTTCCAAACCAGTTTGCGTCGGTATATTATTTCGTCCGGTCCGATCGTGTTTGAAACACAGCTACTATATTATAATATACCGTCGTACTATTATTATTATTATTACTATCATCGAGTCTTCTATTACCTTTATTAAGTCGTCCGATCTAACGAGAATGAACGTTCTAACGAGAATCCGTCGTCGTCGGATAACCGTCGATTTTTTTTTTTTTGTTTGAAATCCATAAATATTCCTTTTAATCGTTCCTCCGTTATCCGATCTAATTTTGAATACGTCTCTAGTATAATTATCATATTTATCCTGGAGGCTGGTTTTACTATTTAATTTCCAAGTTAAAAATTGTTTTAAATTATCTTTGTATCGTTTCTTCTTAATTTTTTATTGTATATACGTAAATAACCGTCGAGCTGTCATAGTTTTACTAAAAGCTAATTAATAATAAAACAAAAAATAAATAAAAACCGTCGAATTTCATATCGATGTCGACGAAGAATCGAACGGTGTTTCTCAGACTATCCCGAGCGATTTTTTTTCGTTTTTCATTCGCCTTTTTTTTCCGAAAAAATTGACGTTTGACGAACATCGTCGTCGTATTATTTTTATTATCATATTCGAAGCACGTCACGCGAAAAATGTTCCTCACATGTTCGTACACTCCTGTGTTCCTTTGTCCGCGTCTCGTCGTGTTAGGTTATTTTCGAACCGACTACGCGTCTCGTTGATTATTCATAACGGCCGTCACGGCATAACGGGTTCGGTTTCGCGGAAGTTCCGCGGGCGCTCCACACAGACTTTGACAAGTCCGTTCGGAATCGACGGCGGCGGCGTTCGTCTCTTCTACTCCGCAACACGCCTGTCGGACGTGTACTGCGAACCGAACACCGTTGTGGGTCAAATTTAAAATGTGATCTGACGTTATTTCTCGAAAGTAGGAGAACAACACCGTCGATCCGTGTTTTTTCGATTCGTTCGCGTCTTTGGAGGCTAGAAAAGCGTCTCGTATTTTTCAATATTATTATTATTTTTTTAAGTTTTTTTTTTTTTGTATCATGCAATCTGTTACAAAAGTCGAACAATAAGTTCAATTGATGAAAAAAGTGGGTGGTGGGTCACTGTTTAGTGATCTACGATCATCGTTTATCATTCGTTTTCTTTGTATAAAACTTTTTAAGTACCTTATAGTAATTAAATACATGGGGTAAATTTACTAATAACGGGGGTTGTTTAGAAAAATTATTTTGGGCCTCTACGATATTTTAAGTTCACCACGCCACTGCCTAAGAAGTAATAAGATCACAGTTGTAGTGATATATTTTTTTTCTTTATTATTGAAGCAGCTCACGACACCATTGTCTTATCACTCTTTTGTGGGGATTTCCTAGAATAGTTGCAGACGATGAAGGACGATAAGTGAATTGAAATGATGTGTTAATTTGTTATTAAATCTTTTATGGTGGAGTTTGGCTAGTTCAGTGACGGTGGTAATATTGAAATCAGAATGGAGGGTATTATTTGAAACATAGAAAGGAGCTTTAGAGATGTCGCGAAGGACTTTGGATTGAAACCTTTGTATACGGTTTGTAAATTTTTCAATATTGTAATGTGCGTTTGATTTCGATTTTGAAAAAAAGTATTTCGAACGCGTCCCAAGTATGGTTTTTTCGTTACTAAGCAAATTTCGATATTGACGTGTATACGGTTTGCCGGCGATTTCGCGACGTGTGATAATCGAAGTGATTTCAAATTAAACGATTTGGCAATAACAAATACACAGATCTAACCGTAAATAGGCTGTGATTCAATCCGATCGAAGTTTAATTGACGAAAAAGAGAAAAATTGAAAAAAAATATTCTCGACACGGTTATTACAAGACGACGTACGTGTTTTATTATTCGCCAAGCGATGCATTAATGTGGAAATGTTAACGAATGTAAAACCCTATTGCATCATTTGAATTTATATCGACTGAAAAACAAATAAATAAATCAAAAATAATAATTAATTGAGTGTCGTGATTTGCGTCTTTCAGTAAAACATTGTTTTTTCAACGAATGGTTGCTGTTCTCATATGCGGACTACCGACGCGTTTCTGCTCGGGTATGCGGTCTGCGCATAATTATGTAGCCTGCATAGTTTATTATAAATCATAATCCGCCATATTTATAATTAAAATATTTGTTTATTGGCACATTATCAAAAAACATAACATGTTCATAAAATTTATAATACATGTATATGAAAAAAAATAAAATAAATCTCAATATTAAAAGTAATTAAAAAGAATTGAAACGTTTACTTATAAACTGCTTTGATGACCTCCAAAAACGCAATTATCTAGTCAGGATCTTCTTTTTGAGCAACTGACCATCTTATTAATACCTATTTATTGCTCACATTTGTTGGTACATCAACAATTTTATCTTTTAGTACTGTTGTAGCGATATTGACATTTTCGGAAAATACTATATAAAAATACTTCGGAAAAAGAAAACCAATTTTTTTGACCTTTGAATTTTCAAATTAAATAAATTTTATAATTTTTTTAATTATATTTTTGTATTGCACATATATATTAATCCGTTAAAATTCGTAATTTAAAAAGACAATGCACGGGAAGGATTATTTACAATTATATTTATGTGTGTGTACAGCCAGTTAATGTATTTTTTACATATTATCAAATTTATCGCTTAAAATATTTATATATATATATTATAGATATATATTTTTTTTTTTGAACGAAAGTTCCTATATTATGTTGATTTAATGCCTTGTCCCGCAAATGTCTAAGCAACATACGTACATATTATGTATTAATATAACAACGCTATAATCTTCAAGCTCGTTCGGATCACCACGTATTACGGATTAGCCTACGTTATATATATACAGGGTGTTTCACGAAGATCTGACATGTTGAATAACTTTTGTTCTATTCAATATTTTTAACGTTTTTTTTTTTTTTAAATGAATACCATAGCCTAGCGCTACAATAAAATTACATTAAAATTTTTATTTTATTTTTTAAACTCAAATTTCAAAATTTAAAATTTAATTTTAGAGTTTGAAAAAAAAATCAAAATACCCATTTTGTAAACATGATTTTTAGAAAAATTTTGGTGTTTGATATTCTTATAAAGGTTGATCCGTTAATTTTCTATGATTTTTTAAAGTTTACGAAAAATGTAATAATATATATCGTTTATCAGTCATCAGATAATATCACTAGTAAGATAATGAACTATTAAGCAATTTAATTTGATTTTTCGTAAACTTTAAAAAATCATAGAAAATGAACGGATCAACCTTTATAAGAATTTCAAACACAAAATTTTTCTAAAAGTCATGTTTACAAAATGGCTATTTTGATTTTTTTTTCAAACTCTAAAATAAAATTTTAAATTTTGAAATTTGAGTTTTAAAAATAAAAAAAAATATTTTAACATAATTTTATTGTAGAGCTAGGCTATAGTATTCATTAAAAAAAAAAAAAATTTAAAAATATTGAATAGAACAAAAGTTATTCAACATGTCAGATCTTCGTGAAACACTTTGTATATAGCACATACACAACATACATCAGCGAAATTCACGGGACCACTTGTATCTTTCAACAGACGTTTGTTAAATAGTTGTCGATTTTATTTTCGAATATGACACATAATACACACTTTATGATTGTAGAACGCGTGCGTTAATTGTTATAGCTGGCAAACGATAGCAGCGCCAACAAATGAACTACGAACTATGATTAGGTTCGATTTTGTATTTCGCTTTTTTTTTTCACGGCAAAACTCGACTGTAGAAACCGCATATTTCGTTCTCAATTCACTTTGCCTACAAGAACAAATCGTCGCCGTAAATCATGCACACTTTTGGGCTTGGTAATTGTTTTAAACAAAAAACCACAAATAATTTATTTAAATCATACAACACGTGTTATTAAGCACTAATTAGCAGCCGTATTTACCCAACCGTCGATTTCAAAAGGTTGTGAAAATACTAAAAAAAATTAAAAAAAACAAAAAAAAAAACAAAAAACGTTTTACGTTTTCGAAAAAATCTGTCGTCATATCTTGTACTCTAATAAAATCTAGTCGATCTACACATCTGATAACATGGATTTATTCTCCGCACAAATAATATCGTGTACCACGCGGAGTAAGACACTTGACCGACGTGAGATCACGTCAAACAACCACGTAATTTTATTGAGCTTTTTTATTCTGAGCTTTGCGCTTCGTTCTCACACCAATATTGTGGTGGACGACGCATTTTACATTGACTCCGGTGTTGGGCGAATTTTTGGAAACCGCGCAATAGAGTTCGCGAATCGAGAACGAGTGTTTAACACGAGACGGACAGTCTGGAAAATGACGAACGTAATAATTTGTTTTATTCTTCACGATGAAAATCTTAACGGAACAAAACATATCGTGCGCACGGTACGATTTCTGCCGGTAGAACGTTTGATGAGATCTCGTCGTGTAGTAGACGCGCGTGGACCGTCGCGGTCGGTTGTTTGGATATTATGATTCATTTTGTATTCTATGTAGGTACGAATTACGGCAAATTGCAACGAACCGCGATGGACACGAACTGCGAACTGCGAGTACTGCGATTACTGCCTTTAATGATATTGGCGAAATTCCATACTGTTTAATGCGTTATCGGATTAATGATTAGATAATTTCAAGACTGACCGGCACTGCGTCGGTAAAAATATTATCGTCACGTAATTTTTTCAACTTTTAATTTTCAATGCATAGTTGAATTTATTTTCGAACAATTTTTGATAACAAATGGATTTATAAAATAAATGTGTAGGGAGCCAACTCAACGCATAAATCTCGGGAGCCAATTAAATACGTAAAAATGACGATTACCTGAGTTAGGGAGCCAATTCGATAGCTCCGGTAGAAACACACCGTATTGAAGCAGCCCTTTGTGTATTTCAGATGTTTCCGAGACACTGCCGTTCAACTGTTGATTCCCTTGGTGCTCCAGCTGTAAGTATACCTATGTTAAGTATGTAATACCTGATATCAAACGTTTTATCGGACGATAATCACACGAGTGTGGCGTTCAGTTCGAGAAGTCGACTCTTTTGTTTCTGACGGAAGAGTCCAGTCGGGTTCCAGTGGCGCAATTATGACTGACCTTTTTTTTTTTTTTTGGGGGGGGGAGGGGGCTGAGGGCTTTTCGGACTACCTGCAGTATATATTTTTGTGTATGTAGGTTAAAAAATATATCGCTCGCTAACACAATATAAACAACAAACATTTATTAATCACATATGTAGAATTTACTGAGTAACATAACAATACACACCCATATTTTATTTAGTATTAATGATTAAAATTTATAAAATTATAGTTTTTAAAGATATTTTTCTTTCGATCTTGGCAAATCGGTCGATTATCTCCCATGGTTCATAATAATGTTGCAAGTTTACAGCGTAACTATTGAACAATTTCACAATTTATTGTTTTCAAATATTTTCAAACGTTATTCAGTTAGAGTTGTACGTCATATAAAATAAAGATTAATTGATATTTAGCTTAAACTACGTTTTTCAAATCACTTTTGTAATCTGGGGGGGGGGGGCTAAAATCCCATCAAGGAGGGCTTAGTCCCCTCAAGTCTCCCCTAATTGTGCCACTGTCGGGTTCGATGTTTTGAGCCGAACAGGGGCGTAGTTTCCTATGGGACTATGGGGGCTACAGGCTACAGCTCCTACAGAAACTTAAATAGCCCTCCTCCGTGGTGTTAACTTTCTTTTGAAACCTTTTTTTGTTATGAGGCGGATAAAAGATCGGGTTAGAAAAACGATGAAAAACAAAAGATTTTCCAACTTATCGATACTCAGCGTCGAAAGAGATTCGTCACGTACATTAGACTTGGACGACGTGTTATACATTTTCGCAGATAAAAATACAAACGTCTTAATTTGATTTTAATTTTCATGATATGCAATGCGCAATTGGGTTTTATCAAACGAACTTTTGGATCATTCAGTGATCCTCAATCTTTAAAAGTTTTATTCTGTGCCCTTGTCCGCTCAAACCCGGAATACTGTACATTAATCTGGACTACTAACACTTCTAATCAGATCGATGCGATAGAGTCAGTTCAAAAAAACTTCCTCCGTTTCATTTCCTTCAACTTTAATATATTTATACCACCTCATGGTTCCTATGCATGGCCGGATCAAGATATTTTGCGCCCCGGGGCAAATCTACCTAAAATTAAAAACTATTTTTTTATAAACATAAAATTGTTTTACTACAATTTGGTACTTATTAAATGTTAATTACGTATAATTGTTAATCTACGTATGTCTGTAAATCTGCATTCAGTAAGCTGAAGTTCATAAAAAACAAGTACAGGATCCAGGTTAACAAGTGAAAACGTTGACAACATTTTGAGAATTTCAGTTTCTTCCCAACCTGCTTACAAAGATGCCATATTAGAGAGTTGTGAAAGATTTCGCCCTTTGACTTCAACGAATTAATAATAAATTCTAGTAGGCCTCTTCATGAAATTAAGTAAGAGACATTTCCCTTCTTTTTTATATAAGCAAAAAAGATAATTTTTTTGTTGTAATAAACTTTTGTTATAATCATATTGTTTGTAAGTTATTTAACGTCACTTCATAGTGTATTATAACAATAAGAAAAACATATTTTGTAATTGACCTGTACCGTTTAGGTTTAGGTCCTGACTAAACTGTAGAATTTGTACTTGCGGCCCTGAGGAAAATTTGATATGAACTATTTGGCGCCCTCAGAAATCCTAGTTAGGCCCCTGCTCTAAATGGTACCAACATTATTTTAAAACTTTGCGCCTTTCAAACCTTGCGCCCGGGGGCAGATGCCCCCTCTGCCCCACTTTAATCCGGCTCTGTTCCTATGATTCAGTATATTATTATTTATCAATTTCTCTTAACTCAAAACTAGACGCACTTTATTACTATCCAAATATTTTTATAAAATTCGCTCTTTGGGAAAGTCGACTGTGAAGAGCTCCCTCCCTCATCCGTTTTAAAGTAAACTACCGTAAAACGCGATGCAATGATTTATTCTATCTCGTCCCTTATAAAACAAACCATATGCTAAACTGTCCCTCTGATATCCTAATGGCTGCGGGTAAATCCATTACCTATGATTTTGTTTAGCTTGTCCCGTCTTAAATCTTTCTCTATTGTTATTTACCCTTTTCGTTTTCTTGTCTATATTTGTAACTTATAAATGTACAATGCATCTCAGTTTGTAATTTGTCATTCCTACGACACCGTTGTATCATTCTTACCGCGCATACGCGCAAATTATTTGTGAAGGACTTACGTCCGTTTATATTTAAAATAAATGAATAAATAAATAAATAAATATGTAATACGTACTGTAAAAAAATAAGGTTAAACAGTTATAAATTAATGATAAATACATTTTTCCGTCTCGAAAAATAATCACTTTCGATTGATTCAAGTCAACGGGTGACGTAAGAGTTTTTCAAATACATTCTTCTCGTTCTGCGTGCCTCCGTAGATATGATGGAATCCATACTACGCCCGTGGAGTTGAAGCTTATATTATAATAATAATAATGCCGAAAAGCGACGGTGGCGTTTTTGTTTTTGTTTTTGTTTTTTTGTTTTCGTTTTCAGCTCGTAGCGCGTATTGTGTTTATGTAACAGTTGTTGATTGTCGGTAATTCGAAATAATTAGTATAATATACGTTAATCCATGGACGTGTTATTGTACGTATTATTATTGCCAACGAGTAGTAATCGAACCCGTCGATCGTACAAGATTTTCAATCCGGAAGGTCAAACGGTTAAATCAAGGTTTTAATTACTTGCTAATGTTTGCAAAGCCGTCGTCCGAACGCGAGAAATCTGTGAGGTGAAATTGTCGGTACACCCTCTGGCTAAACGCATAAAAAAAAAAAAAAAAAGCATTAATAATTTTTATTGACTCGCGCACGGCGTTAATGGACAAAACTCATTCGACAGTCGTACGACTTGTTCGTCGTACCTATTTCGACAATACGTGCAGTATAAACGGGCGATGCGTTCCCTTCAGTTTTAGACTGTCTACCAAATAGGAATTGTATTATTTCAAAAGGTCAAAAAGCTCGGAGAAAAAGGGCTCGCGGGCTAGTAGGTGGGCGTCCTCCGGTCGCCGGTGTCTGGACTGTGTCCGTAGTATACCGTATCCAAGGCTGGGCATTAACGGGTTAAAAAGTTAAAGTCAATAGTTACTTTTAATTAATTAATTCAATTAATCAACGAGTTACTTTTTTTTTCTTCGAGTAACTTCTAACTTTACGATTTTGATTTTTATCAATATTAAACAGTTACTTTTCAATCGAAAGATTCTATATAGTCCCGTCAAGTAAACATATTACGTTTTTTACAATATAATTATTTTATATAAAAAAAAAAAAAAAAAAAATAAATAAATAATAATGATAAAATTATTTTTGTATGATACGTGTTATCTTGTGTGACTATGGATAATATATTTTATTGAAACTTTGTTCATTGTGCTCTGATAAAGATTCATATTATTTAGTTAAAAAAATAAAAAATATATATGTCTGTATATATAAAAAAATTGCCAGTAGGTAATTTAATTGATTGTATTTTCACGTTCTATCAATATTTAAAATTCCGCATGTAATACCGAAACTTTGAATATCATATCATGCACAGTTTCGTGTTTATTTTGTAAAATTATGCACAATATAAGTCGCGTAAAAATTCCGAATTCGGTTAAAATTAGAATGTACGGTTTAAAACTTGTTGAACGTCCGTAATCCGTCAGTGAAAAGTGTGTGACGATAAAATAATACTATGACGAGTTGTAAAACTAAAAACGACCAGTGAAAATAACAATTTAATGAAACACTATTGTTTTTTTCCCGGTTATACCGGTATAGTGTTAAGTTTCAACCGAATTCGGGGTTTTACTGCAATTACGTACAATTACGCACTGGTTGAACATATTAATAATCATGGTTACTTTTTAATGTCTAGATCAGCGTTTCTTAAACTTTTTTATCCATGGAACCCTTTTTGATATTTACTTTTATCGCGGAACCTCTAATATTTTTTTAGCTTTTTAGTTTTTCTTAGGATTATTTTTAAATGTAAATAAATTACAATCATATAATAAAATTGTGTTAAAGGTATTTAATTCAAAAAAGTATCTTAAAATAAAAATAAAAATAATAATAATTGTAATATTGTATACATATATAATACTAATGACATTTTTTCCCCCACTAGCCGCTACTTATCTTTAGTTAGATATTTTAAAAGTAATTTTCTTGAAAATTTCGAAATAAATGACTAAAGCTTCGCGGAACCCTGAAGAGATCTACACGGAACCCTGGGGTTCCGCGGAACACAGTTTAAGAAACGCTGGTCTAGATAACCACGCCGTACAATCAGGTGAGACGGCAAATTCCTATTTTTTGAATATTTTTCCAAAAAAATTTGAAAAAATATATTATGCCCTGCTAGTTAAAGTGGAAAAATCCTGACCCGACGAGTTATTTGTTTTGTCGGCGTGTACGGAACGCAGAGAACTCGAGATAACTCAAAACTAAGCGAATCAAATGCCTCTTGGAACTGTCAATTTTCCCAACAAATTATTAACTCAAAGCCCAAGTGGTAATCGGATTGCACGCGTACACGACGATTCGAGTCTATGCGGGTATTTTAATATGCACGTGTAAGTAAACACATTCAGAGACATTCGAGCGGACGAGAGCTCGTGTAAACAGTCGACTCTTGATATGCGTATATAATATGAATTCGCGGTTGAAATTGAACACCGATTCGCGGCCAACAGTCGAACCGAGGAAAAATAGTCCATTTAAATGTAAGAACGTAAAACTGTGATTTGGGAAATGTTTTTTGAAAGAACGGAATAATTTATGTTACTTATATAAACGTGATTAATTTTCTACATTTTTTTTTTTTTTTTTTTTAAAGCCACCATTTTTCATAACTTCATATAATGAAAAATAACATATTTTTTCGAGAACTTGATAATTAAAATTAATTGTTTTAAATTGCTAAAGAAATATGAACATTTAAACATCAGAATAATAGGTAAGTGAGAGAACATTTTTCCCGAGTACCCTTTGTTCTGAAATGTGCAAAGTTTTTAAAAAATATACTCGAGTTAATTGAGTTAAATTACTTGAACCAAAGACAAAAGTAATGATGGCTTAAAGCAGGCGCCGGGATTCAGGAATCATAAACGGGGGGCAAGTACGTTGCCAGAGGGGTACATAGGGTCTGGACCCCCCCTGAAATATGATTGACGATAATTTTTTCTTGTTCTCACGTATCTATATTGATTTCATGTTCTAGAAAAAATCACCAAATGATACGATTGCTTTAAATTAGCACGTAGGTATAAATATATATAAAGACCCTCGTGAAACCATACCACATAATAATCGCGTAGATAAGAAAAAGTGCAATTATAACTTGACCCCCCCCCCCATTCACGGAATAATGTCTTGGCTATATCTCTGGAGGAGGCACTCCCTTAATCACCTATCAAGCACTGGATATATACTTGGATATATATTTGGTTCGATCTGTACTAGTGCTGATTTTAGAAATTACATGTTAAAGTGGACAAAATACTTGACGAATAGTGTTTATAGGCGCTATTACTAGGTATGTGTATTGTTTTTAAACAATGTCAGTTAATTTTTTTAAATACTTTGTAAAAAATACAGGTATAATCGAATTCTTATTATAATTTATAAATTATTAAATAAAATAATATCATTAATCGCTTAACTTTGACCAGCCTTTTGAATTTCTCTGAATCTAACATCTCGATATCACTTCTGTTTCTTTGACGTGCACAAAGTTTTTGGATTTTTATTTTTCCTTCTACTCATATCATACCATTTCAGTGAGAGTTTTCACATATTTTTTTTAGATATTCATCTGAGTTTTTGATTTTGATTCGGCACTGAGTCTAGAGCCCAAGGGTGGAGGGAGTTAAACCCTGTAGCACCTTTTTGAATCCACCCTTGCTTGAAAGTATTGAAAAGCGAGTGTGAATATTCTGTTCTGAACACGGTAAACGAGGTTGAAAATGCTCTCCACGCACACCGCGGGATCGACATGAATAACTCCACCGACGCAGTGGTTCGTTAGGCAACTAACGCGACTATCACTTGAGTGCTCGCTCTATTTTCAACTCACTTAACCCTCTACGATTTTTAAATTTGTGTACATTTTCACGTATAACCATTTTTTATAATTTTTTTTTATTTTTGTTTTTCATCTATTTATTTAAAAAAACATTTTTTTTTTTGTTGTTTTCTTTTGTGTTAATTTCTAATTGAAACACCGTATTGAGAAAGTGTTACTCTGAAAAATAAAGCGGTACATTTCGTGACGTTATGTTATAAATAATGATTACAATTATTTAAAGAAACTAAAAAAAAAAAAAAAAAACTGAAAAAATCACGTAGATAAAAACGGTAAGAATAATTTTTTTCGTAAAAATATTGTTCCATAAGAATTCTCGTGCATTTTATACGAAAAAAAATGCAAATGCACGCGTTATTCTGGGTTGAAAACGGGGCGAGCGCACTTGAAAAATCCACCCGTAAATTAGACTTTCCCCGGTCCCGTTATATTACCGACGACGGTAAAAAATATCGCCATGCGGTCGATCGAAAGAAACACGTGAAATCACGGCCGATCACGAAGTTTCATTAAGCACGAAATCAATTTTATTATTATCTAAAACTAACGTTTTTTCGTTAATGCCGCGGAATAGACGAGTGACCGAAATTTTTGGCTGCACAACAGGGAGAGGTGCTGTGCAAAGATGAAAAGATGAAAAAAAAGTCTTATTTACGTACGACCGTCGCACATATTATGAGTATTTATATGAAAAAGTAGGGCATAGTTATTTCATGAAAGTAAATGGTCAATCAAGACATAAAAAAACAACATTTAATGATAAGTTATAGTTTATTTACAAAAAAGGAACAAAAAACAATTTTTTTATATTTTCAAAAAATATTTTTTCTTTTGTTACTTTCACTTTTTGTTTTTCATTCTATTTCCATGACTTGGCGTATAAGGCACTACACTACAGCGCAAGTATACTGCAATACATGTAACGAATGCACATTATTTTTAATCTCAAAAGTAGTAAATAATGTGTTGAACCAAATTTTCCACTATTATTAGATATTTACTATTTTATACATTTTGGACATCTACTATTAATTTTTGACTTTGAAACCACATTGCGAGAATTGGCAGAACAATGCGGATTTTTTTTTTGTTTTTTTTTTTGTTTAAGAAGAGTATGATTTAATCATTGCTCGGTAAAAAGTTGTTTTTTTTTTTTAAAAAAAAATCCCGACAAGGCCCGACAAGTAAAAAAAAAAAAAACACTTTTATTCTCAAAACACGACTTCAAATATAGCGCTGAATATAGTGTGAATGAAGGTCTAACAACTCGTTAATTAAGTTAGTAAAATAATACAAAATCATAAAATTGTAAAGAACATATTACCTTCTTTGTCCATGTCTAAAAGATTTGAAATGTTAAATTATTAGAATATATTAAAAATTAAAGGTAATAGAAATTTAATAAAAAAAATAAAAAAATAAACGGTATCATATAACACAGAAAACAAAACAATTCCGTTCACATGACTACGTTTCGATGATATGTTTGAGATGGGGAAAATAGTAGGGATGGGCATCGATATAATTTTATGTATCGATATTGTTAAATTTTTTCCGATATCATATCGTGATATCGTAATTGATACGAAATCGATATCGTATCGAAAAAATATTTTTTATTAAAATAATAAAGAATTTATACTGAAATTAGACATTCATTATTCAACCACATTTTATTGTTATAAATTACTAATCATTAATTATGTTAACATTTAATGTTATTTACTATTCAGTATTTACGATTTAATAAGTATAATACAAAAAAATATAATTATAAAATAATAAAAAAAAAAAACTTAGGTATACTAAACGTTATAAAATCACTAATTTCATTGTATAGCTATGTGTATAAACATAGCAAACACGATAATGTTTATCGTATCTAAAACCTATAAATGAAATTAATTTCTTCAAAAAAATATTAATTTCGGTGTCACGATAATATATCGTAAAATGTCAGTATCGAAAATTTGTCACGATATCGATATCGTATCAATAAAAACAGCTTTGTTGGGGATTTCTGTTCATTTTGTGATTTCGACTTTTGTCCGACATTTTCATATTATAAACACTCCTACGTGCGCCTACGTTGCTTACGGGCGCGCGCGGTACGGTTTTCGAAATCGGCGGCGATCGCACGTCCGTGCGTGATAAAGTGTCGCGGCACGATAATAATTACAATACGTAATCGTACGACTCTCGGCCGATGTTATGGATCGCGTCGCGTACGCGTCGTGAATAAACGACCGGTCATTAAAACTAGATGAAAGCGCCCGTTCGCGCCTGTTCGAAAATAATACCGTGAAAAATGACGGACGCGAAATAACGTTCGCCGCCATCGTCGTGACCGGCGTGCGTAAAGCTATTTCGTTTCCCGCACTATCGGGACGTGGGCTTTTTTTTTTTTTTTTTTAAGTGGCGTTTTCGTTTTATACGTCACGGCTGGCGGAACGGTTTTCGCGCAGTGTCACGCAGTGTCGTAACCAGGGCTCGTAAGTTCGAGTAAGATTTTTTTACATTTTCCTACTTAAAAGATCGTCTATCGTCTGTTAGTAAATGTTTAAGCTTTAAAAATGATCTCTCTACATCCGCAGAAGTAAGAGGTGCACACTTGAAGTGCAATATATCATTTGATCGATTTAGATTTTTAATTCTGTCATTAAAAATTATGTCAAACTGAAATTATCGTGCAGAGCACTGGTACCTGCGAGAGTTGTACCGAAAAAATGAAACTGGTTATTTTCCCTCGACGTGATCGAAAACGGACAGGAGCTGATGTGTGGGTACCGCACAGGTGTATGTGTATATATGTAGTGCATATACAGTATGTAAATTAATTGGAAATTCAGTAGTTATTACTCCTAATATAATGCAGATATTGAAGTTCCGTTTTTTTTTAAACATAATATATGGCTTATAGCCCATCTTTTATCATGGTTAAAAAAAATCCAAAATTCAAAAGCACCAAAAATAATTTTTGATTTTTCCAAAAAAAAATTTAGAATTTTTCCACTTTTTATAATTACTTATAAGTAACTGAGAGAAAAAAAAAAGTTGAAATCGGTTGAATTTTGAATGAATGAGAGCATTTTATATTTAAAAAAAAAGGCAAACTGTAAAATTGTATGATTTTTGTATGATTTTTAAGCTTTCAAATAGATAACTAATAATATGATATTAGGTAATGAAGTACACACAACTCATTAATATTTTTGTAATATTTTTGTTTATTTTCATAAATGATCAAAATGCCCCCCATTGACTGCTGTACAAAACTCAATTTTTTTTTACAACCATTATCGTTGTAATGAATTAATGTATCTATAGGAATATATCTTACATTTTTTACTACACCTTCACGAAGATCTTGAATGGACGTAGGTGGATAGACAGCATTTTTCAGGTAGTTAAAATGTAACTAAAATTAATAACATGGACATAAGAAGCTGCTTAAATTGAATATGTTTAACAGTAATTAATACGATTATTAAAAAAATCAAAAACCGTATGATTTTACAATTTGCTGTGTTTTTTGAAAATATAAAATGCTCTTATTCATTCAAAATTCAACCGATTTCAATTTTTTTTTCTGATTTACTTACGAGTAATTCTACAAAGTGGATATTTTCGAAAATTTTCGAAATTTGTTTTGAAAAATCAAAATTTTTTTTGGCAGTTTTGAATTTTGGATTTTTTTTAACCACGGTAAAATATGGGCTATAAGTCACATATTGTGTTAAAAAAAAACGGAACTTCAATATCTGTATTACATTAGGAGTAATAAGTACTTACATACCAATTAGTTCACATACTGTATATAATATATTATATTCCCTGCACTTTGGGTGAGTCTTTGTTTTGGAATGGGTACCTAGGTCGAAAGATCGCGATCTGGTACATTGTGTGTTTTGGTTTTTTCATTTCGAATGCTCTTCAAATTACGTTCGTCAGGAAAATGATTTCGGACACAGCTGGTTAAATACGAATATTATGCACGAGTGATTATACGATATTTGCACTGTTACGCACCACAGTTATACCTACCCGACCTAATTACCGTCTTATTCGTTTGTTCTAACGAACCGTTTGAAATGAGATTTCATACGTTGTCTGTGTACACAGCAGTCATTAATTTATCACGCTGCTCAAACACATCATGTTATCGTACTAAACCTTTAAATTTGTGCACTATTCATGTAAGACACAAAGCGAATAGAATCGAAAAGAATGTTTTTAGCGGAAATATAAAAATTGTTTCGACAATTTCGGTATAACCTCAACACGGTTTCATGCCTAAAACGTCTTGAATATTATAGTAGTTACGTACGTTTGGCCAGCCCCCCCCCCAATCGAAAATTGATGAAAAAATTATGCAAATATTTAGCACTCAATTCGCATAAATTCGCAATGTCATTCCCCGAATTTGCAGGCCCTTCCATTCCCCGCAATTTCGATTTACAGGGGATGGCTTGCAACACGTCACACCAACCACCTACGTATCAATTGTGAATAATTCAGTTTAAAATGTTTAAATAAATAAATTAAGCCATTTTAAAGTGCTAAAAATATTTTAGAGCATGCTCTAACCATTTTTATCGTACTAATCCCTCATATTACTACAGGGTGTTTCACGATTAGCCGACAAATGCAATAACTTTTGTTCCATTGAATATTTTTAACTTTTTTTTTTTAAATTGTCAATTGTCATCTGTGCTACTTTTAAAATATTTTTCGATTTTTTTTTACATTTTGTATGCAAATTTTAAAAATTTAAAAATTTTCTATTTGATATTTAAAAAAATGGTAATATTTAAAAATATGACCATTTTGTGTCCAATTTAAAAAAAATGGTGATATCAAAAGCTTTAACTATGGATGAGTCAATAATTTTTTAGCAATTTTAAAGTTTGGTTAAATTAAAATGTATTATTTAAATATTTAAAATTATATTAGATAAAAACTTTTAAACAATTTGGTACATTGCAAATTCTGTATTGAAGCCAAAAGTGCTCTAATCGTTTTGAAAATAGTTTTCAATATAAAAAAGTATGTTTTTGATATTGGGTAAAATTTTCAAGTTTCTAGCTTCAATACTTTTTGATTTATGACTAAATAACTAAAATCTTACAGTGAAAATCTCGTTTACGGCGGATTTTTACCGATTTTACTCAGTTTTTCGATCGTTTTTCCTGATTATTGAAAAAACTATGGAGATTTTAGAAAAATAACCTCTTTAAAGTACCATTTCAGTCCAATTTAAAATCTAAAAAGTTGCTGGACAAAACTTTTGGACAAGGATTTCTATACGACAAAGTGTTTACAGAAAAGAAAAAAAGTAATAAAAAAAAAAAATAAACATCATTGTAAAACCATAAGGTCCTTCGCTTCACTCAGAATCTAAAAAAAATCGAAAAATTATTTAAATGAAGCACAGATGAAAATTGACAATTAAAAAAAAAAAAGTTGAAAATGTTCAATAGAACACAAGTTATTGCAATTGTCAGTTTATTGTGAAACACTGTTAATCGTTCACATTCATCTTACATAATTATTATAATGCACCTATTTTTCGTATGTCCCATTTAATACTATTTTCATATCTTAACTTAAAAAAAAAAATTTTCAACAACAATTTAATTTGCAAATATTCGTGATTTCGACAAATTTTGTCGATTTTTGAACTTCAACTGCTTATAAAATACATTGTACCTATGAATTTGAATAATTTTTGAACCACTTTTAGATAAACTTATGCCAAACCTTCTATTACATTTTCAAGTGTTTTGGCTGAGTCAAATAAATATGATCAACTTTTATAATAAAAAATCTAAGAAAAATCGAATATTTCAAATGCCTATAAATAGCTTAAAAATTATGGATTTGTTTGGAAAATAAAATCATGCAAAGAAAATGCTAATCTAAAAATTTGGTGAAAGTTTTAAGTTTCTATGACTTATACTTTTTGAATAAGACAAAATATAAATAATCAGTGATGCCTAAATTGTTATTTTACGCGATTATGTTGAAAAATTGTAATTTCAAACACTCATAAAAATGTTTGATATAATTTCAGTAGACATTTTTTACAGATAATTGAAGGATAACATATGGATAACTTTGTACCAAATTTACAATTCTTAATTTTGAATACTTAAAATTTTATGAATTTTCAACTACAAAATAACTTCAAATTTTCGCGATTATTTACACATTTCGTAAAAATGTGAACTTTCTATTCTTATAAAAAAAAAATTCTACATTACGCTTTGGATTTTTTTTTTATACCGATAATTACAACTTATAAGGAGTCTTGTATTAAATTTTCAAGATTTTTTGGCCAGCCAAATTTTTTTTATTCATATTTCAGAAAAAAAAACAAAAAAAAGTTGAAAATTTCAATTGTCTATAAAAAGCTCAAAAAAAGTCAAAAGTTTTCAAAAACTGTACCACGTATAGATGATTTAAATATAATCATTTGGTGAAAATTTCAAGTATCTTCTATTTTTGGTTTTTGAATAACAGCTAAATAAAATAATTGATTTTGTCGAAAACTGGTTTCGCACAAATATTACCGTTGTTTCCTCATTTTTTTTTTCACCCGCTTTTGAAAACTTATGGGAATTTTAACTAGTCACCTTTTCTAAGGTCCCTCCGATATTCGTTTTACTACCGAAAACCACCCATGAAGTTCAAAATTGAAGCATTATTTCGAGTAGTTATGGTGTACACAGACATAAAAAAAAAAAAAAAAAAACATCATAGTAAAATCAATACATTCTTCACTTCGTTCAGAATCTATAATAATTTTAACGTTTACGGTACTTAATTTGCGTGATCCGTTTATGACTTATAAACCATTCAATATTTATTAAATTTACTGCTACCGTGCAATTTATCAAACCTACAAAAATATACATTGTTCATTGGACACTCGGTGTTTGGCAGGGATTAGGGAATAAATAGGACTAATTATCGATGATAATTAAGTAGATAATTAGTTATCCAATTAGTAGGACCATTGTACTTATAATACTTATTACTTATTATCATCGATAGTTTATCGATAATGCCCATCATGGGTATCGTAAAATTGAGATATTCATTTGGGTTTGACATCTGGTTTTTATTTTAGGTTTGATAAATTGCCCGGTAGCAGTAAATTTAATAAATATTTAAACGTTTATAAGTCATAAACGGATTACTCAAATTAAATACCTTAAACGTTAAAATTATTTTTTTCAAAATTTGTATAGATACTAGTTATCAAAAATAGGTATTGTGTTTTGAAAATCAAAAGTTGATAGTGGTTTACCTAATAAATATAAGGGTAAAAAATATGAAAGAGTTCTACAATTCTAGAACAGTCTTTCTAATTATAATATTTTTATACATTTAAAATGTTTTGATACCACTGCGTACTCAATACATCTCTAAATATGGTCTTAAATGATAAGTCGATAAAATTAATTTCTATTTTCAAGTAGATATAATGTATTATAGTATAATTTTATTTAACTTACGTATTGAACGAAAAACAGTAGTGTCAGAATTCGTCAAAACAGAGGCAGATTCTGTACTTCTAATAGAAGAAATACCAAGTTTTTCTTTTACCCCATATCGTCCTTTGTGCACAATTGTATGAAGAGCACTGCTGGATATACAATTATTCAGATATGAACTTATATCACACCATACATTATTATAGGCAAAAGCTATTCCTATAAAATAATATTCAACATTTTTTTAATTAAATTACTTTTCAATATAAATAATGGTATAGGAATCCACTCTAACATAATATACAAAACTAATAAAACTTTATTTTATAATAATGACAAAAAAAGAGAAATGCTTAACATCCTAAACACAGCAACAATGCATATTTGTCGGAAAGTGTTTTATAATTTAAATAAATATTTAATAAAAATAAAAAGACTATCTAGACTGAGATGATACTTTAAAGAGGTCATTTTTCTAAAATCTCCATAGTTTTGTCAATAATCAGGAAAAACGATTGAAAAACTGAGTAAAATCGGTAAAAATCCGCCGTAAACGAGATTTTCACTGTAAGATTTTAGTTATTTAGTCATAAATCAAAAAGTATTGAAGCTAGAAACTTGAAAATTTTACCCAATATCAAAAACATACTTTTTTATATTGAAAACTATTTTCAAAACGATAAGAGCACTTTTGGCTTCAATACAGAATTTGCAATGTACCAAATTGTTTAAAAGTTTTTATCTAATATAATTTTAAATATTTAAATAATACATTTTAATTTAACCAAACTTTAAAATTGCTAAAAAATTATTGACTCATCCATAGTTAAAGCTTTTGACATCACCATTTTTTTTAAATTGGACACAAAATGGTCATATTTTTAAATATTACCATTTTTTTAAATATCAAATAGAAAATTTTTAAATTTTTAAAATTTGCATACAAAATGTAAAAAAAAATCGAAAAATATTTTAAAAGTAGCACAGATGACAATTGAGAATTAAAAAAAAAAAAAGTTAAAAATATTCAATGGAACAAAAGTTATTGCATTTGTCGGCTAATCGTGAAACACCCTGTAGTAATATGAGGGATTAGTACGATGAAATTGGTTAGAGCATGCTCTAAAATATTTTTAGCACTTTAAAATGGCTTAATTTATTTATTTAAATATTTTAAACTGAATTATTCACAATTGATACGTAGGTGGTTGGTGTGACGTGTTGCAAGCCATCCCCTGTAAATCGAAATTGCGGGGAATGGAAGGGCGTGCAAATTCGGGGAATGACATTGCGAATTTATGTGAATTGAGTGCTAAATTTTGACGCAAAAAAAAGTTTGAAAATTACAATATTTAGTAAGGAGGGGGCTGGCGTGACGTGTTGCCAGCCCCCCCCCCATGTAAATCGAAATCGCGGGGAATGGAAGGGCGTGCAAATTCTGGGAATGACATTGCGAATTTATGCGAATTGAGTGCTAAATATTTGCATAATTTTTTCATCAATTTTTGATTTGGGGGGGGGGCTGGCCAAACGTACGTATAGTAGTTTCGTGTTTTGCAGTTAGAATTTTGTGTGCTTCGGTATTTTTGTTACTAAACTTACTATTCCGGCAGAAGAAACTCCCACTTATTCTCTGTACATGGTCAGGGCGTGTCGTGAACCGTATTTGAGCATTTTGTGTACAACAGGTTGAAACACACTGATGTGCTGCTGCATTATTATTATTATTAATAGTATAAATGAGGAAAATTATATTTGCGTACACAGACATCATCATTTTGTTTCTAACTATGACCGAATTTCTAAAATATATATTTCTACATTCAGTCGAAAAATAATAAAAATTAATTTCCAAAACGAAATCTGGCATATTTGCTGTTATCATTGTTGGTGAAAATCATCACCTAAATGGCCTTCTTTATAAATTTTCGATTCATATGAACAACAGCTGTTGCACATAAAATATTTTTTGTTTTTGATTTATCGCTCATTAACGTAGCAATGGTATGCTACACGCTATCATTGAAATAGTCCACTAGATATAGTCCAGCATAGCAGCTAACAAAAACAATTAGTGAGATGCGTTTTTTTAATAATTTATATAGTTAATTCAACGGAAAGTGTTAACGTAAAACATTAAAAAGTGCCATGGACAAGTTTTCGTCGAATTATAATATAGTACTTGGAAACTATCTTGATGGCAACGCATGTATGTACATAAATAAACCTATACATCAAAGAAAAATTGTTGAAACTATGATAATGTTATGATAATAATAATAAGAATAAAAAAAAATACATTAAATGTTGGAGATTTATTGTGTTGTGTGTGTGTGTGTGTGTGTGTGTGTGTGTGTGTGTGTGTGTGTGTGTGTGTGTGTGTATTATTACATTGGCATCGTCTGGAGCGCCGAAACTCATTAAATTGGATCAGTATAGAGAATCAAGCTCATTCTCAATCAGCACATTTTAAAACTATAAACACGTCTTATTTTGAAGCTATTGACATAAATTTCAGACTTTTTTAAAACCATTTTGGTATTTATCGATAAAAATCTCGCAAAGTCATTGCCTTGATGGGGTGTCCATACAAACGAACACCTTTTTATAGGTACCTATATCGTTGGCTAAACACTTAAAATGTAGGCGCGAGACGTTACATTTAATTTCGCATAATATACCAATCTGTTCGTATTACCAATCCGCATTATATTTTGATAATCGAAAAAGACTAATATTGGCAAAAATCATGTTTTTATTGCACAGCACGAGTTTGTAACTGTTAAATTTTAATCATAATTCCGAACACACGAAAATCCTTTGCACAATCCATGTTTTTTTTTTGAAAAAAAATCGTTTCACGGGTCTCTAAAAGAGAACAGAGGAGGCTGCGAACGAACGAGTGATCTGAATTCTCTCCCCCCCCCCACACCTTCGCGTACATTTACAAGACTCGATTCCGTGTAAATCGTGTCGAGTCGACGAATCAACAAGAGGCTGTTCGACTAGGTCTGAGAAAAAAAAAAGTGAAACGACACCACACGGTTATAGACTCATATTTATGTGTTATTAATAGGGATGAGAAGTTATAGGAGCTAACATAGACAAAATATGCATGAAAATATGCAAGGAAAAATTATGATATATGCATCAAAAATTTGAAAATATGCAAAAAATATATAATAATATGCAATTTTGTTTTTATAAATAAAAAACTTGTTTACAATAAATTAATATAAATAATTTTTAACAGAGTGATAAATTGACAATTTTATAAGTTTTGTAATATATTTAATAAATATTTTACATATTATATTTTATATTGACAATTCTACAATTGTCAAATTTGTTATCTGCATTTTTATTTTATTGTTTATTGACTACAAACATATCAAATTTCATAAAGTAATACATTTTTTAAGTCAATTGTATTAAAATTCACATAATTTTACTAAATATTCATTTTTATGCACAAAAAAAACATGAATATACAACTTTTAAGAAAACCACCAATATATGCAAAAATATGCAAAATTTAAATACCAAATTTCAATTCATTAGGTTATAGAACAGATTTTTAGCTCACCTAGCTATAAATAGAAGATACAGAAAAAATACACAAATCCTATAACTTCTCATCCCTAGTTATTAATATTGTTCGTATGGCAAAAAACAGAAAACAAGTAATAATATTTATGATAATTATAGCAATTAATAGAATGTAGCATGGATAAATCATACTACGTGCATCAACAAGACAATAAGTATAACAATAAAAATGTGCATAAAAATAACAATAACAACAATGTATAATATTATGAATAATATTATGTTTTTGGCAGACGGTTATAATTATTTAATGTCAATGTTTTGAATCCATGCAATAGCTTCTGGGGATCCGTTGTAGACATATTCGGGTTCGTTACGTGTTATAGTCCATAGACTCATAGTGACATTTAATAACAATATCGGACGGCGCGGAAATATGCCGATTAGTCGTTTTTCCAGTAGCACGTCCGCCTCGAAAAAACGTCCGCAGCGACTTTATTAACAAACAACCACGGCCGTAATAGTGTTTTAATAGTATTATTGTCGTTGTTCTCTCGGCCGGCGGAACGAGACGCCACCGCCAAAAGTGAAAACTTACGTATGTCCTGGCGTCATTGTTATGAAAATAATAACAATAATAATTTGTTGTAATTATTATTATTATTACGATTGTGTGTTTTTTTTTTTTTTTTTTATCTATAAAGTTTTCTGACAATTGGTCATCTAAACTTAAGGCTAAAAGAATATAATATTCTTATAATCATCTAATATTTATATTATAAAAACAATATTTTTTTTTACAAAATCTGTAAGAATTGATAAATTAGAATTTAACAATGTTTTATGAGCTTAGATCTAACTATATTAACATATTTTACAACAGTAATAGGTATGTACTACTAAAATACTACTAAGATGTATAACTAAGATTTAATTAAGAATTAATAAATATGAGAAAATAATAAAACAATAGACAATTAGCGTAGAAAGTCATGTGGACGTCCACGCTTGAGACGGCGTATTGGAGGAGGGACATTTAGGTTAGTTCCTGGTTCCCAACCTTTTTTCACTCACTGCACCCTTGGTCGTTTTCTGAAAATCCGGAGGCACCCCCAGGACTACTTCGGTATTATTTAGCAGCGCGTACGTTTTTATACTTAAAAGTAGTGAGACGTTGGTATATAGTACACACACACATATTATATTTTATAAAACTAGTTACTACGTCGAACATTAACGATATATTTTCATTTTTAGATATTAACGCTGAATATTTTTCGACTATCAAAAGATTAATTAAAAATTAGGCGAATGATGGAACCAACGTGACAAATGTTTTCTTTTACACAAAATGGTTTTTTATTCGCGGTCGAAAGACATATTACTGTCATTTCTTCTTCGATGAACTCTATTTACCCCATTCATTTATTTGTTTATTTGTTTTTATGTTCACAAGAGTGGAAAACTAGTGGTATGAAACAAGTGATAACTTTATAACAGTCCACGTTGAGCAATCAAACCGGTGTGAACATGAAAATTGATAGGACTTAGCAATATTTCTACAAATCATACGAAACACAATGGGTGTTATGTTGGTCTGTTTTATTACTCACAGTGCTGCGTTTTTCACGAAATCGTTTTTTCTTAAAAATAAAAATTTTCAAATGATTTAGCGGGACCCTTGGGAATCTTTGAACTAGACGTTTGTGGTGGCGACCACGAAACTAATGAGTTCTGTTTTTCGAAAATTCCAAACTACCCGGAACTTTTTATATAATATTCAAACGTCATTTTCATTCGATACGCGAGTATCGACTTGTGGATTGAAATATTGAATAAACAAACAACGAACGTACGACGGTATATTAACGTTTTGATTTTCGTTACAGAGTTCAAGTAGAAAATATCGCACGATCAAGATTACGAAAAATTGTGTAATATTAATATGATTTACGACACGACGTTCCGTCGCGGTACAGTGAACGTCTATACGTTTTATCGACACGCGAAATACCAAATCCATATTTCACCGGGACGACGATGCTGACAGGCCTCTCGAAACAAGCGAGGAAACGATCAATAAAAATGATATTGAAATAAATCGAGCGAATCGAACGCGAATAACGCGAACACGACGCTTTTGGAATTTTTTCGAAAACATCGATTTTTCGTTTTGCCTAACATACTGCTCTTATCACACCGTCGTGTGCGCCTGACTACCCGTTGTGCAATCATCAGGTTCGGAGCGACACCGTCGTATCGCGTTTATGAGTGTACAAAACGAAAACGTATTGACGTAAACGTATAAACGGGCATTGGTTTGATCGGACAGACACGTGTTGTTATTGCGCACGGACATCGTGAAATCGACACGGGACTTGTCCCACGCGTGATTTACGATTTTTGCGGCTGAATTTATGCAAATCAAATGTCCGTCATGTAAAACGTATCATTTTTTAATTAGCTCGTGTGTGTGTGTACGTAGAAAAAACAACATTTTATGAAACTACTAGACATGGAAACATCGCTAGATGTGTCGGAGACGCTACCGCATGAAAAATCGAACGGTTTTGGTATTTTTAGGTAGGTACACTACTTAATACAAAAAATGATTGGTCCCATGAGATCGGTACGAGAGTAATAAAAGCGCAGAGAGAAAGTTTTTCACCTTGTTAAAGTTTTTTTAATCTATATTATTTTTTTAAAACGAACAAAAATAAGACTTTATATCATATAAATCGTAAGACAGATACTTACGTATTATGGTCGCGAAGTATGGACTACTACGAGTATAACGGAACGACGATTAAAGACTTTGGAAAATAAAATACTATGAAGAAAGATAATACGTGACCCGATAAGGGACACAAGGACAGGTCAGTGGCGTAGGAAGTTCAACCAAGAACCGAAGGAAGCATTACAAATAGTATCAATTAATGGTCATAAAGAGTAGTAAATAGTAAAAGAGTCATAAATAGTATCAATTAATGTTCATAAAGAGTCAAATATTGAAAGAATAAGAAAAGGCCACGGGGTCTTCCTCGAAACAGATGGTTGGACTTTGTAGAAAATGATTTGGAAGATCTCGGAGTGCAGGATTGGAGGGAGGCTGTGCAGGACCGTGATAAGTGGAGTGATTCGGTGATGGTGGCGAAAACTCTTGGACGGTTATGAAAGCCAGACAAAGAAAAAGAAGTGTGTACGTACGAGTACGGCGGAATCTATCCGTTTTAGGCTCGTTTCACACTACACCGGAGGTATTCGAACTTTTTCATCCCACGGCTCCTTTGTGCCTTCACAAAATGTTGACGGCTCCCAAATTATAAATGACAAAAAGTGAATGTTTATATTGTACTTATGTAATTAATTTTTATGATTTATTTATCATATGACGTATAAAATTTTTTCAAATAAGTAGTTAATGCGAATGATTATTGAAGACAATTCAGCGTTTCCCAACCTCGAGGTTTCCCAACAAAAAAATGTTTAATAAATTTAAATTCGATTTTACTCGAATATTCCGAACCTAAATAAACACACCATTTTTAGTTACTAGTAATTTACTAATAAAATTATATTAATATGTATTATTAAATGCTGTTGAGTTTAAATATAACAACAAATAAAATCCTGTTTTTATGTTTCGTAAATTATTATTTTTTTTAAAAAAAGGCCAGATAACTTTTTGAAACGTTAGGAAAATAAAATCAAACCAAAAATTTAGATTCGACACCCTGTTATCATAAGGTTCGCCATCCCCGCACTACAGTATACGGCGGCGCGAAAAGCTTAGTGGCGTACGTGACCAAATGCATGTTTTCGCATTATACGATTTTATTCGTGCGGTAAAATTCAATCGGTAATTTCGAGGCACGGTATCGACAAAATATTTTTAATTTATTGAACTTATAATAATTGTTTGTTTCAATAAATGGCGGAATTTGATGTCGCATTTTTAATTACTCTCGTGCAAGACAGTGGCCAGTGTTGTGGGACAGATGTTTAGCTTATCCCTAAGTTTTCCATATTATAATACATCAAAAGATTCACATGACACACGTGAGTGATCTAAAAACTTATTTTCATCATTTCGTAGGTCGTTAAATAAAGTATAAACAATCCTACTTCCACTCTCCTAGCATTAATAGGATGTACCCGAAAAGTTTTTGAAGATTTTTCTAAAACAATCATTCAAACCCACTAATCTCAAACCTCTCATCTAAGGCACTCCCTGATAACCCTCCCCGTCGATTAAAATGCAATTGGCCCCGTGATTTACTCCACTAAATAAATAATAATAATAATAAAATAAAAAAAAAAAACAGTTTGAAGTAGTGTCAATGGTTATCCCCCTTCAGTCAAGCCTCCAAACCTTGTAAACAGAAAAATCAACAAATTTACTTATTGTTTTATCGTATTACAGATTGTAAATACACTAATTTATCTTAAAAAAAAAAAAAAAAAAAAAAAAAGTTTTTCTGTTATCTTTTGCGACGACGATAATCGTACAACCATAGTGAAATAATTTGTTTGTGATTCATTTTAACGACTCACGACTCGAGTGTTCTTGTAATACTAAATCCGTACAAAAGTATACTAAGCTTGGAAATCGTGCATGAATCATGTATTACCGTTAGGGTTGTAAATTTGAAATATTTCACATGAAATATTAAAAAATATATTTTTTTTTTTTGCGTTTGAAATAGTGACTGTTAAATGTCATTTGATCAGTTGATATTGTATGATATCGTTTTGGTACAATGTTTGGAGTTTCCTATTTAACGTGGTATAGTCCATCAGATGCCTATAAATAGGTAATTTTATGACAACATTCTTCTAATAAGTAATAGTTCTAATCGTCTGTTATTTATTTACATTTAACTAGTCTTCGAATAATATATTTATATAATATATGAATACAGTCATTTTATTTTTAAGCATTTAACATTTCCAAATGCTGGTATAATATTGCGTGTTTAACCATATTTACAATAAATTCTATAAATATGTGCTTAACTTTTAAACTCACTAAGTACCAATATATTTTTTTGATGAGAAACTTCTGCGATAATATGATAGCTGTTGAGTAATGGAACTACTGGCCACTTATTTATAAATTAATCTTTATTTTGTAAAATTTCTTCAGGTGTTTCAATGACTATTGGTCTGTTACCTCCTTAATCAATTGTTTATAAATTACAATAACTATAAACTATTATGGTGTTAATTGTTAATTTATATAAATTAGTTTTTATTTCTATTTAGTACATATTAATAATACAAATAGTATTCCATAATAAATAAAACATAAAGCATTATATTTTTTACTGAAATGAAACAAACATTTATTTTTTTTATCAAAATGAAACAAAATTTTTATTTTTCACTCAAATTCTATATTTCATGAAATTTTTGATGAAATATTTCATGAAAATAAATTTCAAGAAATTTTACAACCCTAATTACCGTACGATCAAAAACCGTGTAGTGTGAACGAGCCTTAATCTGCGACGTCACAAAACGAAACGTTCGCGTTAAACGTTATTACCGTGTTTACGCGCTATTATTATTATTATTATTATTATTATTATTATTATTATTATTATTATTATTATTGTTACATCTACGGGTCGTAAACCACGGATATATCGCGCGTGCACGCCTAGTACGACGACGTTAGTTATAACCGAATCCTTGCCAAAATCGCTAATACATTATTTACGCGGGATATGGCGACCCGAGTATTATTAGTACATTATCTTTTCGGACGTTTATTCGCGCGCACGTTTTACTACCGTTTTACCGACGGTCCGATAAAAATCGAAATAATTTTCACGCAGTCGAGTCGTTTTAGATTTCCGAAACGCCGAAAGCTAGTTGGTAAAAAAAAAAAAAAAAATAAAAAAAAAAAAATAAATAAATAAATAAAAAAATACCAGCCAGTCGCAAATAAAACTAATTCGTTATTGTTTTTTCTCACTACATTCTCCACAACTAACGTTTCGAAAATTCATAAACGTGGTTTAGATTATCTCATGTTACGAGATAGAACCTCCAGCACGTACGAAAACAAAAATACATGTCGATTTAGAAAAGAATTTTAACGTTGTTTTCGAAACGGTATCGTCATAAAAGTAATGAAAGCACTTTCACTGGTGTACCCATAAAACCAAACTTAGGAATTATTCTAAAACGAGGATCAGAATATTCAAATAAACGAATAAATGTCGTTGTCGTATTTAAATAACCATGTAATGTTTCCGTTTTTCAAATAAACGATATAATAAAAATACATTATTTTGTACTTTGTACGTAATATTCAATGAATAGATTATTATAAGTCCTCTTCAAGGCCGTGCATTAACGAGTTGAAACATTTAAGTCGAGTCACTCTTAACCGAGTTAATTAACGAGTTACTTTTTTTTTTATGAGTTACTTGTAACTCGACGAGTTTGATTTTTATCCATTTCATGTAGTTATTTTTAGTTAAAATATTTTATAGCCACGTTAAGTTTTTTACATAAAAAAAAAAAAAAAACAAACCTAACAAAAATAAGGAAATATTGTCATTAATAAAACTACGAAACAGATTACAAACGATTATTCTTATGTAACCGTTAATTCGTGTAATATCGTGTATCTACTAATATATTTTAGTGAAACTTGTTTATTATGTTTTGGTAAAGATTCAAAAGTTAAATAAAAAAAAATTTATAAATGATAAAATATTCAGCTGAATTTACAATTTAACTCAACTTTTTTAACTCAGCTAAGTTCATTTTCGTTTTCTATATAACTTGTATCTCAAGCGAGTTGAAAAAATGAGAGAAGTTATACTTTTAAATTTAAACTTAACTTAATTTTTTCCTTATTAAATTAACATACCATATCGTCAGTGGCGTAGCCAAGGGGGGTGTTTTGGTTGTTTAAACACCCTCTTTCTTCTTTGGCCATAATTATGCCGATTGTATATTTATACGTAGTGTTTAAAATATAGGAACAGTCATTTGGTCGCTACAATGTGGTGGTGGTAAAATCTATTGATACGACCCTGGATTATATCACCCTGTGTAACATTAATATGCCACGATGTTTACAGACTGAAGCTGATGACTATTTGGCTTAGGGTGAAATTTCATTATGGGGAAGAACAAATTAAAACAAAACTTATAACAAATGTCGTAACCGATTTAGCTGAATGTAATGAAGACATAATTTACACATCGATATAAGCCCGTAGGCTTTTAACTGTTTTAGCTTCTTCACCAGTAATACTGTAACTAGTGAAAGATCGTTTTCAACCCTCCGGTGAATAAAGACCTATCTGAAGAGCACGATAAGTGAAAATCGACTTGACGGGTTAACATTACTGAACATTCACCGTGACACAGAAGTATCTGTTGAAGAAGTTGTAGAGAATATGGCAAGAAAGAGTCGCCGTCCCGCATTAAACCGAAATACATTGTATTGTTAATATTAACATTATTATTATTTATAAAAAAGTATAACAATTTATTTTAAATATATTCTATATATATATATTAAACACATATTGTGTTTTATTCTAATGAATAATGGCTACATTATAGGGAGTGCTCACAAGAAACATTTTAATATTAAATAAAAAACACCCCTCTAAAAATACCTAGCTACGCCACTGCATATCGTAACCGTAAGTGTAAAACATTTTTATGGTATGAATTTGAAAAAACATATAAAAATAATTCGTTTGAAATATTATCGCCGCACAACCAGTGTTGTACTCAGATAAAAAAAAATATCTAGATAAAGATAAGATACATGAAATTAAAATTATATAGATAAAAATAGATTGTACAAAAATTTAATTTGTCTAGATGGAGTTTCTAGTTTACACATTTTTAATTAAATTGTAATAGCACCCTGTATAAAATATATAAAATGATACAAATTGTATACACATACCTAACTAATACTACACATATTTTTTTTTTCATAAAGTTAAAATAAATACAAACTTTTCCTAAGTGTTTTTTTCTTATACTTAGAATAAAGTAATTTCGTATTCGGTAAATATTAAAATGTAATAACCAATAGAACTTCACCTAGTTTCAGGACATGTTATTAGTGCTGGTCATGTTTATATTTATAGATAATGTCTCATAAATATAGGTGGACATTTCATATCCAAATAAATATTTTATTTAATTGCCATAATAATCGTGAACCGATTATAATATTGATACCCGGTTACTTCCCCGTAAGACATTTCTCCGTCAAACATTTCCCCGTAACCACTTTCCCGTTAGACATTTCCTGGTCCAATAAGTTTCCCCGTAAGACATTTCCCCGTCCAAATAATAACATAAATGTTTTTATTTAAAAAATACATTTATTTAAAACATTTTGTAAAATCGAATAAAAAAAATAAATACAAATAAATACCTTATAATTGTAAATTATGAGCGATTCCAACTAAATACTCATCTAGATTTCGTTCATGGTAAGAACTTACTATTTTTTTAATCCGTGCAGTTGTATCCTTAAATTTTTTTTGATTAATTTATTTATCAAAAATAATTTATTTATAGGTATTAAATAAATTTTTTTTATGACTAATTTAATTTTACGTATTAGACGTATTAGAATGTCTTACGGGGAAACGAATTTGACGGGGAAATGTCTTACGGGGAAGTGGGTACGTGGAAACGTCTGACGGGGAAATGGCAGATGGGAAAGTGTACGTGAATCATAATATTGAGTGCAGACTACGATTTTTATAAAATATTTATCAAGAGAAATTCATATAGATAACTATTATTTTTATTCATATGAAAATGAGATGACAATTTTTTTTTATCTAGATAAGATAATTCTATAAAGTTTTTATCTAGATGCTTCATCTAGATAAAATTATCTATGGCGCAAAACTGCGCACAACAAAGCACGTCAACCACCGTGACTGATAGACGAAATGTTATGCCAAAACGTTTTTACCGTTTTTGTAATGTTTGATATTTTTTCGGGTGGTTAATCTCATGTTTTTGAATTCGGGCCATAATTTAAGCGTTGAACACGACGATTTACGTTTGATTTGACTTTTGTGTTTCAGAATCATACCGACGTACACGGAAAACGACGGAAACGACGGGTCGACTTTGTTTTGGATTTTGGACGCCCTCGAATACCTGATGTATTTCACGACCATATACCTGGTCAAGAGAGTAATGACGATGTTGTACTTGTTTTGAAAACGAAATAAACATCTGTGAATACGGGTGAACGTTCGACGACGCGTTGTCGGGCGAAAATCGAATGTTTAAGGTGCGACCGTAAATCATAATAAATGACGTTTTTATGCACTTTTAATTTCGAGGGCGATTCTCATTGCGGCCTCTTTTCATTTTTTTTTTCACCTGCGAATAAGACATGAAACATATTATAGCACCATTAATTCAAATTCAAATATACATAATACAAAAAAAAAAATATATATATATATATATATATATATATGTATAAAAGCATTATTGTGTCGAATACGAAAACCATACGTCATAAATATGATGATTTATTTCAAAAACACGTCTACCGAAACCGCTTTGAAAATACTCGTTCGAAATACCGTTCGGCTTGTTTGATTCTATAGATCTTACGCCTGATTTATGCTGGGGTGTGGCCAACGCGTATGACTCGTGTGATCATTCTTAAATACCGGATTAATTAATAAGCGTTTAGTGTCAGACGGTACTGTTGAATCGTATAATCGACCGATTACTGGGAACGCTGTCCGTCGGTCACTTCTTTGCGAGTTATTTTTAAAAAAAATCCGCGAGAACGACATTTACGTTTCTATCTACGTGATGGGTCGATGGATGTCATTGAGATTTTTTCGATTCGTAAATTGTTTTCGAGTCAAATAATTAAATTTGAGCCATTATCTAGAATGCAGCACAAAAATAAGTCGAGTTCTATATTATTATTATTATTATTATTATTATTATTATTATTAATTAGAAAATATACAATCTACACCCAAAGAATATGAACTACAAGAATTAAAAAAAAAAAAAAAAAAAAACAGGAATAGGGTGAGAGAAGAATCCATCCAGTGATCGCACTTCGTTGTTTTTTTTTTGAAAAGAAAAAAAGGCTTCAAAATCTTATGGTTATTAGTAGGGCTCGGATGTTATAGGAGCTAAAAAGAGGAAAATATGCACGAAAAAATTGTAAAATATGCATCGAAAAATGTAAAATACGCTTAAAATTTTATTAAATATGCAAAAAAAAATTATAAATATGTACAAAAAATATTTTTATTTTTAAAATTAAGTTTTTATTTTCATATTTTGGTTGTCGCTTTGACTTCTTTTTGAACTGAAAAATAATTTTAAAAATATTTTCAGTATTTGCAAAGTTAAATATGAAATAAATACTCGGATGTACCAACTTGACTAACGGAACAGTTAATAGATTAAATGATAACTTATTGTCGATAAGACTGTACCTTCTATATGTTGACACGATAAAAAATTTAATGCGCATCGTACCGTTAGCATTAAATTTAAAGTCAACTGTTACAACGACAATATGTTAAATGATATTGAGTTTTATATTTAATATTACTTAAAATACATAGGTAGGTTGAAGAAGAAAAAAATCAATTTATTTTGAAAAATATTAAATATGCACAATATGGCATGAAATCATTGAAATATGCACAATTTTCCTAAAATTGACGAAATATGCAAAATATGCATTTTTTATTTTTTGTTTTTGAACTTACCAACGTTTTAGCTCGAATTTATAGCTTGGTCTGCTATAAAATAAGAGCGTATAGAAAAATATGCAACTCCTACATCTTAGCCCTAGTTATTAGCCTTGTGAACATTTACAAATGAGTGATTTACAATAACATTTGGACATAATATACAGGTTGTGTATAGTGTATACATGAGGTTTAGAGATTGTTTACAACAGCGGTTCCCAAACTGTGCACCGCGGTGCCCTAGGGGCACCGCGAGCACTTTTTAAGGGCACCACGGTCTAGGGTTCAAAACAAATAGTTTAAAAAGGTTAGATTTTTTTCGTTATTGTTTACGTAATAACTTTATAGCAAATAATGTAATATTTCCTATTGTATATTCGGACATTCTAATTTTAACCTAATAAGTGAATTCGTAAATGTAATTTCAGCTAAAATCATATGTGAAAATTATTCATTTTTAATATTTTTATGTAATAATTATAATAATAATGACAATAATTTTTATTTATTTATCTTTTTGTAAGTTTAAAATGCATTCATTTATAATTAAATCAGCTGTGCAGCTTACAATGCTTAGAATGTATTAGGTTTAATAAAATTGGTTATCAATGAGTAGTTTTTTTGTTCTGTCTTTCATGTTATATTCAGCAGGGCACCGTGGCTAACTTCGGGCTCCTAAAAGGGCACGGCGGAAAAAAAAGTTTGGGAACCGCTGGTTTACAATGTTAATTTTTTTAAGCACCTCGTTTGGTTTAATATATATTTCATCGCCCTCGTGCAAAATTTGACCAAGTGAATAAGTAATTATAATAATTGTATATATATGTAAGTAGGTAACCAAGTATACTATTGCGGTTTCATTACCTAGTACTAAGTTCATAAACATCGGTTAAATTCTCGATTTTTAAGGAAGTATATAAACTGACATTACTCAAAACTTAAAAAAAAAACACTTGGTCACTTTTTGCACGAGGGTGAAGATTTGTATATTTATATCTTTTTAATACATTTATATACATATATATTTAATCGGATTTCACTTTTTAAACGTCTTTCGATAAAACATAATAATCGTCGCATTTAAGACGTCGTGTGGTTGCCGCGTAATAGAAAAACATTGTGGGTGTAAAAAAAAAATGTATATGTGAAATACAACTATGAAACTAAATATCGAAATCGAATCGTGTTTCTAAGGATTTCGGTGTAATTATTCATCTCATTTCATTATTCACAATCCACTTCTGTAACAATTTCTCGAATTATTGTATTCGTTCCGTGAATCACACCGTGCTCGTCACGACGCACTGTAACTTATTCGTATAAATAATTAAATCTCGTTTCTCCTCGACGCTAATCTTGTAAAAGCTTTGAGCCATAAACGCGGGTCAGAAAAATTAAATTTTTTATGCGCGTCTCGGTGTGAGAAACGCGCACCTTGAGTTTTATTACGGAATCGCCGAAAAACTATATTATCGCGATGATTCCATCGACGATTAACGATATTATGATATTATCATAATACCCTTGTAGTTTTTATTAGTGACAGAATATATTAATCAGGTTTTGAATGTTGACGGTGAAATAGAATTGAGTCGTTTGGAAATGATCACTAATACGTAAAAAAAAAAATCATAATAATAATAATAATAAATAAATAAAAATAATAATAAATGTGAAATCATATTTTAGTTTTCGTCGTGTTTTATTACCCGCAGTAAAATATGATACAACGTTTGACTATGTGGTGTATATATATGTATGTATAACATGAAATAACTCGTTCGAGTTCAAACTTATATTATCAATGTTTGTTCACGAATGATTAAATAATAATATGACATTGACCAATGCCTTAATATCGCTCGAAAAATTATAACAGGAGACTATTGTAAAAACTCTGTAGAAATTCGAAGAACCCCTGCATCGTCACCGTACGATTCCAGACTAAATACCCGACTCAAGCTTTATAGAGGCTGAATGCTTTTTCACACTCAATTACTATTCGAGAAATCAGTTTTTATCAACCGATTTTTTGAGATAAATAAAATAATGTTTTAATTTCATTATATATATTATATATATATATATATATATATATGTGTGTGTGTGTGTGTGTGTGTGTGTGTGTGTGTGTGTGTGTGTGTGTGTGTGTGTGTGTGTGTGTGTGTGTGTGTGTGTGTGTGTGTGTATTTATTTATTTATCAATACGGACAAAATTCTAATTAACAATATATTTGTAAAGATAATAATAATATAACATAATATCAATATAATAAAATATAACATAATAAAATATAAAAAGATTAATATATAGAATTATAGTAATAATAATGATAATGATAATAATAATAATAATAATAATAATAATACATTCAATGTTTATTAAATTAATTCACTGTTTCCCGAAGATATTAAAATATTTGCTGGGTCGTATGAGGTATACTTTTTAAATGAATAAGGAATATAAAATAAATGATTGTTGCGAGTGTAGTGGTTTGTGACTTTGAAATTTAATTATATATACATGTAAATACAGTGGTCGCCGCTTATAAGACTCACGGATATAAGGTTCAGTCGCTTGTTAGACTCGAAATCGTTTGGAACGGTCCAAAATTCGGCAATAAGACTCAAATTTCGTAAAATAAATTGTAGAAAATAAACTTTTTTGGTTAAAATTTCGAAATCAATTGGCATTTGAAAATGACACATTTTTGTGTTGGTTATTTCTGGTTTCTATTCATACGTCTTTATAATACGTACATACCTATGTACAACAATTTTATCGCATTCCACATTTATCGTTATTATAACGAGGTTATAGAATATTTTATTTAATTTATTTAATAATATGTTATATCAAATTGAATAAAGTAAAAGCAAAATGGCACCCAATATCATAATAATATGTTATAAATTTATAATTATAAGATTTTTTCATACTTTTTTTTAATTTAAAAAAAATATTTTTTTGAATTTTAACGTGAATTATTATTTTCACAGTAGGTACATAGCGATTTTTTCAATCAAATTGTTATTAAATTTTAAATAATTTATTCATCCTGTAAAAAATGTCCATTTTCAGATTTTTGTCAAGGCGAATTTTCTCATCTATGTTCTAAGTTTTATAAAGCTCAATTTGATAAATTATTTTTTACAAGAGTTAAAAGTTGAAAAATTACGACTCAATTGTTTGTGTGAAACAAATATTTATATCATGAGTTTTCATTGCCCGTATACCTAAGTTCCAATACATTGTGATATTGTGAATATTTTTATTAAAGACATGTAGATACGTATTCAATATTTATATAAAAAACACAGCCATGAGCATCAAAATTTGAATTGTCGATTTTTTTTTTTATTTTTGAAATGGAGAGGGGGACATTTTTAAGTATTTTGGCCTGACCTTACACGAATGTCTAGTTCCGCCTATGACCAACCCGTAGTATTAAAATTATGGCCCGGCCCGTGCCGATCTCTAGTGTGCACGCGTGATCCTGAATGTTTGATTTCTCGTGCGGTTTACCGTTCCAGACATACCCCGCAGTGAACGTGTCAAGGCTCAGAGCTCCTGACTTCCGAGTACTCTGGATTCTCGGTAAAAGCGTATCGACAAACGTTCGTTTGACTGGGAGCGTGTCGTCGTCCGTGTGTTTGACACACCGTAGTCGCGTCGAGGACAGTTTACACGTATTATAGTGACTTTGAACGTCTATCGTCAAAGCGTCATCTGCAGCTGGTGCCTTCACAAACGATACGAGTCACCGGGAGGCAAGATCGCAAAAGAAAAAGATCGTACAGAGTTTTGTACAACAGCCGATTTTCCGGAACTTAATTGAACTTACGTCTCAGTGGCGGATACGGAAAAAATAATCATTGTTCACCCCGTTTGTAAAAAAAAAAAAAAGAAAACTTGTTTAGAAAACTATATGTACGACTGTAAAATATAAGCACGATACTTTATTTACACGGAGGTCTGTAAAATTTATGTTTATATCTACAAAGAACATAAAGATTATCTTGTTCCTTAACCCAGTGGTTCCCAACCTTTTTAGTTTCGCGGACCATTAATTTTGTAAAAAAATATTTTAGGCCCATCCATAGTATACCTATAATATAAGTTTTCATAAAGTTGTAATATATATATATATATATATTATATATATATATAAAAAATACAATTGTTTAAAAAAACTTAATTCAACTTTATCACAAGATAATCAATTTTATGTGATTTTTGACATTGCTTGTTCTTCCCGAGAAAGTCAATATCTGGATTAAACCTTGTTGGTTTTAGTCTTAAATCACTCTCAAAATCCAGTTTATTCCTATATTTATTTTTTAAATAAATCAAAGTAGAAAAAGCACGTTCTCGTAGATAAGTCGTCGAAAAGCCCATAAACTTTGTGAGTGTAATTTTAGCAATAAATTGCTGGATGGTCTATTCGAACATTTAACCAGAATGGCACTAATTGTGTACTTTTAAAATACGATTTTAACGTCTGATCACATGAGATTTCAATCGACGAATCTTCTTCACTAGCTGATATTTTCAATTAATTTAATTTAACTTATTTTCAATAATAAGAACCAAAAAATATATTATAATATCATTTTAAGTGTATATAATATTTAATATTATACCAATGGCTCGCGGCCCATGGGTTGGGAACCGCTGCCTTAACCTATTACTCTCAAATGTCACGGGATATGCTGGCTACGATTAACATTTATCGATGAATTTATATCTGATACTAATTACTATCTTCTGTTTTATGTAATTAACATCGATAATAATTGTGTGTTTGCGGCAAAATTAAAAGGTATAATAATGTTATTTTTCTTTTGACTGCCGATTCCTGAAAAAGAACCATCGGACGTTCAATATTCATCGCTTGTTACTCCAGGTAAGTAATACGGTCTATAAGTTTTATTGTTCTTTTAGTAAAATTTAATATGTACATTTGTCCAGGTAATATTTTATGCGTGCGTGTGTAAAAATTTTGTTTTACCAAAATGTACAAAATTTTCAAAAAACTTTTTAAAAAAAAACCGTAGAAATTTAACGGATGAACCTTTATTAGAACTTTCAGTGTCGAAATTTTCCTGAAAATCCATATAACAAAATGGCTATTTTGATTTTTCTTTAAATCTATACAAAAAAGTATTCAATTTTAAATGTTGGTACACAAAAATGTTTTAAATCATTATAATATTATAGTGTCGTATTACGGTGTTAAAGGAAAAAAAAAAAATGAAAAATATCGAACATAACGAGTCTTGCATTCGTCTAATCGTACGGAAACACTGTGTACTTAAAAAATATTTTTGATTTTAAAATTTTTATTCGTACCTAGTCCGTCGGCGTAAAATGTCTGGACGAGTACGTGTAAAATATAACTAGACTATGTATAAACATCATTCAGACGACGACGAACACGACTGAGGTGAAAATCGTCTAGATCAGATGAAAAACAATCGATTTTCCTTTCGATCATTCGTAGATTTGGACATAAAATATGTATTTGGATATTTTCCGGCAACATCCGGAAAGTTTAAATACGGTCATTATGACTTGGGTATATTGATAACAACGTTTACACACAATATGCACATTTTCGTATATACGTGAAATTTCATATTAAACAATTTATATAAAAAAGGACCCATATTCGTATTTAGAACTAATCCGCGAAACAGCGCTGTGCCGATGAGGCAAAATGCACTGAGGCAATATTAACAAAAAAATGAATGAATATTGTGAAATTATATCATTTGTATTTAACATTGAAAAATATTGATTAAAGTGTCTATGATGCACATAATTACAGTAACGAAAAATTGTATATATATATATATATATTGTGAAATAAAAAGTCTAGTTTAAATGGGAAATCATTATAGTGTCTATGATGCATATAAGTGGAGACGAAAAAAAAAAAATGTAAAATTTGAAAAGAAGGGAGTTTTGGCCGAGAAAGGCGAAGACGATCGCTGGGTGTTTCAGTCCACACTTGAAGCTCCCTTCGAGTAAGGTTTTTATTTCGATTGAATTTTATTACTGTGTGGTGTAACAATTTGAGTTGAACAATTATTTTACTCCGTTTTTATACCTTTTCTTTGACAAGATACATTATAAATATTTTTCTACACAGTTGCAAAAGAGGTATCAACGATTAAAGGTAAACACATTAAAGGTTATAAATAATTTTGAACTCTCGTTTTAGAGATTAGTGGCTTAGCCGTTTTGAGAGAAAAAATATTTAACTGAAGTTACGCAGGACTTTTTCAGTCACCGCGTATACGACAGCATTTATAGACGTATATATGTCGTTTTTGAATTTAGTCGACGTCCCGTTTTGGCGAGTATAATTTTATTATTAATACACATCGTGTCGTGTACGTCGTCTACGGCGGCGCCAAACCGCTTCACATCGGCGTTCGTGCTGCATACCGGCCATAATGATGATATCCCCGCGTGTAATAAATAAACACGGCCGATCCGGCGGCGCTCATCGTGACACGGTCGTGATCTACCGCGAGACGAAACGTCTGTCGTAAATCATACGGCGTTGACGTCTGATCCACCGTCGTGACTTATTGATTTACGATGATCTACGCCGAACGCCTGTTTCGAATAATATTCGCCGTAAAAGTGTAAACGGTCGTTAAATCGTGCGTCAACGCGCGGACGGCACTCTGCTGTACGCTCCCAAAAATTACATTTCTCTTTTCGTCCGCGGCATTTATCGCTCGAATTTTTTTTGAATCATTTCCCCTTTACGCCCCGAAAATGTTGTGAAATTTTTTCGTACGCGATTCAATACAAAAGATTACACCAACTAAGACTTTACGTTGAGAATACTAAAAGTAAATAGTTAGAATTTTTGGCATTTTCAATATAATTTACGGTAATTGCAACTATATTTTATAGTTCGTAAAATATTTAACCATAATGAATGGTTCGATTGACAATAAAATAATGTTATTACTTATTTCAACTAAAACTATATGGTTAAAAATATTGAAATTGATAAAAATAGTTTTAAATATAAAATTGATTATACAATTTCTATAGGTAAATCCCATCTCGTGTCATCAATACATGGGTGGGTGGTGACGGGGTGCAGTGGTGTAGTCGTAATTTTTTTACTGAGTATACGCTTTAATGGGCTTGATATGAAAACGTGGGGGGCTTCGCCCCCCCCACACCCCCCATATATACTACGTTATCTAGTATATTAAAAAAATTCTTGTAGACCGGGATATTACGGTGGGTACGCGTTTTTTCGTTTTTATTCCCCTTTTCTTTTTACGCTTTTTTCATATTTTTCCCCCGTACTCTGGACCGTTTTATAATCTATTCGGCTTTTTTCCCGATTTTTCTCCGTTCCCTTTTCCCGATTCGACCGTATAAAAATCTTTTTAGGTTAAAGAATAGTGGCTCTAGTCGCGTTCGTCCAAATTCCCTCCGCCTTTTTTCTTCCCTCGCCTACCGATCGGCTTATCTCTTATCTTTCCCGCCGACCGCTCTCTCAATTTATTTGTTTGCTCGTATTGATAATAGTACGCGTCGTCGTATCACGAACCGTTTAACAGCTCGAGTTTTCAATGTGATTCCCAACTCGAGTAGGTGGCTAGGTAGGTTTATGCGTTAGGTAGGAAATGATAGTAATCAATGCACTTCGAGGCACACTGGTTTCGATACTGGATGGTGGTTACTAAATTTTTGCTTTTTTTGTTTGTTTTTGTCTTTCGTTTATTTAGGTTGGGACAACTATAGTGTATGGTTGGTAGAACTATGTTGTCTGGTAGAATTCCAACCATATTTTTAGGTTACATCAACTAATTCAGACAACAAAATGTGTTTGGTACTCTGAACCATGTTATATGGTAGTCCCTATACCTACCATTGGAAATGGTCAAGATAACCATTTAAATGGTAACTATAACCACATTGTTTTTTCCGTGTAGTTTCCCAAAAATTTATAAGATAAATAACGAAGAAATAAGTAAACAATTGAACGACAGGATTATCGCCGGAAAAATCAATCGGTGCGATTTTATCTAATCAATATTTGATTTAGTTACTACACTATTAATAAAATAATTATTATTTCAGTTAATTCCACCTATTACGTTTTACTCAGTAATTTTTATTTAACAAATCACGAATTTATAATTATTTTCATTTTTTTTTTCGAATTAATTTTTCTCAATAAGCGAAACAAATTTTTGGCGAGTTGTAAAAGTCACTTTCTCGCGGTACTTTCCAAATACCGGGAAACGCTGAATTCGTTCAAAAAATCGATTTGCTAAAATAAATAATTGATAGTCAATACTGCTCAAAATCTTGAAGACAAAACTCGGCGAAAAAGGATAACTTCACGCTCGGCCATAAACCGGAAACGATTTCAAAATCTTTGGACGAAAAGAGAAGAGTAATTCTCGAGTGAAAGAGTCTTGTCCCAAAACGTAATCGTATGTTAATCGATCACGTCCATAGTATTTCATACAGTTTTTAAAATTTTTTTTTTTTTTTTTTATTGATAAAATTAAGGCTTCAATTGCAATGATTATTAGCCTAACATGGAATGTGGGGTGATACAGTGGGATGGTGACATAGCGTAAGAGGATTTATAAAATTGTAAGATTCATTAAATACATCATATCTTTGTTTCTTATTTATGTTACAAGTTTTTATCCATATGGATTCGTTTGAAAAGTTTGAAAATGTCGGCGGTGTCGGGTTGATCGAGGGCTTCTTCTAGACATGTTGGTTTGTTGAGCAGGTGGCGTGATGAACGGTATTTAGGACAGTGTATAATAGTGTGTTCGATGGTGATAGGAGTCTTACACGTCATGTCCCACAATGGTTAAGTTTCCTTGGTGATTAGGTACGAGTGGGTGAGGTTTGTATTACCTGTTCTGGCTCTGTTTATAATTATTTGTTCTCTCCTGGTTGATTGTTCCGGATGAGTCCATTTGGACATTGTCTATTTAATGTTTCTCAACTTCTTGTCTGGTGAGGTCTGGTGTCCCGTTGACTTTGCCAAATTTTCATTATTTGTTTTTGAGCTACGTTTATCAAGTTTCTGGTAGTTTATACAGTTCATTCGTTTGTTTCGTTTGTAAAATTCAAGTGTTTTTGTTTCACGTCATGACGTGATAATATTATTGTCATCTTGCTTTATGGGAGAATACGTATGTTTATCCGGACTGTCGGAGAGTAAGGGAAACTTCAAATGACGGTAATGGAGGCCGGAGAGCCGAGTACAAACGCGACGTTCGAGCCATTGCTCGTTTCTCGTCGTCCATACTCACAAGTGTAAAACCCTGCGACGATTCGGGGGGAATAAAAACGCGAGTGCACTCATAACGGGTGTCGTTTTCAAAAAGGTTTTCGGAGAGACGCGGGCACTCGAACGGAACGCGAATCTACTTTGTTTTTATTTTATTTCTTTTCCGCAGTTGAGGCCTTACGTTATTCGACGAAGACCATACGCGGATCGCGTACACTCTTAATAAAAAAAAAAAATATATATACATAAACAGTAAATATCGTTATATTCGGCGTACAATAGCGGTGATAACACTCTCGCGTACGGCTTTCGGAATCCGCTTCACTCAGTGTCAAAAACAAACTATCCACTCGTGTCAGATCTGAAAATCCACTAAAAGGGGTTTCGATGTGAAAGTACTCGTGTACCGAGTCGTATACTAGAGGCGGTAAAAAGTGTTTTCGAATTATAAAAAAAACCTAGCTAAAACGTTTTTTTCTGTTTTGCGAGTTTCTCCGTATAGCTCTACTGAAAGAGCCAAATTACATGATTTTTTTTAGTCCCATTACCGAAATTTGTCTTCAAATTTAAAACATTGCTCATATTTGGGTGGTTCGATAAGAGAGATGTCTTTATTTGCGTGCCATTTTTTCGTGTTGCACATCAATATAGATCAATATAGTATATAAATTTTAAGGTACTCGAACCCAAATTTGATGTACGTTTTTTAACCTAAATCTTACTAAGAGGATAAAAATGTTTTTTTTTTTAATTTTATGTAAGTTTTTGATTAAAATTTTGATTGCTAATTAAATAATATTAATTGAATTCTACTTTGCATTTATACAATCAGCTGTCGGAAAGGCACGCACGTGAGACATGTACGATGCAAAAACCTCCAAAAAATGAGAAATTTTCAATATTTTCAAAGTTTAATATATAAGTCAAACATTTTTAAATCTTTTTGAAATTTTAATTGAGTATGCGCGTAACTATTATTAGAAGTCAGTAAAATTTTCAAGTTCTTAGCTCAATTATTGATGGAGTTATAGTGATAAAACTAAAATAGATTTCACGAAAATCGAAAATACAGTATTTTTCCTGTTTTTTGTCAGTTTTCGGTAGTTATCACCCACGATTGGAAAAACTATTGAGAAATTCGAAAAATGAGCTCTCCAAAGTACCATCTCGACAAAATTTCCGTTCTAAAAAGTTGTTGGATGAAACTTTTGAACTAGTATTTCGATAAAAGTATTTCCATACATAAAAAAAAAAAAAAAAAATGCGGGTTAGGTTTTTTTCGTTACGGAATTTCTTGATTCGGTCGCCGTCCTCAAAGCCTGCGATAAAAGCTATGCAATAGCTTAAAAATAAATTGCGTCAAAAATCAAGATTGATTTAAAAAATTGATCATAGCGTCTTAGACGTTTAGTTTTATCTTTGATCGATATCTTTGAATGATGTGGGTTGCAAATTGACAAATGTATTTTTATCTACCATCTCGATAACATGATAGCACACTGTTTCGTGTATCAAAATATTTGTTTAACTGGCGTTTTTATTCTTATAAGCTTATTTCAGCACTCTATGGTTACACTCGGGCGAAGCCGGGTAATTTAGCTAGTAATGTATTAATAACTGATTTATTTAGTGTTTTGAGGGCAATATTAATACGTAGCCGTTAACTGTTGAGTTCCCTATTACATTCTAGGAGCTTGTATAAATTCGTGCAGTCAGAAAAAATCATTAAAAAAACACTGCAATCGACTTTGACGAATTATTATCCGACAAAAACATTTGTTTTTATTTTTATTTTTTTTTATTTTTTTGAATTAAAACGGAAAAATCGATTCAAATCGTCCGAATCCTCACGGACAAAGTGCGCGAGAAAAAATTTAAGAAAAACCAAAATTCCAAAATCGTTTTACGGTTTTCGCACGTCAAGTGGTGTTTTTCGAAATTCGGATATTTTTGAAAACACCGCGCGGTGTTTCCATGATGACGGCGCGCGTACTCTGTGTAGCGTTTAAAACAACACGTCGGCCAACAGTCGACACGGCGCAAAAGCCACAAAGGTGTCTCTTGTCGTACGACAAGTCACTGCACGACGACAGCGGAGACGGTATGAGCGACTTGCCGTCGGCGGCCATGGAGGCGGCGCTGATGGTGGTGGAGCCGGCCTACAGGACTTTCAAAGCGCTGCGGGCCGACCGCGACGGGCGGGACGCGATCGCCGACGACGCCGTCCGGCGGGCCCTGCTCGTCCACTGGGTCGTGTACAGCGCGTTCCGGACGGTCGACCTGTTGGTCGGAAACTGGTTGCCGGCCTACGGCCTGGTCAAGCTGGCCGCGATCGTGTGGACGCGCACCACCGGTCCCGCGCAGCTTTACCGGTCGCACATCGTCCCGTTCCTGGACCGCTGGGCGCCGACCGTCGACCCGTGGATGCTGCGGTACGCCGAGGTCGTGGACCGCGTAAAAGACGCCGTCGCGGAGCTCTTCGCCAACTACGGTGGCGTTTTCCCCGTGGGCGGCGAACGTCACAATAACGAAAACAACGAAAACAATAATAATAATAATAACAATAATAACGACGTTGACGACGTCCCAGAGGCCGCAGACCACGGGAGTGTCGAAAAAGACGACGCTGTCAAAGACGGTGCTGTCAAAAGTGGCGCCGTCGCGACCGACAGAGGCGGCGAAAACGGCGAAACCGATGTCGTAGCGGAGCCGTCGAACAGGACGGGCGAGACCGAGGGATAATGACGTTATCTGCACTGTTTCTCCGTTTTTTCGACGAGGCGCGAAGAAAACGTTTCGTGTTTTGTGGATGTGTCCAATGTTCACGTCCACTCTTATGCATTATGATTAAAAGGGATTTTTTCGACTACGCGTCTATTGATTTCGATGCGAGGTAGTTTTTCCACAAACAGTATAGGCACCTACTAAAGTACTCGGTCAGACGTTCAACTCGTTCTGCACACTTTAGGCGTATTCAGAAATTGAAAGTCCCGCCTTTGTTTCGTTAAAACGTTTTGTACCCGTTTTACTTTTCAAGATTTCCACACGCGTGTCGAATTGGTAGAAAAAATATGTTTAATGGTAAGGAAAAAAATTTAAAAAAATAAATAAATAAATAAAAACCAAAATGTTTTTGATATGTACACATAAATGTATTTTAAATTCAATTCAATTCCAATTGTATTATGTACGTTGATAATAAAATTTAGTAGGTACCTATTATGTAATAAGTATTTAATTCAAAAAACTCGGTTTCCTATGTAAATTTTGAGTTTTAAAACTTGTTGATTATAGTTATATTGTATTTATTAATTTTTTTAGATTTTGAGAAAACTTAAAATAACACATTCTTTAATATCATATATACATATATAAATACGTTTTTTTTTTAAATTGATTACGTCCAAAATTAATCATTCCATTAGATAGACAAGTAAAAAAAAAAAAAATACGATGTTTTTTCATATTTTGTTTAAATTTATCAAGTCTATGTAGAGTATTTGCTTAACGAAACTTTTGAACAAAGTCAGAAAAAGCGCCTCCAGACAGCTGAAAAAAACAACAAAGAAGAAAGAAGAATACGAAGAAAAAAATAAACATCATTATAAAACTAATAGACGCTTCGCTTTCTATGGAATTCAAAATATCAAACGTCATAGTGACATAACTATACTTACATTTTTTTTTTTTTTTTAGTGTGTTATTTTTTTTGGAGTAACTCACCAAAGTCCAAACTCTATGACCCTTATCTTTCAGTTAACCGTGTAATATGCCTATGCATATTATTCGTATTAGTTTTATCATTATACACGCGTTAAATAGTATACGCTGACTTTGTAAATCTTTATATATATATATAACTCAACATTTTATTGTAATAATCATTTTATACTAAATACGATATTTTATTAATTTTTGTAAATACACACACACCCACCCACACACACACACCCACCCACCCACACACACACACACACACACACACACACACACACACACACACACACACACACACACACACACACACACACACACACACACACACACACACACACACACATATATATATATATATATATATAAATGCACACGTATTTATATTCTATAACCTCCACAAATATACAATATCTCTAAACTTACACGTGCCAAGAACCAGATTCACAAAAATACTGTGGTCATCATAACCCAATGCCATGAACCGAATTAACAATCAAACACAAGAGGGACTCATAGTCAAGACCGAGACCGCCAAAAGCGGTTAACCTAACCATCAACGCCGCTAGCATACGTAGCCAAGCCGCACTTAACAGAAGACTTCACGGCACGCAATAGAACGACCACGCCGCCCATCACGAACTTCAATCAATCACTTATGTCTTTATACATACCTACTTTGTGTGCGTTAAATATATATATATATATATATATATATATACATCTTATTCATAATTAAGTAACATTGTCTAAATTACGTTATTGGAAGTACAGTAGAACCTCGATTATCCGAACCTCCGTTATACGAACCCTCTATTAACTACAATTAGAGTATCCGAACGGTAAAACTCGTTGAAGCACTCGTATCCGTGGCTGGTTTATTGAATTTATCATAACTTTTGCTTTTGGTTTATTACAGTACATACATATATGAATGTATACGTGTGTGAATCGTAAGTACGTAGATAATCAAAACGTAACGGGCTAATCAATTAATTCGTCTTAAACGTTTGCGAGACTTGGCTGCAAAAAAGCGCGTTGCAGCTCGTCGTCAAATGAAAATCGATAATTTTTTCAAAAAAATATGATAAACATAATATTATATAATATTTTCCTATGTATATAATGTATTTTTAATAATGTAATGTATGTAATACTGATAAAATATTAGTCTTAATAATAATAATAATAATACTAACGATAATAATAATAAATATACAGTACCTATCTTATAATTTTGTTTCCAATATCCGAACTTTTGCGTATCCGAACTAGGTGTGGTCCCAATTAGTTCGGATAATCGAGGTTCTACTGTATCCATTTTCTGCACTTGTATTTGGGCACGTTACAACGGTCTCTGAAAAAAAAAAAATACGTATGGCACTCGGGGTCTGTCGTGGTAAAGCTATTGCATAGCATTTTTATCAATTTAGGAAGCATCAATTATTTTTTACGTGAGTTTTAGTGTGTAATTTGATGTAAAAATAAGACATTTCGGCAAAATACAAACTTTAAACACTTGTAAAAAAATATTGTGAACAACGATTTTCGATATTTTTTCATAGTTGGTAGGAATACTTATGAGTATTATTGCATTAAATTTTCAGCTATTAATATCCAAAGGTTAAAATGTTACGAAGCAAAAACTTCCAAAAAATGAGAAATTTTCAATATTTTCAAAGTTCTATGTATAAGTCAAAAGTTGTTGAATCTATTTGAAATTTTAATTGAGTATGCGCGTGACTATTATTATTAGTCAGTAAAATTAAAACGTTCTTAGCTCTGTTATTGATGGAGTGATGGCTAAAAAACTAAAATAGATTTCACGAAAATTGAGAAAACGGAATTTTTCCCGTTTTTTGTAAATATTTCGATAGTTATCGCTTACGCTTAGAAAAACTATTGAGAAATTTGAAAAATGAGCTCTCAAAAGTACCATTTCGGCAACATTTTGGTTCTAAAAAGTGGCTGGATGAAATTTTTGGACCAGTATTTCGATAAGAATAGTGTCTCCATACATAAAAAAAAAAAAAAATGTGTGTTAGGTTTTTTTCGTTACGGAATTTCTTTATTCGGTCGCCGTGCTCAAAGCCCGTGATAAAAGCTACGCAATAGTTTAAAAACGAAATTGTCTATAAATTGTAATTTTTTGAATTTTTTCAAAATTAAAATAAAAAAATCCTTGGTAAATCGTGTTTTTTTTCTATTGTTTATATGTATAAGGAAAATAACCTAAATGCTTGACAGGAAATTCGAAAAATGAGCTCTGAAATGTTTATCTAGATAAGTCTGTACGCGACACTGTACCGAACTCGCGATATCGAGACTATGCGTATTTCCACGTTACGCTCTATAACATATATTTCTTATTACTATCTACAACTTTTTTTAAATATATTATATTTATTATATTTATTATTATTATTATTATTATTATTATTACTATTTGTGACTTTAGTATAATAATAAAAATAGTATTATTAAACACGCGTGTGCAGTGACTTGTGCGTCACCTCAACTCTCACACACCGTCTCAATGTTCGCCATCGAAACCGGTCGTCGACGTACTCACGCCGAACCGGTGCAGAAAACCCTATTTAAAACAGAGTCTCGGACGCGTGTTCGGTACGCGCCGTGCGACATGTTATTTTCCGTCGGTTCGCGTGATAACGTAAGATCGTTTATAATTCGATTAATAGTTATTCACATTCACAAATAATGCTGACCTAATTTCGCGTCGGTAACTTAAATGAAAAACGGTCGTGACAATGCGTTCGCCCGGCGACCTACCCGCGCGACACAGCCACTCGCATCCGTATCATAACAATAATAATAATAATAATACGACCGCGCCACGTTACAGAAATCGAAACGGACTGGTCTCGCGAGACATCCGAAGCAATATATCATACTACGGCATTGTAAATAATATACGCGTTCGCTGTGCACACACACACACACACACACACACACACACACACACACACACACACACGAGGACGAAGTTTCGTCGTCGTACGTACGTACGTACGTTTTCCGGTAAATTGAAACAAACGTACGGAACTCGGTTAATATTTTACGCTTTGTGTGACAAATAATAATGTACCTGCCCCGTCCGTTAATAAATCGCATTATAGCAAATTTATTCACGTTCCGGACGCGGACGTTTTTTTCTTGTGTTTTTTTTTTGTTTCATTGTTTCTCCCGTTTTACCGTGACGGATATGCTATACCGAAATATATTTTACCCTTATCATTTTCCGTCCGTACGCGAGTTTCGCGACGCACGATTTGTTTCGTTTTATTCGAGATATTTTTGGTATTAACTATCAATATTGTTTTTAAGTATACTTGGTGTAATAAATACTGATTTAGTATTGTGTTTGTCAAAAAAAAAAAAGAAAAAAGAAAGACGCTTGAACAAAATGTTTTTTTTTTTTAAATATCGTATAATTAACTACTTAAGACAAACATTTCGAACAGTTATAAAACTATTACAAATACCTTCAATTAGTTACGACGTGTTCTTCATTGCGAAGTGAATTGCATTAAATATCTATTAAAAAGTGTGAAAATCGTACTTACACTATTTATATTTTTGAAAGTAATAGATTGCTCTCATTCATTAAATTAAACTGACTTAAAAAAAAATCTTTAGTTTTTTAGTACTAGCAATAAGTTAATATTCTCAAAAAAGTTATTTACAAATGTTTTAAAATAGATAAAATACGTTTTTAAGTCTTTATTTAATTTCTAAACCACTGTAAAAAGGAGACTATTAGTCATATATTACATTAAAAAAAAAAAATCGCACTACAGTATCTGTATCACGTTTAAAATTAAAGCTACTGATTTTGCGAATAAATAATATACATTATAATACAATAAACATTTTAATACATAATCAATTCTGCTAAACAATTGGATTAAATTGCAGTTCCGAATATTTCATTCGATATTGCAGTAGTAATTCAAAGGGTCTCGACTTTACACCTGGAAATAAAAGCTTAAATTATATTATGACTACGGTCAGACGTACGTATCCCAAACGATTGCGAAAACTCGAACGAATGTGTGAGTAAAACGACAGCCAAAATCGATTCATCATTGTTGAATGTTAAATAAGAAAACACGAAATAAAAATAAAATAACAATGGTAGTAAATAACTTATTATATAAACCACAATAAACACCTCGTCTTTGAGGGGAACATTTTAAGAAAAATGTATGGACCTATTTTCGATGTCAATGAGCAAAAATGGTCGAGGAGGTGAAATGAAGAACTGAAGAATTTGTATTCAAAAGATGACACAGTGCAGTTTGTAAGGAGCTCAAGATTTGCTTGGGCTGGGCTTGCGTGGAGAGCTGATGGGTCTATTATAAAGATGGTTATGGTGAATCAAATAGATCGGATAAGACCAAGGGGACGCCCAATTAGGCAAAGATGGCTAGATGTGGTTAGAAAATATTGAAACCGGACCGGAACGGAAACATGGATCTAGCTTACGCAAGAGAAGTATGGGGGGATTTGGTTTTAGAAGCAAAGAGCCTAAATGTAAGAGCTACAAAATAAAAATAAAAAACCTATTATGACATGCGATAATAATATGTCGAAGCACTCAAGTAAAACGAATTGAAAAGTAGTCATTATATGTGATTAGAACCCTGTGTAGGTTAGGTTATCTGTATGGTTATAGTCACTACCAAAGTCGTAATCCGACAAAATATGGTTTCGATTCGTTACACGGAAAAACATTGAATCATTTATAAGTTTTTGAGAACGATCAAATAGCGTTGCTAGGGACTTATGGGCACTTACACCAACGTCTTTTTTCGTTACACAATTTTTTTTTTTTTTTTATCACCAGGCAAAAAACTTATACATAAATATGTATTGATCTCAGGTTTAAAACTAATCAAGCGTATTAATCTAGAGTAACTGTCAAAGTTACGAGTAAAATGTACGAAAGCCAAATACGAATGGCAGGTGTCCGACATCATTTCTTCATCACAACGTTTCATTAGTCTTTGGTGAAATTTAACGCCATCGCAGTGTGATTACGCTGAAAGCATCGGGACTTTCATAAGTTTTCGTTTCGTATTTTTAAAACCGTTACTACCGCCGTTAGTACGAAGACAAAGTTTTATTTTCGGTCGGAATCATTATTATTATTGTATTTTTTATTATTATTATTATTACTATTTAGCTTTTAGTAAAACTTTGACAGTTCAAAAGTTATTTACATACAATGTAATTAATTTAACAATAAAAAATTAAGAAGGAACGATACAAAGCTAATTAAAACAGTTTTTAACTTAGAAATTAATTAGTAAAATCAGTGTCCAGGATAAATTTGATCACTATATTTACGATTTATTCAGAATTAGATTGGAGGATGGAGGAAAGATTAAAAGGAATATTTATGTATTTCAAAGAAACAAACAGAATTATTACTGTAATTATTATTATCATTTTTTCTTTGTTTTTTTTTTATATTAAATTTGACTCGTACCTCGAGGTGTAAATTATTATCAAACACGAGCTCTAGAATATTTAAGTTTTATCCACGAGACAGCCGTTTTTATTGCTGCCGGGGCACGGTGTGGTTTTCTCGTGACATGTAACTGCTACAAACGCAGGAAAATAAAAACTCTGCCCGTGACAAACCACGACCCTGTATGAGAGCCGGGGGTTTTAACCGACGTAAAGTTATATTTAGAACTTTTCGTCGTTTCGACTACACGGGACCTCGGGCAAAGTCAGTAAATCGCGTGCAGTTTCGAAATCATCGAATCGACGCGACGGTCCGATATAATTACGTAGATATAGTTGTCAGTCGTTTCTGACTCGTATCGCGAACGGGGCCCACTACACTACAACCATAGGCGAAAATAGCGGGGGGGTGAGGGGGCTTATCCTCCCAAGACAGCATATAGTCCCCCAAAATCTAATGAATACACTTACATTTTTTCATCTCTATTTTAAAATTGATGGTCAAATCATTGATCCTGAAAATCGATATAGATTACATTTTTAACGGCGGGACAAAATATTATTTTAACCTTGTTTAGTTTGAGTCACGGATTATGATAGAATATTATATTTCTATCTTTGTACATGGTTTGAGTAATATTCGTTATATTGAAAAAGATGTTGTTGTTGACATTGAAGAAGTTTTAAATGATTTTTGTAAAACAGAGTGAAGAATAATGTTATTATAAAGATATTGTGAATAAAAACCTAATTTTACTGAATAAAAGATGTATGAATGATTAAAACATAGAACATTACATATGAATAAAATGTTTAATGTTGAAAATATATATGTACTTATTTATGTCAAGTTTGAAATTCTGAGCAGTAGCGAGTACATTTTTTTTTGGACGGGGGATTTTTTTATAACAAGAGTATATAGTTTGACCTGAACTCCAGCCCCCCCCCCAAATATCAAACACTATTTGCGCCTATGACTGTAACGCGAATACTTAAGTCCGATATCGACTTTGAAAATCAGTCTTACGCCTTCTCATCACACTAGTTTGTCTATTAGCGTTTTCGAGAAGAATTCAAGTCGATTATCTGAGCCATAATTGTTCCGTATTCAAACACGCGTCATAAAAGCTTACCGAAAAGCAGTCACGTGTCCAGAATTATTTTCCGGGAGCGGAGAAGGGTTTAACTGAACTCTCCTCGACCCACCCAGTAATATGGGCCTGAATAAAAAACATCACAATATTTTGTGAAGTTGAGTATTTCGTGTTTATACGCTTTTTAGAAAAAAAAAATGTTTCCTAAGAAAAACATTCTTACTTCTAGACTGAATGCATCGCATAGTCATGAAAAAGCATACAGTAGAGTCTCATTAATCCGAACATAGGTTAATCCGAAAGACGTGGTAATCCGTATGGGCTTGAGATCGCGTCGCATCGCTGTATTAATACATATTATGTACGTATCTAGCTTAGACGTTTGCGGGACAAGGTGTTTACTCAACATAATACGGAAACTACAGTTTAAAAAAAAACATATAAATATTTTAAGCGAAAAGGTCCATAATACGTAATAAATTAACTGGCTGCCCACACATGTATGATTATAATAATTATTTTGCATTCGTTGTATTTTTAAATTACGAATTTTAACGAATTAATCAATACTAATATGTAATGTAAAAGTACAATTAAAAAAAAAAAAAAAAATTATAAAATGAAAATAAATTTCAAAATTTAATTCACGTAAGTCATAAATAATCCAAAGAAATCGGTAATCCGGACGAGCCCTTTCCCCATTCTCGTTCGGAATATCGAGACCTTACTGTATCTCAATGATATGAAAACATTATAAATAGATACTTGTTTCTTAGTTATAACACGCGAACGAAAAATTTAACATTTTAGCCGTACGATTTCCCTGTTTACCTCAAATACACCAATGTGAATAAAAACTAATATAGATGAATATTCAATCAATAAGAATGACGATAAAACGCTGTTCGTCTTTTACAAAAAATTAACATACAATTGAATATTGTCGATAATTAATCGAAATGAGGTCTGGAGGGCTATGAGCGAGGCGGACAGGAAGCAAAGTTTCTCAGTTTTAAATATTAACTTAGGTGGTATACACATGCACTATCAAGTTTATCAACTACCAAACAGTTAAGGCGTTATCACGATAATTCAGATTATACGAAATGTATAATTGCATTTCTGACGAACATAATATTTCGATCTCTACATCATATCATATTAAACCACCTCGTATCTCATATCCGTACAGACGAATTAAAATACATACACGCATGAACATTTTTTGTTTTTTTTTGGAAAAATATTCGAAATTTGTTTATTCCAAAGAACCATAAATATTTTTCTGATGAATTATTTTCTTGAGATGAATCATAGTGGTCGATATTTATAGCTACTGTGCAAAATTAAAAAAAAGAAGTGGTCAATGTGGCATATAACCATTCCTAAAAAAAAAAAAAAAAAAATAATTGAAAAAATGATTTCAAAAATAAACATGATATGTACCTATTCAATTACATTTAGAAGACGCGTATTTTTCACAAAACTGGCGCCCAGACATCGGGGGCTCTCGCGAATCCGATAAATTCACACGGGCTCGTTGTTATTGGAGTCCTCGAATGCGATTGTTTTTGCAGTACGTCCAGTCATTGTCGATTCCGTCTTCTACGAATCACGACTCGAAATCCGTTTTTCACGTGAATTACGTCCCAGTAGTATTAACCATCTCTAAACGGATCACGACCCATTAATATTTTAAAAATCAATTTAAAAAATAAATATCTGAAAAATAAATAAATAAATAAATAATAATAATAACGAAAATTTTGCGTTGTACGTATTAAATCTTGTTTTTCCTTCGTTTCGTCCATATTTCATACGAATAAAAACAAAATGAAAATGTATTTTTCGTATAGCGTTCGAAAGAGTTTCGACATTGGATACACCGAACGAGTTAAAAATTATGATGTTTAAAGGTTATTTGTCGTACGACTGGATGAAACTAAAAAAAAAACGAAATACGTGCGCGCAGTCCATTACTTCGTTCGACTCAGATGTAACGAACATGTCGAGTACTTGAGACTCATTTCTCTGGCGATCGTTTAAAAATCACGGCATGCGATAATTGCGGACGTTTTGGATTTTAAGTTTTCGGGATTCGTGTGCATCCGTCTGTATAGCACCCAATTGTTTTTCTTCTGGCGTCCTTCCCCTCGCGAGCTACTATATTATCTTTGTAGCGTGGCGTCGCCTCATTTTATTTTTTACATAAAACTTCGTAATTTTTTTTCCGAGAAAATTGTCTGTTTTGATATTTTGAATTCGGAACGAAGCGAAAGATCTATTGGTTTTACAATCACGTGTGACTCTATGGAATCGAAATTTTATTTTGTCGGTTTACCTACTACAAACGGGTTATTTTTTTTTACGTTTTCAATTCAATGTTTTCTCGATATTTGAGAAAAACCACTGAGCAAATTGAGAAAAATCGATGGAATGAGCCGTGACAAAATATTATCGATTTTAGTCATAATTTAGTCAAAATAACTCCATAAGCTATGTTGATGGCGACTGAAATGTGCACCTTACCTTAGCAGAAAATTTAAGCGAATTTGAAAAAAAACTCGACCGTGTTCGGGTTCAGTACAAAACTTTAAAAAAAAACCTTGTTTTTATCCATTACAATTTATGTTTTAATTAATAAATTAAGATCTGAAAATGTACGGTGACATTACTCGTGTTTTACTAACGATACCTACTGAGAGAGTCTCAAAAACTGATTGTTAAGACTTTTTTTTTAATAAGTATTTAATTAAAATGTGGACGGATCGACTTGTTTTACATAACGCGATCTCTATTGAAATGTTTTATAGAAAAATAATTGATCAATCGTATATTTATGAAACTTGGGATATAAATAAAAAAAAATTTCTCAAACGTTTCGGTAAAGATGATGTAGACTTAGACTTAATATTTAATAGGTTTTTGATTGAAAAAAAAAAAGTGTTCACCAATAATTGACTAAAATAATATATTATTGTGTAAACTGTATTTATATATTGCTCTAAAGAAGTGATTTGGTTTTTCTTTAAATTTTAATGTCGCCATTATTTTGTCCGAGGACCGAAAATGCGAAAGACCAACTCGCACCATCACCATATAACCGGTTTTTTTTCATCAATCATAATAATAATATAATAATAATAATAATAATAATAATAATAATTGTTTGATGCAAGTATTACATGAATCTTACTTCTGCAGCAATGGTTGCAGCTACGTCACGTGTGTTTTTGTCAGTTTAAAAAGTTATCTTACACACGAGTAAGCGATGGCCAATCGTTTCCGACTGATAGATTTCTTTAAAAAAAAAAAAAAAAACATGTATCATATTATTATATATCATATTATATACATGAGCAAACGAATAATCGGAAACGAGTAGCGTGCCTTGTTATTGATTCGACCGAAGTAATTTCCGGATAATATTCCGGTCTGAAATATAATCTGTCATATTAAATGTGTCTCCTGATTTGTCAAAACCAATGTACGTATTGGATGTTTATAATAATAGTATAGGTATATTTTGTCGTTGGAGGGATTTCGCCAAATAACTCGCGAAATATTGTGTTTCTTTTATATCAGTAATCGTAAATATTAATAAAATGACAAATTGCGTGATGATAACATACGCGCGCGCGTGTGCGTGTATAAGCTCTTGTAAAAATAAACGACTAGTAAGTCCGTTACTAGACTGTGATTGGAAACCGGGTGAGTTTTTTTCAATGATATTTAATACACCATACATGATCGTATATTATGACTAGGGAACGGATTTTAATTTAGTATAAAATTAAAAATATTTAAATATATATATATATATATATATTTGTTTATTCCTCAATAAATATTTATTTATAAATGTATGATATTTAAATATTTAAATTGAAAATGAGGTAGAATTTATTACAAATAATAATACATATTACAAAATAATGCGTATAAAAAAAAAATTATTCTGAATCATTAGTCTTCATGAGGAAAACAGTTAGAAACGACATATAACTTGAAATTTTCAAATTTAAAGTCACGGCGATTCGATCTTAGCATTGCTTTATAACGGCTGAATGATCTCTCCACATCAACGGACGTGATAGGTGCATGTTTCATACACATTAATTATTTTGATCTGTGTTCTATTTTTTAATTATACTTAAGAGTTTTGTTTAATAGTATGTCCCTTATCGACATCACAGCATTAAATCCTGTGTTTTTTTTCCAATATATCTTTTAATTTTGAATTCGTCCTCCTGGAACACGTTCCAATTGCTTTACCGCATTATCAACTAAGCTCTCAGTTAATGGAATTTTTGAAGTTTCTAATTTCAGAATAGTATCAACTAAAAGTCCAAAACTATTGGAAATAAATGCTTAATTGTTTTGCAAGTTTTTGCTTTCTATGAGCTCAATAGTTTTTTTTTTGTCATTGCAGAATCAGAATTTAAACTTTTGACAACGCTTTTAATCTTTTCAGAGTTATTCGAATAATATATGAATATGTTTACAATAATAGTTCCTGTTTAGTGTAATAGTGTAACGCATAAACTAAAACAAGATACGAAAATAAATAAAGGAAGGTATTCCTGTGTATGTAAGCTCTTGTAAACATAAATGACTAGTTTATCCGTTATCGGCCTGTGATTGGCTGAACTGGGTGAGAAGCAAAAGACACTGTATTGTCGCGATATAATCGACTATCAACATAATTCACAGTTATCGGTAATTAAAAAATTGATTAAAAAAAAAAAACAAAACAAAACAAATAAAACCTACTTAGTATTACGTAGGTATGCGTATAACTGCAGTAATAATTATTGTGTTAAACGACTCGCTGCGCAAGAGCGTGTAATCCGACCGATTCTAAATCCGCAGGTAAATTAATATACGGTTAGGTATTCGTGCTGATACGATTTCGCGGTTTGTATCATGTTATGCGTATAGCGGTATGTTAATACGTCTTGTTCTCGGTAAAGAGCAATCCCTATTGGTTTAACAGCCCTTTGATGTGTTTAAGTTTAATACGACGGTATATCGCGTGCACCGGGAAAACGTAATGTCACACGATAAGAAAACCAAGGTTTAATGCGACGAGTACGCGAGTATGGTCGAGGAACGAACAATATCACATAATATTATTTTATCTACAGCCACAGCCAAGCCTATTTATATGTCATTACGGATCAAAACGAAAAACCAGTTGACGCGATCAAAGAAAAAAAACAATGTATACAGCAGGATGTAAATGACATATTTTATACTATTTTTAGTGTAGACGAACTGGAGAATTATCATAACCTCGTCACGTGTTCAATATTGTCCGCCTGCGCGTAAACCAAATGCGGATATTTAGGGGGGGGGGCTTAAACACCTCCAAAATTATATCAAGCGCTCTCGGAATGTTTTCACCCCTTTACTTTAGCTAACTAATTGTTAGACCGTCACTAACGGTGTTATTAGTCTAAATTGTATGTAATTGGACCTCGTTGCTTAAAAATGTTTCTTATGTTAATGGGTAAGGTAAAAATGTCGATTCTCTCAACAGATATAACCAAATATCCACCTATAGCGTCAACTGTAAAACAATGTTTTTACATAACTCGATTAATCGAAATTGAACGATGGATTTCTATATACTAATGTAGAATATAATATATACTATTAAAATAATAGATATTTTACTTTCTCAGTCATGAATTTAGGGAATCGCAGGGGCGTATTTAGATTTTTTTTTCGGGGGGGGGGGGGGATTTGGTATTTTCTCCAATTGAAATTTCCCAATTCAGGCTATCAAACCGAACTCAAAGGTATAATCGTTACAAACAAAATCGACAGACATATTACATGAACTTGTTCGTTGTTACTAATAGTTTTTTATAAAATTATATCGAACTTTTACGATTTACATTTGATAGGTCATAATTGCAGACTTCACAAACCATTCCTGAATTTGGGGGGGTGAAGCCTCCTCTGCCACCCTCCCCCATAAATATGCCCCTGGGGATTTGAATGCGAGGAATTTCTGTCTCTTTCTATTTTAGACGTAACATAGAAATGTAAACGCATTCTCTTTCCAACGGACCCACCGATCTAGTGTTGCATACGGATTCTAAAACCAGATTTTAATTTGTCGTTAAGTCTTCTCTAAATCGACTTTCTCACTTTTTAAATGTATATCCTATGAATTTCATAAAGTAGAATTAAATTAATCACACTCTTGGAAATAAACAAAAAAGTAATTTTTTTTAAATATCAAGTAAGACAATTTCAATAAAAGTTTCGATCACGGACTTTTTTTAATTTCTGTGAAAAATTAAGATTGCAGGACTAATAATAACTCTATGTTGAGATATTTAAAATATTAATTTACCTCGTGGTCGCGTCTCGATTAAAAAGGTTTGCTTAGTTGTTAACATATTTTGTGTAAAAAATATGGTTAAACCACTGTGAAAATAGTTTTCTTAATAAAAAAAAAAATAATAATAAATAAACAACTCATTCGTTAAAAAAAAGACAAAAGTATATGATAAAGTCGTACATGACAGTTTTAAAATTGATTTTAATTTTTAAAAGTATTCGTTCAAAGAACATACTACTGAGAAAAATGCCAACGGAACAGATGTAGTTGATATCAAAACCTTGTGTTCAATTCAAACACTTTGAACACGAGTACGCCTCCATTATTATAATTCGAGTTTTCAAAGCAGTCTAAGTATTTGGAATGTTCCATGAAAATTTGATTAGGTCTTGATACCCATAGCGGTATGTTCGACTTTTGAGTCGTAAATCGTTTTCGTCACCAAACGTCGCCTCCTCGCGAGTGTGTGTGTGTGTGTGTGTGTGTGTGCAGTGTAGTCACAAGTCAAATAGATCTTGGAAATTCATAAAGAAGTGCGTTCATAAACAGACGTGGAATCCGTTTAAGTGAGTTTTTAACAAGTATATTAAAGTGTTTTAGCGAACAGACATCCCATGTTTGAACGAGTGTTTTAAAAACATTTGGCTCTCATTCGAACGGGATCTGGGGCTGTCCGTAAATATTACAGGTCTGGAGCACGGTTTAAAACGCGTATTTTATTAAAAAAAAAAAAGAAAAAAAAAGAGCAACAAAATAAGTGAGTAACATGGAATTTGACGAATTGACGAAATCATGACCCAAAGTCACTGCGTTGAAATCGCATCGAACTAACGAAATCTCGTCGGACATTGGACGTCGGTGCCGATATCGTATTTTCGTCGTAATATAAATAGTGTTCTAGTTCGTCCGTATCAAATCGTACTCCGCCGAACACGTTGAAATTTTTACCGTGAATCGTCAGATTTTATCTTTCGCCCACGTCGGACGAACGATAAAAGAGCGAATTTCCGAAGAACGTCTAAAATTCTAAAACAAAAGAATTGTTTTAGATGACGGTAAATTTTGCGAGTGGACAATATCGATGGAATAAAACAAATATTTGACGAAAAAACAAAAAAAAAAAAGAAGAAGGACATTAACTGACGTTAACATTTTCTTTTTTCCAAAATAATTACGATTCAAGAACGCGACGGAAATTTGTTCCGCTATTTATCTATCGCTCGTTTTAGAAGATGATATGTTTGTTTACCGCGTCCAAGTCGAATAAATATAGCAAAAATTCAAACAATATGTGCGACCGTAACACACGTTTATCCGGAATCGTATTCATAACTTATTCATTTCACGATTTGTTGCCGGGTAAAAAGAATTCATTGCGTTTTTAAAACCGCTCTCCTGATAAAAATAATCTTTGGAGTTGTCGCAGTTTTCAACTGGATGGCCGTTATGACCGGAAGCTGCATGATGCGTATCACTACGTGTGTAAATAAATATACACCCGGTAGTGGATTTAGACAGAATATATAGTATAGTCTACAGAATAGACGTAGGTGATTTCCCAGGGCGGCAAACTTTTAACGTTGACAGTTTTGCGCTTTCATTATATTTTAAATCACTTGGTCAATGTCAACAATTTTTGATAATCTATAAAACTCTTCAAACACTTATCGAGTGTTTGTTATTTCATTGAATGTCTCTATTTAAGTACGAATATGGTCGTTTTACGTTCAACATTATTTTGACCGTTTAAACAGAAAACTAAAAATATCGAAATCTCTAATGTTCTATCATCATTAGGGAACAGACTTTAGTGTCTTAAAAAATAAGAAAAATGTCCTTAAAAAATACGACCTGATGCCTTAAAAAAATGCACTGAAAAAAAGCACTAAAAACATTAAAAATGTTAGTAAATTTGATAGAACAAAATTTTGAACAGTTTTGTGTGTGTAGAATATTGTTAAAAGTTAAAACTGATAAAGCATTTATCTTATAAAAAAATATCGAAATATGTACACTAAAAAATAAACTTTTTTTGTCTTCTCACATATCTTTTTTTTTAGACTGAAAAATGTTTCATGTTAATAAATAATTATTAATTATAGAGTTAATTTTTTTTTTTTTTAATCTATTTTGTTACTTTGTTACGCTGAACAATAACACGGTGCTTAATATTTTCGAACAAAAATCTTCTACGGTTTTCTGCGTGTGTCGTTTATATACTGAACAACTTTGTTCAACATCACAAGAAGCCGCTCTTCGTTAAAATATAACTAATGTACGAGACAAAACAAATCATTTGATACAATTTACATTTAATTTATATTTTTAAAATTTTTATAAATTCCCAGCAACAAATATATACAAAAAATGAAATAAAAATGGAAAAATGCTCTAAAAATGTCAAAAAATGCTTTAAAAACTAAAAAAGTTTGAAAATTTCAAAAAAATGCAAAAAAAAAGCCTCATTTTTAAATTCTCTGATGTATGAATCGAAATATACACTTAGAACGCATTGCCCTATGCTACCCACTAAAAAAATGTATTTTGCATCAAAGTCTTTTCCTAAGCATCATCATTATTATTGATATTATTATATATAATAATTACCAATTTAATATTTAACAGAAACCGCCTAGCCGTTGTAATTTCTTGAAAACGCTGCACATGAATTGCGTCCCGACCATATTAAATGACTACACGAATGGCGTCACAACGTAAAAATACTAGTGGTATATAATAATTATTTTTCAAACCATGGACTGTAAAAAATTGTGTTAACAGTTTTGGGCAACTTTCAAAAGTTCCATCCACAAATATTGTTTCAGCTTCACTTAAAAAATTTTAATTAGTAACTGTTGAAAAAATGACTATATTATTTTCGTTGTCATTCACTATTAAAAAAACGTCACATCTGTTAGTCTGTATTGTATATTTTCTTTCAATAAAATATTTTGTAAATCAGATAAATTGTCTGGAAGTTTTGGAATTGTAGATGACCAAGCTGGTGTCATAAGTCATAAGTTGTCAGTGTTGGAATGTCTTTTGATAAAGCTCCATGAGAAAGTTTTGATGGTTTGTCATAAAGTTCTTCTATACACTTATACAGCCTTTCGCTTGAAATTATTACTCAACTGTTCTCTATTAAATAGTTCAGCAGTGTCTTTAATATGATTACGATCATTTGCACGTTCGATAACCTCATTTTCATTATTTTATTAAATGTACGACTTACACGTCTTTTTACAGCAACTCCGACGTTGAACATCGTTTTTAAAGTTTTATGATAACGAAATTTGTGTCCAACAATGTTTTATTGTTTTCGCTTAAAATCACCGAAGTCATTTTATAGTGTTTTTAGAGTTAACGTTTTATTCATCAAAGATTACACGAACGTTGACACCAACAACACGGTCGAAACCAAACTAAAATTGTATTATAGGCTTATTATAGGCTTTAATGTACGTTTATCGTTCATGTAATTGTTTAAACGAAACCGGACGCAATTATTCGTTCAGTACCTACATTAGATATGGACGCGACTCGTGTACCCGCTGATAAAAATTTTTATTTCGGACGCAATTCGTGTGTAGCCCTTGAAAAACGATCTGTTTGTTTCGAATAATTTTTTATATCGTCTATGTCGACTGCTTCAGGCTGGTAAAATATTGAATAATATTTATATTTATAGTAAATAAGTTTTAGCGTGTGTGCAAATTTATTCGAGGACATCGTTATCAAGGACACCCGCAGAAATAAAAACATTGAGGGGGAAAGGGGGTCAAGTAAGAAAAACGCCATTAAAATATATTATGGTGTTTGTAGTGGATTTGATACTTTATTATAGTAAGTGCAAAAAAAAAAAAAATATATATATATATAATTTTACTTACAATATCGTTATTCCATTGGATATAAAATACAAACTGAAATCTAATAAAATGATTGTGAATCCGTTGCTTTTTATATGCAACGTAAGTATTAAAGACATTAAATAATTTTAAATATACTTTGACTCGACGAAAAGAATTATTGGTAATTAAAAAACACAAAATAGCAACATATTTTATATTCAACAAAAAACGAAAAGATGATAATTACAAATTATTTTAGGCAGGTATGTTGCACTAAACAAAAATCGAATTCTTCTAGCCTTCTGTGCAAAACGATTTTATTTTTTCCTTAATGACCGTAAATTGTCACTATAATATTAAAACTAATCGATTTGAGCGACGATGAGTATTGTGAAGACACTTGTTAAAAGATATCGATTGGCATTTATTATCTAAAAATAGTACCAGTGCGTTTTTTTCTTAGGTTATATCGACTATCGTGTATGCCATTATGTTATTTCATCAGATGCTATTTTAAGAGTATAAAATATTATAATATTTGCTAAAATATCCGGTGTTTGGACAGAGCATGGCCCTTCTCGATCACTAGATCATCGTTCACAATAAATATTATATCGGTATCCGATTTCTCCGATCGGAACGATTTATGAATCCAAACAATTATAATTCGATTTATGTGATTTTTTTTTTTTTTTTTGTACTCGAGAGTACTTATGTGAGAAAAGTAGTTAAATACGTCTTACTCATGTACAAAAAAAAAAAAAAAATATTACCGAGTCTGTAACGTAAAAGTTGCCTATAGGGACGGCGACAGTGTAAATCCGATTCTTTATGTAGGTACACCACTGCAAAGTATCATAGTGTTTTTTTTTTGTGGATTTTTTTATATTTATTATTGTTTTTTGTTTTTTTTTCTTCGCAGCGTTCGGGAATTATCAGTCGTAAAAAGTCGTTCGAATTGAAAACGTAGTTTATCACTGTACACGTCGTAAAATAAGTGTATGATATTCATGCGTGCGATCGTTTTTGCGTTTCGTGGTGTATAATAACAACACTAACAATAATAACAATAACCACTATGGTAATAACAGTAATAACGTAACGTGCGGAGACTCCTGAAGTACCAGAGCGTTATTTTTTTTATTATTTATTTATCTATTTTGTTTTTTATCTTCTTCGGGCGCCGTAAAACGGGGGACGTTTGAAATATTCGATTCGCGCACCCGTCATAATTCATCCTATAGCAGTAAAAGTGATAGTGATAATAACAATGATAATAATAATCAAACATAGGCGCCGAAACAATTGGGGGCGACGGGGGCAAACTGCCGCCACGGGAAAAATTCTTTGAGAGTTAGCCCCCACGAACCGTTTCCTAGAATTTTAATTTTTATTTTGAACGCGGCAACAAAACTCAAATACATATTTTAATAAACCGTTTGTTTTCAAGTGTTAACATACACGTACTTAAAATGTTCCTGCGGTCATAAGAAAATTTGCCAAGGTGTATAAAATGTATTTTTTATTTATCGGTGAAAGATAAAAATAAGGATTTATTTCTCGGGCAACATTGTAACTGTTATGCACTTAGATTATCGAGAATCTAAGAATCCTTTTATTAGTTGAAAACCTTATATTGCCGTCGTTCATTATAGTGTACTCTCGTGAAAAAATGACGAAGGGTACATCACTGGTTACAGCAGCCGATATACAGGTGTTACACACCGTTGTTTTTATCTTCTAACCGCGCGTGTGTGATTCGAACGCACACTGTCCCGTCCGAGCGTTCCGGAAGAAAAAAAACGGAAAAACGTTTATTTCCATCCCTCCCCCAGCACCTCCCTCCCGGGGCCGAATTTCCCGAGCGTCTATAGACGGGAAATATTTACAACTGCCTGGAACCGACGATCGCGTTTTGAAAATATATTTTACTCGCGTATATGTATATAATTTTATATTAGCGCGCCGTAATAGTAAATTACACACGCCCGACGCGACGGTTGCGGCGGCGAGGCGGTCTGACGAAATTTATTTGCGCTCCTTTTTTTCGGGGGAGGCCAGAGGGGGGCCGCACGGGTGGGTTTCGGCCGTCCGTTCGTCGGTTTGTCGGGCCGTCCCCGTGAAATACGCGCGGGCCAGATGACCGCAGACCGAGCCGCGCGTGTGTGTTCGCGCGAGCGGCGGATACCGCGTCCGGTACGTACGAGCGTAACCGGGAGCGCGCGCGCCCGCGCGGTTATTTACGAGACGTGCGAGACTTTTTGTGTTTACGATCGTTTTCCGTATTACTATTATTATTATTATTATTATACTCGTGGAAAAACGATACGCTCCGCCGCAAAACGTTTGCAACAACGACGATGGTAATGATAATAATAATAATAAAAATAGTAAAGGTGTGCACCTATGAACGAGTGAGCGAGGGCGGGCGGTGCTTTATATTATAGAAAACCGCCCTCGTGTTAGCACCAGATCTCGTGTCTTCGTGATGTTTCGAATCGCATAAACCAAACATATATGTTATTTTTCATAAATTATTATCGATCGACGTTTTGACAAAAGAGACTAGAGAAGATACATAGAAGATTCATACGCTTTATTGGGTACAAAAAAAAAAAAAAATGCTTATACCCTCAATATAGCCCTATCATTAACGATCACTAGTTTAATCTAAAACTAGATTTCCTATTAACCCGCCGCAAAATAGCAGACATATCTTTTTTGCACGATTTATTAAACATTTTATCCTGTCTCCCAGTGTTAGAACATAATATCCCCGTCCACACAATATTACTTCCGAGCATGTCCGACATTCCATTTAAAAACCCGCCGCACTAATTATGGACAACACAATCCTCTAAATCGGATCCTCACTACATAATGGGAATTTATCAAAATTTGATTTTTTCTTTTACAGTCTATCAGACCTTACGCATTATTCCTCTAATTTTTGATTTTCAATGTAAATTTAAACGTATACAAATTGTAATATTATATAACTAAATACATAATATGTATATTATTATATACCTTAATTTAATATATTTGTTGTAACGAAATTATGTTTATAATGTATTATATTTCTGTACCTGAGCCACAAGGCGTTAATTCAATAAATAAAAAAATAAATAAATAAATAAATAAATATATAAAATGTTTCCACATTTCCGTGAACAGATCAGTGGCGTGATGAGCATTTACAAATTGGGAGGGGGGTATACTTTCGTGAAATTGTTACCAAACAATATTCGTGCGAATAAAACGTAATAATAGTTTATTTGCAGTAACTTTATTTATTGACAGTTAAATTTATTAAACATAAATAGGCAGTACCATGAATAAATCAATGTATATATGAGTAATTAAAAAATTTAATTGTACAAAATACACACGAAAAAAATCATATCGACATCCATTGAACGATATCAATTTTTCTTGGTTTTTTAGCGATTTCATCTATTTACTTCTATTGCAGTCTCTGTGCATATCTAATAATATCAAACCGTTTAGATATTCCTATAACAAATAAAATTAAATAAATAAAAAAAAAATTATAACGATTTTGATGAAATTTTAAAGTCGACGTATACTTATGTCGTTGAATATCGAAGATGTGTTTTTTCGATCTCTTTTTAATGTCAAAAATGAACTTTCTGGTGTAGTAGTAAAAATCGTTTTATGCATAACATTACTAACAATTTATGAATATTTGGTTAGAGATAGAAGAACATAATCGAAAAGCATCTAATGCATCTAAAACTTTATATTAGTTCGCCAGATTCTTGATTCAGCCATACAGTTTTCTTTATATTGTTTTCTATCTTGGTGGAATAATACGGTTAGGTAGTTATAATATTTTATAATTACAAAATAAATAGTAACAGTTGTATTGTCTAGACCAGGGGTTCCCAACCTTTTTATCATCGAGTACCACCAGACACTTTTATAATCAATACGCGTACCACCTCAATTCTAAAACTAAATTAGGAGTCAAATTATTTTAACGTATATTTTTATTATTCATTCAATTCTTTACATTTTTATTATTTGATATTTATGAAAGAAAAAAATCATAATTTTTAGTTAAATCTAAATATTTAAATTGTAATTTACAATTTTCAAATAAATTAAAAAATAATTAATATAAATAATAATAAAATAAAATAAATGAAATTAATGTGATATTTGTTGTTGTTTATTTTTTACAAGGACATCAATATCAGGCTAAATAGAACTAATTTTCACGCTTAAGTCACTTTGAATATCGAGCCTACTTCTGTATTTATTTATTCTGTATTAATTTATTTTTATAAAATAATAATTTTATAAAATTAACTAATATCAAATAAACTAAACTAAATAATATTGAATGCAAATAGTAATAAAAACCTTTCTTCGCGTACCACCTACGAGCCTTCCGCGTACCACTAGTGGTACGCGTACCACGGGTTGGGAACCTCTGGTCTAGACTCTACAAACAAAAGTTTGGTATTTCTATAATATTTTAAAAATATATTTAATTTCAAATTTTAAAAATGTTTCAATATTTTTAATTTAATAGATTTTCGTGTGAGGTTTTTTGTTCTGAAGTTTTGATCAAAAAATCATATATTTTTTTAATTACGCTGGGGGGATATAATACCATCATCCCTCCCCAGAGCACGCCCCTGGTACAAATTCGGTGTTCTTATCTCGCATTATATTCGTACGTCATATGCGATAGGGTTTACAAAATCGTGTGTGTTTTATTTATCAAATCACTGATTGCGAACCTAGCGCCCCGACGAATAAACACAGGAAATTTTTTACACGACGTAAACGAAACGTGATTTCGGTGTAAATCAAAAGAAAACGTGTTGAATATTTTATACCCAGCCTCCAATTTCAAAACTCTACATCTCATGAATACTCGTTATTATATTTTTAGACGACTTTTACTTTGAATGTTATTATTTAAATAATGATCATAATAATAATAATAAGGGAATGGACTTGGAAGGGAATGGATGCAAAATCCATTTTTTAGTGGGTAGCATAGGACAATGCGTTCTAAGTGTATAATTCGTTTCGTACATCAGGGAATTTAAAAATGGAACTTTTATTTTGCATATTTTAAACTTTTTTAGTTTTTAAACATTTTTTGACATTTTTAGATCATTTTTCTTTAGTACATTTTTTGTATGTATTTGTTGCTTGAAATTATAACACTTTTAAAAATATACGTTGAATGCAAATTGTATTAAATGTTTTGTTTTGTCTCGTAAATTATTTGTTTTTACGAAGACTGGCTTCTTGTGACGTTGAACGAAGTTTTTCTGTATACAAAACGACACTCGCAGATAACCGTAGAAGATTTTTGTTTGATAACATGAAGCATCATGTTATTGTTTAGTGTAGCAGAGATAATAAATTAGGTAAAATAAAAATAAAATGAATTTAAACTCTATAATTAATAATTATTAATTAACATGAAACATTTTTCAGGCTAATAAAAAGTTAAGTAAGAAGACAAAAATATACTTTTTATAAGATACATTTTTTATAAGTTTTAAGTTTCGACAATATTCTACATACAAAAAACTGTTTAAAATTGTGTTTTTATCGAATTCTATAACATTTTTAATGTTCAGTGCTTTTTTCAGTGCATTTTTTTAAGACATTCGGTCGTATTTTTAAAGGAAATTTTTCTTATTTTTTAAGACATTAAAGTCCGTTCCCTTATAATAGTTCGCTATTAAAATGATAAAAATATAAATTGTATAACTGCCTTCTGATGATAAATATCTGTTATTTGATCATCTAGGGTTGATTGAGTTTTCCCTTCTTCGGCCCATGTTCATAATCATATCTTCGTTGGATTTATGATGCTCAAATATGCCAAAATAACCCCTTTACCGAATCCCTCTACGTAGAATTTGAAGCGCTTCTAGCATTTGGTTAGTTAATGGTGGTTTCTCGTCTGGTCTCTCTTCGTCACTATCACCAGCCACATTCTCTATTGGCTATTTTGACTGTATTTCACCACACATCTCTTCTTCGGTAACTTATTCGGTAGTTTGTGGATTTCTTCGTCAATATTTATCCATTCATTATAAAGTTTAGTTAATAGGTCAGACAGTCTTTCAAGCAAAATACCGGCGTCGACTCATATCGCATTTACATCGCGTTTGTTAAAATATATGTACACATTTTCTTTATCTAATTTTCAAATGACCCTCTGAACCGGCGTGCGAGTCAAAAAGACGAATTTTTAGCTGTGTGCTAGGATATGTGTAAATCGGGACCAGCCGTTTTTAGTCTAATAGGCGAATGATTCAATAAATCGTGAGTCAGTTAACCGGTGACTTCTGTACATAGGTAATTTTTGAAATAATAAATAATTGTCGATAAATCAATATTTGTAATAATATGTAGTAAATAAATAAATAAATAAATGTCAATTGATAAATAAACATACAATTTTTCCACTTCTCTTTAATTCGAATTTGTTTTTCCCTTTTCGATTATTCGAATACTCGGTAAATCGAAAACCTCTATAAATCGAATTTTTTACTCGGTCCCCTGAATTTCGAACTATCGAGTGACTTAGTGTATATACACAACCGTCGTAAAATCTGTCGTGCGATTAATATCGTATCGTGTGAGAGGGACGACGGTTAAGGCGAGTACGAGATCATATGTTTTCTCAGGACCCGCGACTCGTTCCGGTCGAATCGCACGGCCACGAAAAACAGTGTATTCACTCCTCGACGAAACAGAACCGACGTCGGTCGTTTCCGTTAATAACGTGATTAATGCCGAACATTAATAACGTTTCGCCGTATCGCGTGCGTTCGCGTAACTCGAAATATTATATTCAAATCATTTTTCAATCGATCGCGTCGTACCACCCGGGCAGGTACCGCGCGCGCCGTGTCCACGTTCGGACCGCACTACGGGCACATAAATAAACCAATTATTATTAACGTCAGAATGAAAAATCACTCGATTTCAAAATCTAATTGGTCGAGTCGGACTCGGCCGAGTCTACTATCCATCTTCCGAATCGGTTTCTAACTTTCAAACTAGTTATTGTGCCCTGCCTTGATGAAACGGTCGGTTTACGGTGATGTCAATATCAACATAATAGTCGTATTAATAATAATAAGGCGTCGAATTAATAATAACAAGAAAAAAATACGTATTTATCATAATAATGACGAAATCAAAAAAGAAAAAAAAACACTGTGGGTAAACCTTCTTGATCTTTTTACACGCGCCGCTCTCGTGTACACGGCGTAACGTCTCGGAATCGTTTTATAAAGCACAAACGTTTAACTCTGAGGCGAGGTGGATATATGTAATCCCACGAAAATAATTGCTCATTCGGTACGGTGGGACAAATAGTGTACCACCAAAAAAAATTGGTTTTTCTCATTTTTGGTCATCCGTTGATTTATTTTATAACTATTTATTTTATATATTTTATTACTTTCCCTGTCGTGTAATATACTTCATATTATATGTATTAATTGTCGGAAGGCTATCGTTATTGGATAATTATCGTCAAAAAATGTTTTTCACGCTTTATTTTCGAAAGTTTATACATTCTCTGTTGCTTACTGGGTCATCCGATTCGATTGATTTTTTTTTTTTTTTTAATCGATTCCAGATGTGTTAAATATTATTAAATGAGAAAACACTTAAATGAGAAGGCACAAACAAACTATACGGAAAAATTTACTACATATCATAAATTAATGATCGATATTGCACAGTGCAGGGATATATGTTGTCCCATCAAAAATAACAAACATTTATTATGATTTTTATTATTATTATTATCATTATTATTATTATTATTTTTATTAAATTATACGTTTGAATACAATATGTTTAATTAAATAGCAATCACAAAAAAAAAAAAAAAACTAAAATTCGTAAGTCCGTGTAATAAGGGTCAATAATATTCTCAAAACTTCGTGCTCGAAAGATTTAAATGGCTCGCCGAGATGGTGATAAACGAGATTTATGACAAATCAAAAGTTAATCGATTAAAAAAAAAACTAGGATAAAGTTTAAATTACGACTAAATTACTAAAATAATTTCACGAAAATCTAAAATATGGCATTTTTTACAGTATTTCAACTCGAATCGTCGGTTATTTTTTCTTGTTTTTGAAAAATCGTTAGCTGTTAAGATTTTTTTTTAAAACATTACCTATTTTAAGTACCACGTGATCAAAATTGTCTTCAAAAGCACACGCTGCAAATCGGAATACTGTTTCGAGAAAAAAAAGTGTTTCCATACAAATAAACTTAAAACAGGCAATTTGTATTTTTCTACTCTCAGACGTTTTCCCAAAATTTGGGAGAAATCGTTGGAAAATTAAGTAATAATGAGAGAAATGTTTCGTACATGAGATTTTCATTGCATCGATTTTGGTAATTTTTACATGAATGCAAAAATCATAATCCTAGAAACTTGAAATTTTCACCATACATCAGAAGTACTCTCGTAGAGACTGTTTTTAGAAGAAAAAATAAAGTGTTTCCATAAAAATAAACTTTAAACTTGCAATTTTTCTCATTTTTTGTTCAACTCAATTTCGTCCAAAAGTTTCATCCGGAAACTCTATAGATCGGAAATCACACGAACCTTCTCGATTTTTTTTATGCGCGCCGCACTCATGTATTAGCGTATATAAGAAAGTCGTGTTAAAATATTCGATGGCGAAAACCGACGCGGCGTAACGTTTCGGAATCGTATTATAAAGTACAAACGTTTAAACTACCCGTCGTCGGTTAGCTTAGGTTACTGTTACTAACCTAACTGGTGTACTGTAATAGACATCAACAGTGATTGTATTTTCAAAATACTGAGATTCTCAATATCTCAAAAAATACTTTACTAAGTTTCTACTAAATAATATCATACAAATAGCAACTTATCATTTTTTGGTAAGGTAAGAAATTTTTTTCTTTGACATTTGGGTAACTTATTCAAGAGTTTTTGCACTTTCTAAAACTGAACATTATTTATTTCGTTTAGTATTCTTTGTATAGTTATACAGTTTGTTTTTCTAAATACAAATTTGGAATATTTTTTTGGAACATTTGGAATATATTTTTAATTTTGTATTACATCTTGTCGGGTTCTTTTGTTATTGCCTAAACAAATTTATAAATACCTAATATTATACTTATACTTTGAATAGATTACTAAAAACCACTTGAATAAAATGTGTTTTATCCAGCTTAGAAGCAGTATGTGTATTAAAATAAAAAATCGTTATTCATAAAATATGTATATTTGAGTTTTTTTTTTATACAGTTTTTTTTTTTTTTGTCCTAGGCTATTTGTTAATAATTTATAAAGTTTAAATTAAAAAATGAAATAATTGATCATTCGATTTAAGCTACGCATACATTAATTTCTTTTTTTCATAGACATTTTTCGTTTAAATGAAATGTGTTGACGGCAAACTTCTTTGAACAGTTACCACTCAAATGTTATTAAATTTTTTCATAAAAATTTGAAACAATATTAAATCTAAAAACAAAACAGTGTGTATAACTCATTAGTTATTCATTCGTTGATGAAATTAAATTTTTTAGCTGCAAATTTAATTTAACTTCATAACTCTGTAAGTTTTAACTAAGATTTATGATTTTAACATAAAAAATGTATCACGAATAAAAACCGAAAAATCGTATTACACTTGGACATACACGAGTGAAGCACGGGTGTATAATACGGTACATCAAAGTTAATATTTTCACCGACACAAAAGATATTTCAAACGTTATACTTTTTACTATAACGACAAACTTAAAACAAAAGGAAAGTGTGTAAGACATAAGTTCTATTCTGTGTACACATTTGTTATTTTCGAAATAGGACGTCCAATTATGTCTGTATAAAAATTTCAATATTAATTAAACCGTTATTACAGATCGATTCCTGGAAATATATGTCTTGTATGAGTTTTAAAAATAAAATATAATTTCCAACCATTTTACCAGTAACTCCTCCCTTTTTTTATACTCACCGTTTTATTGTGGTTAATTCGCAGACAATCATCGCGTGAAATATATGACGTGACGCGACCACGTTTCTTACAGTGTTTTTTCGTTCATCGATATTTTTCAGTCCACCGTAGCGTCGATTAGTTCGTGAAAACACACACACACACACACATACACACACACACACAGAACAGATTATTTTGAGTGTATCTGTTCCGATGCCACATCAGAATATCGTACTTGAGATAATTGTCGATCGGTTCACGTCGCTAACGTACCCGACAAATCGTCAAGCGTTCTCGCGGCCCAGAGTAATTATTTGAGAACTGTGATTGAAACAAATCGATAGACGACTCTTTTTTTGGTGACCAGCAACCATTAGCGGCCTGTATAGGTCCGCGAGATAACCTATTCTAACGAGGCCCCTTGAAACTATGTTATTTTTTTCCAATATTACAAAAAAAAAAATTGTAATATTAAAAATCAGTGTAAATAAAACGAAAAATAAAAAACATTTTATAATAGTATCTATAAGTAGGTTCATTTTAAAAATCATGTTAAAACATACCTATAGTATAGGGTGACCGTACGTCCTGTTTTTCACAGGGTTGTCCTTTATTTTAGAATTGTGTCCTGTTGTCCTGACCAACTTGTCTAAGGACGAGTTTTTTTTATTCAATCGTATACACCTACAATTATGTTTATACTATATAGGTAATAATTATTTAGCAATTAGTATTTAAACCTATACGTGCTTATGTTTGCATATTTATAATTTGTCAATGATCGCTCTGTTGTTCTATGGCAAACAGCTCGGAGCTCCGTGCTCCAAAAGACCCCTATAATAATATTAACCCTTGACAGTGAAGGCTATTGTATTAACGAAATAGACGTCATAGCCAAGACTGGTCACGGGGGGTGACCTAAGTGTTTTTTATTCATCTTTAAAATTATATTTTAATGGATTTTTTTAGAAATAACTATTGACAGTTTTACAAATATATAATTACTTAAAAATGTATTTTTTTTAAGGTAAAACATTAAAAAAAAAAGGTTCTAATGTATTCGTCAATTTTTGACTTTTTTCAAAAAAGGTTTTCTCTAAATTCTTCAAAATGAGCCTAAATTGACTGATCGCCGAGCGTACGAATCGGTGGAAAAAACGGTCGCTTTTCAGAACGTGATCGAGACGTCCTCCCCCACAAAAATCCCGCAAATACGTTCCGGAAAACCGCGCCTCTCCACAAATCGTCGGGAACCCGCGTCACGATATAATTACACGTGGTCGTGTAACGTACTCGCGCGCGTATAACGTACGTACACATTACGATAATATACGGTCGCGTGTTTTGCCCGGAGTGCGGTTTCGGAGGAAATTTACGACTCGGGCGGACGCAAATCGAAACGAACGCGCGCTTCGTACGTATCGCGTTACGCATACGCGTCTTGGCGCGTCCGAGCGCCGCACACCCCCGGAAGGTCGGGTCGGAAAGATCCCGCGACCCCGTCCGCCACCCCCGCGCTCCCGCGGACCTCGAGCGAACGTAGGAAAATCGACGGCATGGCGCCGTTGGTGAAAATCGCCCTAGATCTTTCGATCGTAGATCGTATCGATCGCACGCGCCCGTTCGAATATTCCACGCACGACGTCTACGTGCGACGGTGTGCACTGGGGGGACGACAGGAGCTCCCACCAACCGCCACCCATTGAATCGGGGAAATCACGTTTGACGTGCCACACGAAAAAACCAAAATGTATAGCAATTACTACGTTTGATGATATCGACAAAACAGATTTTACAATGTGAGCAATTATTCGAAAACTTCAGTTGTAAAATCTAAATAATAAGTGTAAAACCAATGTTTTTAACCATACCAATATTATGCCTGAAAATAATATTGACAGTCCTAAGCAGGGCCGGATTTAAGCGTAGGCTATATAGGCTGTAGCCTATGGGCCCGCACCACACCATCATACAACTAAAAAAAAAAAATGGATTTAGGTTAAAAAAAAATGGAATTATTTAAATGGATGTACCAGCTTCTAATCGAAAAAAATGTAAAAGATTGTTTTCCTAATATTGAGGTAACTTTAAGAATGTACCTGTCACTTATGGTCACCAACAGCAGCGGAGAAAGATCTTTTTCGAAATTAAAGTTGATCAAAAACCGTCTCCGAACATTCATGACAGAAGAAAGGTTCAACTTAGCATTGAGTGTAACATTTTAAGACAAATTAATCATGACGATATTATAAGTGATTTCATTAATACAAAGTTAAGACGTAAACTGAATAAAGTTTAAACCTTTAAATTTAATTTTTATTATTTATTAAGCTATATTATAATTATTATGTTGTGAATTTAATTACTAGCTACTACAGTTGCAATATTAATAAAGAGCGTTGAATACCTTTTTAACTACTATGTGATAATTAAATCCACACTTTAATATTAAATTTTAAATTTCATTATTTTCGGTCAAAAAACTGGAAATTAGAAAGTTGCACTACCCTCGATTTATTAAATGATTTGAAACTTGAAAATGTTTTAGAGATGGCTTAGTTTCTCTATTTGTGTGTATGCCCTTTCTATTTTCTAAAAACTTTCTGGTAGGGCCCACACCACAATTGAGCTTAGGGGCCTAAAAATCCTAAATCCGGCCCTGGTCCTAAGTCTGATTAAATGGGAAGGAATATATTGGTTGTAAATTCGTAACGCAATTTTCATATTATGCACAAAAAAAAAAAAAAAACTCGGGTCGCAATTTTCTTATGCACATAATATACTCGGGACGCAATTTACATATGCACAAAATTTACATCAAAAAGGTACATTGGGACGCAACTTACAGTCACCCTTATGGTACGGAAGACGGCCGATCCGTCGTATGCAAGTAACGTAAAATTATGTATATTTATTTAATATATGTGTATATTTATACGTAAAACTCAATACATTATATATTTTGTTTTGTTTTTCATTCGGTTTGGCGATTCGCTAATAATTTCGTACGCGTTCGAGTCCAGCGCGAAATGAAAACATTCACGCCTTGTTTCACGCCACGTTTCAGGTGCAATGGCGAGAGAGACGTCCGCGTGAAACGTGTGAGATATTTTAACACGGGATAATGTAGGGCACTATAGCCGTTTCGACGTAGTCGGGTAAAACTAATGTTTACGGTAACGTTGTTATGAGAATAATAAGTAAATTATCGTGCTCGAATGTTTTAAACACGGTACTGTTTACACGTGTTGTACACGATACTATTTCGTTGTTACATTTTCGAACACCGTTTTCCAACTCCCTTTAGGTTTAACTAGTAAATTCTATAATATCATCTTTATAATATATTATATATATAGGGTGATTCAGACATAATGAACAGACATACAAATGAAATAACTTTTAACTATTCATTATTTTTAACTTTTTTTTTTTTCTTTATTAATGCTTGAGACATCTACTACAATGGGATTGCATTTAAAGATTTATTTTATAAAACGAATTTTTAGAACATTTTGAGTGCTTAAGTTTCTAACAAGTGTTAATCAGTTAATTTGTTTACGGTTTTATGAAGTCAGTGAAAAAGTGAACAATAATATTGTGTATTTCATATTATCGTATAATACGAACTATTAAATAGCTGATCGAAATTTAATTCACTCCAAGATTATTCCTATCACTCGTTGCTATTGGCCAAGTATAATTAATAAAAATTGGTTAATATTTATTATTATTAATCATGGAAAGATTAATCAAAATGACTGACTATTAGTAGAACAAAACAATAATTTAAATTAATATTCGTGCTTTTAAACAGTTAAAAAAAAAATTAACAATAAATTAACAGTCAAACTTCAATACCTAAGATTTTTCAATATCATAATTTTTCCAAAAACGAAATAGCTGTTTTTATTTCTTTTAAATGGTAATATTAAATTTAAATTTTTTTAAATTTGAGTTTCAAAAATCAAAAAAACAAAATTTCAAATACGATTTTGTTGTAGCGCAGCAATATAATATTTATTAAAATAAAGAAAAATTTAATAGTAATGAATATAATAAGATTTATTGCATTCGTCAAATAGATATAACTCATCCTGTATATTATATACGTGTGTGTGTGTGTGTGTGTGTGTGTGTGTGTGTGTGTGTGTGTGTGTGTGTGTGTGTGTGTGTGCGTGTGCGTGTGTGTGCGCGCGTGTGTGTGTGTGTGTGTGTGTGTGTGTGTGTGTGTGTGTGTGTGTGTGTGTGTGTGTGTGAGTGTGTGTGTGTTTGTGTGTGTATGTATATATTATATCATACGATGAATTTATAAAGTAAAAATCACGATTTCGAAGCCTCATATTTCTTGAAAAATTCATTGAGATAAAATAAAGTTTGTCACAAAGCACGATAAACAAATACCCAGTGTATATATACGATGATAAACTCTGTGTTTTAGATTCTGAACGAAGTGAAGAATGTATTGATTTTACTATGATGTGTGTTTTTTTTTTTTTTTTGTTTTTTTTTTTTTTGTTTTTTTTTTTTTTTTTTGTTTTTGTGTCTGTGTACACCATAACTACTCGAAATAATGCTTCAATTTTGAACTTCAGGGTATGTTTTCGGTGGCAAAACGAATATCGGAGGTACCTTAGAGAGGTCACAAGTGAAAATTCCCAAAAGTTTTCAAATGCCACGGGAAAAACAAACAAAAAATGAGGAAAAAACGGTACTTTTTGTGCAAAACCCGTTTTCGACGAAATCGATTTTTTTATTTAGCCGTTACTCAAAAACCAAAAATTGTAGATACTTGAAATTTTCACCAAATGTTTATATTGAAATCATCTATACGTGGTAAAATTTTTGAACACTTTTGACTTTTTTTGAGCTTTTTATAGACAATTTAAATTTTTGACTTTTCTTAGTTTTTTTTTCTGAAAAGTGGATAAAAAAAATTTGGCTGGACAAAAAATCTTGAAAATTTAATATAAAGTTCCTCATAAGAAGTACTTATCGGTATAAAAAAAAAATTCAAAGCGAAATGCACACCTTTTTTTTTATAAGCATAAAAAGTTTAAATTTTTATGAAATATTGAAAAATCGCGAAAATTTGAACTTATTTTTTTCTGAAATGTGGATAAAAAAAATTTGGTTGGCCATAAAACTTTGAAAATTTAGTACAAGGTTCCTCATTAGAAGTACTTATTGCTATTAAAAAAAATCAAAAATCGTGACTCACAATTTTTTTTAATAAGCATCTAAAGTTCAAACGTTTACGAAATAATTACATGATTGCGTAAAATAATAATTTAGCCTTCAACGATTTTTGATATTTGTTCTTATTCAAAAAGTATAAGTCGAAAAAACTTGAAACTTTCACCAAATGTTTATATTGGAATCATCTATACGTAGTACAATTTTTGTAAACTTTAGACTTTTTTTGAGCTTTTAATAGACAATTGAAATTTTCAACTTTTCTTTGTTTTTTTTTCTGAAATGTGGATAAAAAAAATTTGACTGGACAAAAATTCTTGAAAATTTAATACAAGGTACCTAATATGTCGAACTTATTGGTATAAAAAAAAAATTCAAAGCGTAATGCACAATTTTTTTTTTATAAGCATAAAAAGTTCATATTTTTACGAAATGTGTAGAAAATCGCGAAAATTTGAAGTTATTTTTCAGTTGAAAATTCATGAAATTTTAAGTATTCAAAACTAAGAATTGTAAATTCGGTACAAAGTTTGACATACGTTTTCCTTCAATTATCTGTAAAAAAATTTGCACTGGAATAAAATCAAAAATTTTTATGAGTGTTTGAAATTACAATTTTTTCACATAATCGCGTAAAAGGCATCATTGATTTTTGATATTTGTTCTTATTCAAAAAGTATAGGTCGTAGAAACTTAAAACTTTTACAAAATGTTTAAATAGGCATTTTCTTTACATAGTTGTATTTTCAAAATATTTCGTTTATATTTTAGCTATTTATAGGCATTTGAATAATTCGATTTTTCTTAGATTTTTTTTTATAAAAGTCGATAACAATTTTTTGGCCCTACCAAATCGCTTGAAAATTTAATAGAAGGTTTTGAATAAGTTGATCTAAGAGTGATTCAAAAATTATTCAAATACATAGGCACAATTTTTTTTTATAAGCAGTTGAAGTTCAAAAATCGACAAAATTTGTCAAAATCACGAATATTTGCAAATTATTTTGTAGTTGAAAATGTATAAAAATTTTTGTATTCAAAGATAAGAAATGAAAATATTATGTAATATCACAGCTGATAAAGATAATTAAATAGATTAAGTTTATTATAATATAATCAGTAGCTGACAGCTGTTCTATACAAAATATTGGTAGATTGTAAACACAAGGTGTATAACGTACCTTTACATGGTTGAATAGAACGTTACTAACTTCCAATTTCCAGTTATTTTAATGTGTGTATCAGTTCCATAAACATGCGGATTTTATATATTATTATTAATTATTAATATTTAAATAGACGTAGCCACGGAGCATTCAGCATATATGGACGGCGGGGTCGGGTGGTACCGTCACGATAGTGCATTTAGGCAAATAATATGGTATTTAACTACGCCCTATCTATGCACATCCTGGTTTGTCCAATGCTCACGAGCAGAAGTCACATGAATAGACAAATGTAAATTTAACCCAATCTAGGATATTAAAATAAAATATATATTACAATTTAAGGCTGACATCTTCATCTTCGTTCAGAATCGTTTTTTTTTTTTATAATATAAAATAATTCCAAAATCTATCCAATAATGCCTAATCTAGCAATGCATCTCGTGTATCCCACCCAACTACTGTATCCTGTACTTAACTTACAATGATTTATCATTGCATTCAAATGTAAAGTACCATACAACTAAACTATCGTAAACCAGGTGATCCCATGATAGAAAGTGCTATACACTCCTCACCATTATCTTGTCCGAGGAGCGAAGCGACGAAGGACGAACTTCCACCACCATTATCTTATCGGCTTTTAAAATATGTTAATCCTTTATTCTTATGTGAACAATTTAAATTTGAAATTGTCGATTTAGAGTAGCGCAATAAAAAGATGCCCAGTATATGAATACATACGATGGTAAACTCTGTGTTTTAAAACACGTGAATCCTTAATTCTTATGTGAACAATTTAAATTTGAAATCGTCGATTTACAACTTTCGTTTCGAACGTGCAAAAATGTGTAGCGTAAAATGTAAGAATATTTATGAGTGTCTTTCCGTAATTGTTTCTTAAACTATTTCGTATTCGTTTCGCTACAAATTGTGTTTCGTACGAGTGTAGTGCGAATGCTCGAGTGTACTAATGTTCACGTTCGGCTACGTTTTGTGACTTGTTGAAAATTCGTACTTTCATGCTACTACTACACACGTGAGAGTTTGTGTCGAGTGTATAGTGGCATAATATAATAATAATTACCGATTAAGATTGGACTGTAATTTTGGTAACCGTAGAATGTTTTATTTCTAGTAACGATTATTGTGTAAATGTGTTATATTTTAAGAATTTTATAACATTGTACCGTTCGCACAAGTTTAGCGTTGTAATATCACGAGAAATAAAATGTTTTATTTCTGTACCAATCGGTAAGTGTTTCTGCACGCATTGTCTAAATCAGTGGTTCCCAACCTTTTAGATACTATTACCCATAAATCATGTAAAATATTTACAATTACCCTCCCTCCCTCCAAAAAAAAAGTTTTGAATAATAATAAGGCAATAAAACTATCAGAGTCATTAGGATTTGGGCATAAGGTAATTACCAAAACTACGAACCACAATTTTATAATAATATCGTTGGGAAAGTTGTACACGTGATTGATGCGGATTCAATAATAATGGGTATAAATTACACACGCGAAAAATTATTCTAGTTTTTACACGTCGGAAAATCCTGTTTTACCCCTTGAGGGGTAATCATCATCCCTAGGCCGGGAACCATTGATCTAAATGCATCACGCATTATCTGTCTAAATGTGTTGATTTTATGACAGTCATTTTTGAACGAAATCGCACACCTATGAGATTTGATGGCTCGTGAATGAAATCCATTACGTTATAAATTGAACGGCTGATTAGAAAAAGGTTAATATTCCGAAAATCGAATTTTCGGGAAATAAAAAAAAACTGTTGATTTCCTTAATTTTTACTTGAACTGATAACTTTCTGTACCAAATACGTAACTTAGTACCTTAGCTTTAACTCCCAAAAACATGAGATCTTAATATTCAACATTTTTTCTTAATAAGAAAACATTTAATGTTCTGCAATGTTTAATTTGCGCGTTTTAGGAATATTATCCTTTTCCTAATGAGCCGTTCAATTGTAATGTAGAGGTTCCCGTTAGATTTTCAGAAGTTAACCCTCAAACCCACCACTTAAAGATAGTTAAAAAACATAAAATAAATTGATTGTTTTAAATTTGTCTAAATAAAGTAACTGTTATGCCTAAGGCGCGGACTTTTATGTAATAAAAAAATCAAAATATGTAAAAAAGTATTAAAAATCAATAAATATTTAACAACAAAAAATGTGTATTTTTAATTAAAATTGAATGATTTAAAAAAAATAATATAGATATAGAATTCTGATGTATAACATATTTTTTTTTTTGTAATTTAATTTATTCATCTTCGAAACAGTTTGAAACAACGTACATTACATTTGAAGATTTCCAAATTTAAGTGTGCGGTGGTTAGGTCTTAAAATTGATTTGTATCGGCTGAAAGAACGTTCCCCGTCAATCGAGGTTAATGGGGGGCATATTTCATATTTGATATATCAGATGGTGCAAATTCAATATACATTGATGGGTTTTCATTTGTATTTAGAAGAATATTTGTAATAGTTTTTATGTTTTGCAAACCAAATTTTTTAGCTAGTACGCCATTTAATTTATTTTTTATTATCACTCAAGATTCTCCTTGGACTTCATTCAGTGTATTTGCTGCATTATCCACTATTGCTAGGCCTTCAATTATTGTAAGATTTGATGTTTCTAATTTTTTTATGACTTAACCAAAAAACAAAAATTTGCTAAAATATATGCTAAATTAAACTTATTAGTTATATAATATTTGTATGGTTATATATATATATATATATATATATATATATATATATATATATATTATATATTAGTTATTAGTTTGATATTTAAAAACATGTATTTACATCCAAAAATGTGAAAATATATAATATAAATAGTGTGATTTTATTCAGAATGTTATGAAACGTGCTTATTTTTAATCAGGATGAAGATATCTGCGTTCAATAAAAATATGCATTTACATAAAAATCCACGCCCTTGTCACGAGATGAATTTTATATTATTTCGAATGTTTGTAAGACGAAATTGCTATAACACGGTATTTGAATTACTCGGTATATCTATATGTCGTTTATTTTATATCTTTTTTAAAAATTTATTTTAAGACACCATAATGAACATATGGAACGGTAAACAAAATTACGTATTTAACGTGTAGGTAATTATTATTTTTTTTTATAATTGGACAACCATTAAGTGAAATGCACGTTAAAAAAAAAAAAAAATTCGAACGCTGAAATATACCCTCTGTATCTCCGTCATATGACACGATCAAAAAATAGAAATAACTTTTTTTTTTTTTAAGAATTTCGATTTATTTTGACGCGTTTTTATAATTATTATTGTAATTTTCTTCTTTTTTTTTTCTTTTAATGCCGATATTATTACTCACATTTATTGTTGTGTAGTTTGATGAGTTACGACAGCGACTATATTATTATGATATTACATTTTGCTGCAGTTTTAAAATATGTATAACGTTCAGGTTGGCGACTGGCGTTCTCAACGTTTAATTAGAATAACTTTGTCTTTCTCTCTCTCTCTCTCCCTCTCTCTCTCTCTCTCTCTCTCTCTCTCTCTCTCTCTCTCTCTCTCTCTCTCTCTCTCTCTCTCTCTCTCTCTCTCTTTCCCTCAATCGGAATTAAATTACCTACGCGACAAAGTTTTTCCGTCGTCCGTTTCACGAAACGCGTTGTTCATTAATGACGAGTCTAGATTTCCGACGTTTCGCAATTAGAATACCCAAAACCGTTTTTTTACAATAAAAATTGTACAATAATTATTATCAGTACCGTTGTAAAAATATATTGTCATTATGCCCGTCTGATCTGTTTACTGCAATCTATTTACTGCAGATCAACTCACTACTCCTGACACTATCACTGGTGTCTTTTCAGACATAAAGCTCTATTAGCTCACCACTCTGACCCTGAACTGGCCTCTCATGTCATTCAACGACACCTAAACCTCCTATCAATCTTGTACAAAGAATGGGGAATAAAAGTAAATTAAACAAAATCTATGCACTGTACGTTCACTCTCAAACTCAAACACTGTCCAACTTTCCACCTCAATAACCTCCCTCTTCCGTCTTCCCAAAGTGTTCGCTACCTAGGTATATAATAAAAAATTGCTAGTACTTGTAACGGACACGATTTGAATTTGGCCTTTACTTGAATTTGTTTTCCTTGTAATTACAAATAAAATTTAACAGCTCGTAAAACGATTTCTAGTCACTTAATATTGTTTTGTTAAAACTATAAATAAAACGTATGTGGCCCACCACAACTTTTACTCGCATGACGTGGCCCGATCTTCACCAAAGGTTGGACACCCCTGGTCTACGCGATTCCACGACAAGTTTTGTCAATGACCGAAATGAATTTCGTTATTAAAAATCGTATTTAAAATAAACGGCACTTTTCGATTCGAAACGCGTACGGAAATATGTAAACGATATTAATCGGTTTTTAAATCCAAAATATTCTAACCAGGCCCGTCACTTGGGTACGTGCAAGCCGTGCGTTTCAAAAACATTTCAAGGGAATCGAGGCGGCAAAAAGAGAAATCATTAAATCTTCAAAACAGACACCAATAATATGACTGTTTTGCGCCTTCGTTGTTGTCGTATAAATATTACTAGGGCTCGGAAGTTTTAGGAGCTAAAAAAGGTTAAATACGCATGCAAATATGCACGAAAAAATTGCTAAATATGCATAAAAAATGTTAAATATGCAAAAAAAAATTTAATGAATATACAAAACAATTATTCTTAATTAAAAAAAAAATACAATTGATGTTGTTAATACATTAATTATATACACAAAAACTATTTATAACTGACAAAAATGAATAACTGGTTGGCATTTTAACATCTAATTGAGCTGAAAATAAAACATAAAATACTTTTTCAATATTTTTAAAATTACGAAAAAAAAACATGTTATATAATACCTATTGATTTATTTCGTTGAATCACCAATACCTTTTACTTGATAGTTTTGAGTTTTATTTTCAATATTTATTGAGATATACAGGTTAAGAAAGAAAAACATCATTTTTGTTTTACAAATTATTAAATATGCATAATAATATGAAAATCAGCAAAATATGCAATTTTTTCAAAATTTGATCAAATATACAAAATATGCAATTTTAATTTTCAATTTTTAAATTCACGCCAGTATAGCTCGGATTTCTAGCTTGGTCTGCTATGAATTGAAAGCATATTGAACAATATGCTACTCCTACAACTTCCGAGCCCTAAATACTACTATAATATCGATAGACTGCAAACGATCGCTATAATCGAATTCATTTACGCACTTTGAACACGTGTACAGTATACTTTCTACATTGTAACGAGTAGATTGCGGCCCGTATGACCGAATCGATTCTTGACTGTTTTTGACTTTGACATTTATACACCTTTGTCAATTTCAATATTATTCTCGTACCTGTTTGATTTATAATTTGAGAACAGCATTGAAATATATGCTCGAGGCCGGTTAGGTTAGATAAATATCTAATAAATATAAAGGTAAGATACATTTCTTACGACGCGCCTGATTCTGACACGTTATTGTTTAACTCGAATCGGTTATGTACGTAACAAAGAAGAGTAATTTTTTTATTACAGTGATTCGCTATGTTAAATTAAAATTAAAACTCCATTTGTTTGTTGTGCATCGATTTTCATACGGAAGTGTGATTGAAAAAAAATCCGCACTGAATCACAAAAACTACGAATCACTAAACAATAGGCGTGTGCATGTAATTACAACGTGACGATTGACCGATTACTAACGATCAAAATACGATAGAGAACAGCGAACGTTCGACAAGAGAGTGAAACGACCGTCTAATCCAGCGGTCCCCAAACTTTTTAGACACAATTACCCATAAATCAAATTAGATTTTAAGAAATATCCCTACCTCCCCAAAAAGTTGACAAAAAAAAAAAATAACGGAAACAAAATATACACTATGATCATGTTAATTGTTTATTTCAATTTTCAAACAAAGAAAACAAAAAAGTTTTTATAATTTATTACAACCGACGAGTAATGGTAATATAAGTCAGTGAGATGGTTGACATTGCCTAATTCTAACAATTTGTTTAATATTCGGTTCAGTTTCGGCCAACGCATATCTTATGTCATATTCCAAGTTCAATCGGTTTCTTGCTCTTGTTTTCATCGTTACCATTGTTGAAAATCCACTTTCACGTCTGTACGTTGTGGAAAAAGGGATCAGTATTTTCAAAGCTTTTTCCGATAACAATGGATACTCGTTGCCAATTTTTCGCCAAAATATTGTCAGTTGTGTGTTTTAAAAGTCTATTTTCAGTGTGTATTGTCTTCGCGAAGTCCTAAAAATGTTGCTTTTGCTTCGATTTCAATGTCTGGAAATACTCTTTTATCCACTGAAAAAGGTCTAATCACCCAACCATTTTCTTGACGATTTTTTGAAATCTGGAAAATATTTACCGAGTGAATCTACCGGTAATAAGTGGAGAGTTAATTGATCTGTGAATGAGCATTCTTCATTTCTTTCGTCGAGCACTATTGTTAGTTCGGGGAACATTGAAGAGTCCTTATTTACTTCAGCTCTGCGTTGGTAAAGTTGAAATTTACGAAGAAAACTGGCAACCTTATCTTGAGCAGCACAAAATTACATTTGCAATCGTAGTTCACATGAGTGATGCAAATATTTGATATGATAATAACAGATATAAATTATTAAAAAAAAAAAAAAAAAAAAAAAAAAAAAACAAAATTTAAATCTTCAACTCTAAAAAAATCGTGTTCTATCCCTTGGAGGGTAATTACCCCCCGGTTGGAAACCGCTGGTCTTATTCGATACGACGTGAACGATTTGAGCGAGCGAACGTAAAAACAGCGACTCGAATTGAAAAAAAAATTGAAAAAAACCACACCGCTCATATTATGAGATCGTCTTGATTTTATTGCGATGTCAATGGTGAGATTGTATGGTTTTGACATCGGAAATAAACGAGTATAGCGTAGTAAGACGTATGCGTATAAAAAAAAAAAATACGATTTACAACAGTTTCACCGGTTGAAAATTGTTTCGGCCGCGGTATACGGCTTCAGTTGTGGATAAAATGATTTGCCCCCGCCGTTAAAGCCGGTGATATTTACTCATTTTTTCACCGAATTTTTATTTACGAGTGTTGTTAATTTAAAAATAAAAAAAAAATATAGAGATGACTAAAAACAAAAATGATCGTGACGTTTTTTCGACTTGTTTACTGTTAGTCACTTAAATTATAAGTACCAATAAAAACGCGTGTAAATATATGTATAAAAAATATGCCGTTTTATACTTTTGAAATTTGTTTATTCACAAATGACTCGAAATAATTTTTGAATAAAGTAAATATTATTTTTGACAAAAGACGCGGCGGCGCGGCTACGTATTCAAAAAGACGATTCGCAGAGACACGACTAATAACAATAACAATAAATACGCCGTATCGGCTGATCTCGACCGAAATATTCGAATAATTGCATCGACGAACTAAAGAAAGAAAATAAATGATTAAAAAAAAAAAAACAGTGGACTTTTTAGTGGATAGAAATTAATTTCTTCAAGGAAAAACGCAAATGAATTCGCGCTTGTTAAATCTGTACGCCCCTAGATCGTCACCACCACCCAAGGCAGGTGTCTGCTCGTGTTGGATTCTAAACCCACCGCACCAGAGGTATACCAGAAAAACGCGTTCGGAGGCAGGAAGTGAAAAACCGGTATGTTCGTTAGAATTTTTTAAATATTATCAACAAATAGACAGCGATTGAAATAATACGCGCTGTGCGTACGTAAGACAACGCGGTATCGAGAGGGTCGTTTAAAATGATTAACATTGAGCTTTTTTATTATTATTATTTGTTTTTCTTTCGCGATCTAGTACGTGTCGTTTGAGTTGTATTACTCGTCCATACATAGGCGCCATAGACGCCTTATCTACTGACCCTCCCTCCTCCATAAATACGCCTATTATAATCTGAACCAGTAACACATTTTTCTCCGTCTTACTTTTGGAAATTGTTAAATACCTACGGCTACGGGCAGGCATATTTCCAAGGAGTTTGGGGGTTCCTTCGTAAAGAAAATTTTAAAATCATACACATAATAATTTATCACCATATTATATCGGTGTAAAATATTTCATATACTCCTTACTCCGAAAAAAATTCCTCGAGGTTTGTCTGTGAATAGAGTTTAAGTCCTATAACTATTAAAAACACATTTAAACGTATAATTTTAACGATGCATTGTATCGCAATACGACTACCTCAGGGTTACTGTACTAGCTCTTTCTACCTAATTCTACAAACGTAAAACGTCTTCCAAGGTATTCGTTCGTAAGGTATTCATTGACTTGTAGTTGCTAGGTTCCACTCTCGAATATCACATAGATCTATTTTCGTACATTATTTTACTCACATTCATAATCAGGGCTCGTGAGTTCATAAATTTGCTTATCAATCTTGATAAGTCGTGTTTAATGCTATGTGACATAGAAATCCATTTCAAGGTATTGTGGTTAAGTATCTGAAATTTTATGTTGCATATTTTTACATATTTGGAGGTTTTCTAACTATTTGTCATATTTATGCGTTTTTCTATTTTACTGTGCATATTTTTACCAAAAATTGATCAAAATGCAATAATTTATATTTTCGCACAGTATATGAGAGTTTTCGCAACATCATATTATTAACAATAAAACGTATGGAGCAGATAAATTGAGTACAGGCGTACGTATACGAACGTATAATAGGACATAGTTACGTAGCCCATTAAGCAATTAGTGAAAAACATGTTATATGAAAATATAGTCTTTACTCTTATCTGACCTATCTTCTTGATACTTTTACTGTGGTTTATTCTAGACTATATTTCAGTCTTTATTGTAACATATTATGTGTACAGACGTTCGTATTTTTATTTTTTAATCTACATATTTTTAGATTTTTAATGCATATAAATGCATATTTCTGAACTTTTAAAGGCATATTTCAATGTATATTTTTCCAGCTTTTAGTGCATAATTGCATACTTATTTAGGCATTTTTTAGAGCATGAACTCACGAGCCCTGTTCATAATATTAAAGTAGGTTCCCTCTTCGCCACGCCACTGATACTGCAGGCGCCATAGTCACACTGAAGTGTTTCGCACGGTAGTCTAAAGCTGCGTACACACGTTCAGTCTTCAGTTCAAACTCAACTTTAGGTAAGTGTGTTCAGGTAAGTTTAAGCTCGTTAGATTCACTACACACCATTCGTATCGTTTATCAGTTAAGTGTGGTGACTTCATGATGTCCGACGATTCATGTTTAATTTCGACTGCTATTGCGTTTGGGTTTATTTCTTTTAGTTTGACGAGTGACACATCATATGCATCGTTTTTTTTTTTTTGTCAAAAAAAATTAAAAAAAAAAAAAGCAACTACGAATTTCTAGACTATAGTTATCGTCAATTCCAAGCCAGGTGTCACCAATGGGTGATTTCTTAATTCAAAATATTCATGTTTCTATTATAATATCACATATTATACGTATTGTGCTACGTTGTACAGATTGTGTATATAAAGTTGTGAAATAAAAAAATATATTTATGTCACTATATATTCGGATGACTTGCGACTTTCCATAAACATGGGTTTTCTCTGTAAAGTTCAATGAATTCGCTTGAAATCGTTTGTGGCCAATGTTATTTGAATATAAATATTATAATATTATAATTTAAAAAGCCGGTAAGACAATGGTGGTGGAAGTTCGTCCATCGTCGCTCCGCTCCTCGGACAAGATTATGGTGATGAGTAGAGATACAGGAGTTGGGTGGGATACACGAGATGTATTGATAGATTAGGCATTATAGGATAGATTAGGACATTATTTTATATTATAAAAAAAAAACGATTCTGAACGAAGATGAATTGTCAGTGAATAATATGTTTATAGTAAATCGCTTGAATTTTTGTAAAAATTACAGTTTCAGACGCCCGTTAAAATTTTTTCATTGAACCGATCGTGAGATTTTTTATACTTTTTGCAAGCAAAACTTATGAACAACCTTGTAATACATTTTCATTTCTTAACTTTGAGTAGAACATTTTTTATACATTTTCAACTACGACATAATTTGTGATTTCGACAAATTTTGTCGATTTTTGAACTTCAACTGCTTATAAAAAAAAATTGTGCCTATGTATTTTTATAATTTTTGAATGGGAGTTAGAACAACTTATGTGGACCCTTCTATTAAATTTTCAAGTATTTCGTCCGAGCTACATTTTTTTTATCAACATTTATAAAAAAAAAAATAAAAAAAATCGAATATTTCAAATGCCTATAAATTGATTAAAAATGAGTGAAATCTTTTGAAAATAAAATTATATAAAGAAAATGCCAATATAAACAACTGATAAAATTTTCAAGTTTCTACAACTTATACTTTTTGAAAAAAAAACAAATAGCAAAAATCGTTTGAGGCTAAACCGTTGTTTAACGTGTTTTTGTAAAAATTTAAATTTCAAACACTCATAAAATTTTTTTGTCTGAATCCGGTAGAGTTTTTTTTGCAGATAATTGAAGAAAAACTAATGAAAAACCTTGTACCAAATTTTCAAAACTTAGTTATAAAAGAAAAAAATTTTACGATTTTTCAACAACAAAATTATTTGCAAATTTTCGCAATTTTTACATATTTCGTATAAATTGGAACTTTGAGCACTTATAAAAAAAAATTGTGACTTACGATTTTGGATTTTTTTTTATCAGTTATGGAACAACTTATAAGAAACCTTGTATTAAATTTTCAAGATTTTCTGGCAAAAAAAAAAAAATTTTATCGTTATTTTAAAAAAAAATACTTAAAAAAATTGAAAATTTCAATTGTTTATAATTAGCTCAATAAAAGTCAAAATACTTTGAAAATTTAACGGTGTATAGAGAACGCTAATCTAAACATTTGGTGAAAATTTCAAGTATTTACATCGATTTGTTTTTGAGTTATAGCAAAATAAAAAATTTGATTTTGTCGAAAACTGGTTTTCCGTAAAATATACCGTTTTTCCCTCATTTTTTAAGGGTTTTTCCCGGCGCGTTAAAAAAATATTGAAAATTTTTAACTTTTGACCCCCCAAAGTACCAACTAGATTCACTTTCCTTTCAGAAAAGTTGCTATATAAGGCAATCGAAGCATTTTTACTGCCCCAAACCGTGTCGACAGACACAAAAATAAATAAATAAAAAAAAAAAAAAAAAAAAAACACACATCATTGTGAAATCAATACATTCTTCACTCCGTTCAGAATCTAAAATTCTGAAGACAATCATTTACAATAGTTTTATGATAATTTATAATCAATGTATAATTATTATATTATGTGTATTTACTCTACTAATATAATATTATCTTAATTGTATTATTAATAATATTATTTATTCATATAATATTCACGTGGTCGTTCGCGCCAATTCAATAAATCAAAAACAACTAGTTCAGTTCATGCCGCGCCCAGGACTGAACGGGCCTTCAGTTTTTGCATGCATACCTTAGGACTTGCCTGAACGGCCAAACCTGTTCAGTCAAGATTTAAACAAAAACCGAACGTGTGTACGCAGCTTAATGGTAGTTTCGCACGATCAGTTTTAACTGACAGTTTTTACTGAACAGTTTAAACCGTCAGTCAAAACCAAGCGTATGTACGTACATTGAAAACTGACGGTATTTTTTTTTTTTTTTACTTTCAGTTAAAACTGATTGAACATCGAAGTCACCTATTTTTCAAACTCAACCGACCGTTCTGTTCAGTTTAAACCATGCGTGTGTAGGCCATTCGCATCAGTTATCAGTTATTATTATCAGATTATTCAAATGATTTCGTATTAAATTATTAATTTATTTAAAAAAGGTGACCACTGATTTTCACAGCAGTTATCTGTGATAGATCCGTGTAAAATGTCGCGAAAACAGCGGTTGGCTGAATGCATAGAAATATATCAAATCGAGCCTTGTTTGTGGCAGAATAAAAGTAAATAAAATCTTTCGGTGACATTTTTCGCCGCGGTATTAATTTCACGATAGTGTATGTGCTCGTATCATATAACTAGGGTTGTAAATTTGAAATATTTCACATGAAATATTGAAATATATATATATTTTTTTTTAAGTTTGAAATAGTGACTGTTAAAGGACATTTAATCAGTTGATATTGTATGATATCGTTTTGGTACAATGTTTGGTGTTTCCTATTTAACGTGTTTTTTTTTTTTTTTTTTTTTTTTTTTTTTTTTTTTTTATCAAAATGAAACAACATTTTTATTTTTCACTCAAATTATATATTTCATGAAATTTTCATGGACATTGAATTTCACTGACACTACCGCTTCGGTTTGAGTGGACCTTTACGGCCCGTGTCGGACGAACGATAAAAGGGCGCATTACCGAAGAACGTCTAAAACAAAAGAATTGTTATTGTTGACGGTTAATGTTGCGAGTGGATAATTTTGATGGAATAACTTGACGAAAACAAAAAGAAGAAGTACTATTGACGTTAAAATGTTCTTTTTTTCAAAACGATTGCGATTCAATAACGCGACGGAAATTTGTTCCGTTATTTATCACTACAGAGAGCTAGTTTTAGAAGATAATATGTTTGTTTACCGCGTTTGAATATAACACAAATTCAAACAATATGTGCGGTCATAACACAGGTTATCCGGAATTGTATTTCGTAACTTATTCATTTCGTGATTTGTTGCCGGGTAAATAAAATTCATTGCGTTTTTAAAACCGAACTCCTGATAAAAATGCTCTTTTGAGTTGTCGCAGTTTTCCACTGGATGGCCGATACGGTCGGAAGCTGCACGGTGCACATCACTACGTGTATAAATAAATATACACCCGCGGTAGTGGACTTAGACAGAGTAGGTATTAGTAGTTTAGTGTACAGAGTAGACGTAGGTGATTTCCCAGGGTGACAAGCTTTTAGCGGTGACAGTTTTGCACTTTCATTATATTTCAAATCGCTTGATCAAAGTCGACCATTTTTGATAATCTATCGAATTCTTCAAACACTTATCGAACTTATCGAACTTATCGAGTGTTTGTTATTTCATTGAATATCACTATTTAAGTGCGAATACGGACAAACTCGAGTTGGGTCCCAGATTTCCAAAACAGCATGAGTTGGGTCCCGGTATACTTTATGTGATACACGAGTTGGGTCCTGGTATATATTATAGAGTACATTAGTTGGGTCCCGGTATACTTTATGGAGTACACGAGTTGGGATTAGCCTATTTGCGTTACCCAGGAGACACCACGTGGAGGTTGGCTAGAATGATTAATTTTAGAAAATAAAAAATATTATATATTATTTAGTAATAAATATTTGTATTAAAATAAAAAATAAGTAATAAATATTTGTACTAAAATAAATATTAGCTAGGGAATAAATTTAAATGACACTTCTTTTACAAAATTTAACCGCGTCAATTCTCCACTAGTAAAAGAAAGCATTTTTTCTATTAAAACATTTTCTTTTATACGGTTTTTTTTGATTGTGTGGCTGAGCTCCGAAGTGATACATAGATTTCACTCTGAACCCAAGTAACATTTCTATTAAAACAAAAATGTTAGGGTGAGATGCACTGATACTAGCATTTAATTTGGCATGATAACTTTCACAACTATTTGTGGTGCGATTTGTGGTTGCTGCAAACTCGGCCCAAATATTAATATAATAATATAATAATAATATATATATATTACCGCGGACCCAATTCGATTATTATAAAATAATACTGCGGACCCAACTCGTGTTTTTTTTAAGGGATCAAATATCTCGGGACCCAACTCGCGTTTTTGCGCGAATACGGTTATTTTATGTTCAACATTATTTTGACCGTTTAAACAGAAATGTCGTATGAAAAAAAAAGCGCTCGTATTAAAACGTACGGACGTTAAAAAAAAAATAATAACAATAAAAAAAAAAGGTAAATTCACGTGAGCCCTAAACTAGCTTCGAACCGAGTCTTTTACGTTTGACCCGCATCGGATTTCGGAACGTGAGGATTTTCGTGACCATACCGTCGTCGTAGGACCATGAAATATTCTATTGTGACTGTCTAGTTTATGACAGCAGGAGGTACGCAAAACACGGTTGTGTCGCGCGAACGAAGGAGGTACTCGACGGCGGCGCACGGGGACATTTATATTCGGTGGTCATTTTACTTATTTATTTATTTCGATGTCGTTGAAAAACGTACGCTCGTGTTTTCGTCTGACTTTCGGGACCGTCTGGGTATCGTCGTGCATAGGTCGTCGTACGATCGTAAATAAACTATGACGTCGTCGACGCATGCGGACGTGTACTCCGTGTGATCGTCGACTGACGACGACGACGGCCTGTAAATGGACGTCCTGTCAACTCGTGTGCTCGGAATACCATATCGTATGTTTAAAACGTTTCTGCCGTTAAACGATTTTATAATATCTCCCGATTGGACGAACAGAGCTCTGTCGAAAGTGTTGTACACACACACACATACACACACACACACACACACACACACACACACACACACACACACATCGTTTAATTAACGTCATCACGTTCACGACGATCATCACGGACACCTACTACATAAATGGGGTGCACTTCCGACTCCAAACTTCGACTGTGGACTCGACATTCAAACAGTCTCTCACATAGTAAATGTGAGAGACTGTTGGAAATGTTTCTCTTTTGGAAAATACAACGGCTGCTGGAATGACTTCATCAACGCAACCGCGAATGCCATCGATTGGATGATCGACTTGATCTGAACCTATGAAATAAGCATGATAATTTACTACTACTATTATATTATCACTGTTGCAATTAATGCTGTTCCTATCATTGTTATTGCTTACTAATTAAATATCATTCATTGTTCTTACTCTCCTAAATATATTCATATTACGTTGTAATTAAATATAGTTTATAATTAGGGCTGATGACTTCTAGCACTTATGCACTAAAAAAAAAAAAAAAATTAATAAATATGCACTTATAATATGCTCCTAAAAATGTATTTTATTTTATTAATTAATCTAATTATGATATTTATGTGAAAAAAAAAAATTGTAATAATTATTGTTCCGATTATTTCATTGTAATAATTTCTAGAAAAATGACGAACAACTCAAGTTCACTTCCTATATATATTTCGACTTTATGGGATAGATAGTGAATTATCTAAACGATAGTGAAAATATAATTTTCAAACAGAAAATTTACCAATGAGTGATTTTTTTTCCAAGCTAATTTAAGAAATTATATCGAAAATTACCAAACATGATCTTGATTATTCTAATATAGCCAAATATGCATTTATGTATGCAATAATGACAAAATATGCGAAAATATACAAATCAAAATTTTAAATATGACTTCTTGGTATTATGAAACATATTTGTTGATCACTAACATGATTCTACGATCTTTCTAAAAAATATGAAACGACTAGAAGTCCTCAGCTCTATTTATAATCATTAGTTATGCCATGCGAATAAATAAAAAAATAACGTTCACGGGGAACCGCGGTCTTTAATAAACTCGTGAGTATACTTTATTCGCACGTGTACTCGTAGAGAGAATAATTGATTTGAAATCCGTCACTGTGTAAACATACGAATTCTTCGGCCTCGTTTAAACTGGAGACATAAGTACCATTCCATCCGACGTGTGCTCGGTTTAACGATTTACCGTGACGCGTGTACGTTATATTATTACCCACTCAACGGGTAGTAACACTCAGTTGTAGTAAATATGCATCATAAACCGTGATATAGGGACACATAACAACCAACTTGGCTATTAACCGAACAAACCGTTTAAATATTTCAACAGAATCACCTGACGTCTATTTTAGGATTTCGATTTATACACATTTTGTAGATAATTTTCGTGAACAACTAAATGACAGATTTTTAAACCACAAGGCGTTATTTAATCATTTTACTTGTTTATAAAATGCTAATGAGAAAAATGAGACCGAATTCAAAAAACTTATAAAGACATATTATATTCTTTAGATATTGAAGCAGATGTAGTATCTGCATTCGGTGAATTTGCAATATGGCATCAACAAATAAAAAACAAAAATCCTAAAAACGCTACGGGAGCTTTCGTTGGCTGTAATGAAGAAATATTCCCTGCTGTCCATCGACTTTTACTAATATTGATTACTTGACCAGTGACAACAGCAAGTAGCGAAAGATCTTTTTCCTCCTTACGACGACGTTTGAAATCCTATTTAAGAAACACAACTGGTGAAAATCGCTCGAATGGTTTCGCGGTTATGAACATTCATCGAAATGTGTAGAATGTTACCCTATTGTGTAGTTACAAGTACCTACACTGTAGGTCAGGCGTGTCAAACTCAAGTATCAAGTGGGCCAGATATATTGAAAAGTGTACTATGCGGGCCGCACATAAAAATTTAACAAAAAAAAATAAATATTTTATACCAATTTTTCAATTTTATTCTTTACGTTTACGAATACACAAATACCGCAGATACAATCAAATTTAAAAAGTTAAAAAAAAACAAAAATTTAAATGAATCGTATTAACTATTTATAAGGCAGGTGTTATTTAAACTGCAAAAAAAATCCATAATAACAATAATTTATTTTGGACGATATTTGACATCTCTTTTACCCCTCCAACTTTCAATTTCGGCAGAAATATTATTTGATATATTAAGCCACTTTTAACACGACATTTAGATGTGTGGCGGTTAATCTGGATCTAACGGGTGGTTAATAACTGTTCATTAACGAAAACAGTTGCACACATTGATACGTAATAATCAACATAGAATTGATTTTACAAGCAAATTTACGAGTTTCTACATTTCGTACTGGCACAAAATTGTAAATTAGAAACATCAGAACAGAACACAGTATAGTAATGTATACCAAACAAACAATCCTAAGAATATAAGATATTTGTTACACGGTATTAATATTTAATTTTTCCATTATTTTTGGTAGCCGCGGGCCACAAAAAAATGAGCCGAGGGCCGCATGCGGCCCGCGAGTTTGACATGCCTGCTGTAGGTACTTGTAACTACAGACGAAATAATAGATACACTAACTTAAAAAAACTCGTCGCATTAGGTTAATTTAAATGAAAAAAATACATTTTGTTGTTATAATAATATGTAAGAGAAAAAATAATATATAAGGGAAAAAATGTACATTTTAAATTTTAATTAAATATTCAAACACTTACTCATAAATCATTATCTGTTCACTTGTGATTTGTTTGTATCATGTATGTACAATAAATTATACAAAACGTTATTCATTTTGTGTGTATAATTTAGTCAATTAATTTTGATAACACCCCTCTTTTGAAATATCCAGCTACGCGTCTGACCTACAGATTATTTTTCGAATATCGTGACAATAACCTTTGAAAATGTGTGTGTGTGTGTGTGTGTGTGTGTGTGTGTGTGTGATTTTTTTTTTTATTACGTGGTATGGTTTTTTCTTATCGTGTTTTTTTTTTATTGTTATTTCGAAATGAAGACGTAGTATAATTGCATGGTTTATGTTGAAAACAAAAACATTTATAATACCTACTAGTATCGTGTAGCGATCATAAATCATATGGTACGTTCGTTCGAAGTTTTGCAGTATTATTTTGTTCCGCGTAATGCTCACGGTTCAGTTTATATTGTGACACCTAGTATTTCAAAGCGATACACACACACATACACACACACACACACACACACACACACACACATACACACACACACACACACACACACACACACACACACACACACACACACATACACACACACACACACACACACACACACACACACACACACACACACACACACACACACACACACACACACACACACACACATACACACACACGATCGTGTGCACGTGTGTGTTTTTAACGCGACACTTTTATACTTTCTTCGTTTGTTTGTTTGTTTGTATTTTTTTTATTTTTATTATTATTATTTTGAACATTTACTGAATCGTAAAATACGTTCTCGGAAATCGGCGGTTTAATGTTCGCTAAAGTTTCTACGACACAGAACACGACAAATGATAAAATTAAAAACTACACGTTTTATTCAATAAAAACGTTCGGGACGCTGTGTGTTTTCAAAGTTTTTTACATACCGCTGCTCAAATTCGTCTCGAGATCATAGAAGACCGTCGTTGATATAGGCTTGTGCGAACAGCAGAGAACGCTAGTGTTTCCTGAAGCACCGTAGGCGCAAAAAAAGAAAAAAAAAAACCGGGAGGCAATATCGTTGACGAAGTTTGGACGGACGTTTTGAGTATCTAACACTGTTACTCTCGAAGTAACGATTAATATTAACGAAAATCGATTTTGCGAGAACCCGGTTTACGGCCGTTTTTACCGTTTTTCTTTTTACGCTCGGTAAAACTTTTGAAAACAGAGTACAATGATCTCTTCCGTACAAGGTTACGTTGACGGGCAAAGAGTATGCGGTCTTAAATCTTTACCGCTATGAGTTTAATTTTACGATCGTTTCGCCCGGTGTACGACTACGTCGTGGTCGTCGTCGTAAAAACTATTGCATTATTCACTTCATTCACCAATCTAAAATGACAATAAATACTCCGTCGTCAGCCACGTGAGTCTAATGTAGTAGTGTAATAGATGATATTCGTTGCAGAGTAATGTTTATTAATGTTTAAAATGCGCGTGCGTCAAACGTGTTAAAATACGCGAGGGAAATATTACTCTTGTTTTCCGATCCAATCCGACGGAGCATTATACTGTATCAGTGGTTCCCAACCTGGGGGTAATTAACCCTTGTAGTGGTAAACCAGGATTATCTGAGGACTGAGGGGTGAAAAATAGACTATTATTATTATTTATTTATTTTTTTTTTTTGTGTACTTTATACCCTTTTTTTATTTAACCTGCATCAATCACTTGTACAACTATTGCAATTATATTAATATTATGATTGTTATCATTATTATAATATAATATAGTTTAGGAAATAATCGTATGCCTCAATCCTAATGACTCTGATAATTTTATTACCTTATTACTCAAAACGTTATTTTTTTAAGAGAGGAAGAATTGTAAATATTTAACCTGATTTATGGGTAACAGTATCTAAAAGGCTGGGAACCGCTGGACTATATCGATCCTGAATCGATAGGTTGGTCCGGTTTTGTGAAAAACACTGTTCCTTATAGTGAGATATTACGAACAGTATGTAAATTTTATGAACAAATAATAAAATATTTCTACAGGTTACAGGTGCCAATATAGATTGCTTCTTTGATGTAACTGGAGGGTTAAAATATAATTCAAACCGTTTTTGAACTCATTATTGTTCATAATCACAGTTCATAAGCATAACTCAGTAATTTTATTTTACGACTAAATCAAAAGCTTTGGCGATTACTGACTCCGTAGTTGAATATATTCTTCAGCGTTGATTATTATATGTATATTAAAACGTACAATATTTTTTCGATCGAAACACTATTGTATATTGGGAATAGATAGTATAAATTACGAATCGCAACAAGAGAAAAAAAAAATTCGTAATTTAAATTATATTTTCGTTAATTTAATTGTGTCAAAACACAGAGTATTTTTACAATGTCTTTTGATTTTACAATTTACAATAAATATGTTTACAATAGTGTTGTTTAGTTAGCTTATAATATGTCTAGATCCGTGTCTGAATCTGAGGTGTCTTCTTTGTGTTCAAGTGAAATATCCTGCGGTGGCCATAGTTTTAATGCTCAACGCGACGTTCGGCGAACTCGTCGACGGCTTTTAGTGCGACTTTCGAGCTCGACACGTCATTATTTATACGAGTATAATGATATTATCGCGCCGCACCGATCAGTCGCCGCCGCCACCGCCGTCACGTCATCGTGACGATGTGAGATTAATGCGGGCGTCGTGTATGCAAATAGAGTGTAGCGTCCGTACCCTTTTACCGTAACATCGTCATCGTGTCATATACATAATAATAATCTTTATTAACGGAAATTTAATTCCAAATTACATTTTTTTTTTTTTTTTATATATTATATAATAAAAAATCTTTTTATCTATGAGTTTATCATGATTTTATATATATATATATATATGATGAAATTTATAATTTACAAAAATAATTTACAACAATTTTAAAATTAAATCAAAAGGTATACACAAAATACAAAGTAATACGTGAAAAACTTAAATAAATAATGAAAAATCAAAACAAAAATCTTTATAATTTATTTTTATTTTATATACCATAATATTTGAACAGAAAATTCTGTCAAAGATGTATTAAAAAATCAATATTTTCAACAAAATTACCAGTTAACATTAGAATATTTTACGGCAAATTTGACATGTAGGACGTGGTTACAGTTTTTATATAAAATGAGTTTTTTTTTCTAGAATTCTTTGCATTTATTTTAAAATTTAAGTTTTGGAGTATTTCACGGCAATCAATCATATTATTTATTACCTATTTTGTATAAACATTTTAGTTTTATCTGAAGAAAACGGGTTTCAAGCGAAAATATATTAAAAATACTTGATTCCACTTCGTAATCTGAATGTGGAGTTCTTAAGACAAAACACTGAAATCGTAAGAAACGAATAAAATTATTTTCAACTTTCTCTAAACTCTGTATGCTAGTTTTTGAATATGGATGCCAAATTAGTAACGCATAATCAAAATGAGAACGGACAATAGATTGGTATAAAGTTTATAATGCGAATTGATCTCTAAAATTTGCACATGTGCGTGTTAAAAAACGTAATTTCGCAAACTCTTTGTTCCTAATAAAATTTAAACGGTCATTAAAAGAGAGTTTAACATCAAACCAGACTCCAAGGTCATTTACTATAGATACTCTTGATATGTTATAGTCGGGCCCGCCAAAGGCTTTTTACCGCCCCGACCTGGTCGAGTAGTGTCGAACGTGTCGCCAGCCCCCGTGCCTCGCGTTCTCGTCGTATTTCGACTTTGAAAAAAAAAAAACAAAAAAACCACCCCCGATTGGTCTTCGGCTCCGCCGCGTCATGATAATCGTGTTACGATCGACGGTCTATGGGTAGAGACTGGAATTAAAGGGGTCCGGTGCGAGGACTAACGGCTATGTCTGCTTTTTTTCCCCGAAAACCCCGTTTTTGCGTTTTCCGTTAAACGGAAATTTTTAGTCGAAATGTTTGACTACGTTCGGCACGATAACCGGTCACGTCTTTTCATTAGATAACCCAATATCATATAAAATGGATTTGTCTCTTATATACAGCGCTCTGTGCAAATCTCATTTTTTTTTCTCTGCAGTGAATTTATTATCGTAACAATATAATATTCTATAAATAATACCCTAGTTATAATGTAATATGTATGGTTATATTTTCACCTTAAACCTTATTTAGTCAAAATTTAAAAAAAAAATCGGTATAATAATCTAGTATCTCCGTGTTTTTTTAAATTAATATCAATCAAATAATGTAATTGTAATATTGTAAAATATAAATGTTTATAAAATATGTATAGTTAGATCTTTATACTAAGAATTCAATTATGTCTATACTACAGTCATACCTCCATCGGAAATTAAATTATTTGATTTTCTGTTTCTCCTGAACAATTAAAAAAAAAAAAAAAAAAACTAAAGGTAGCCTGTTCTCGCGCCGGACTTTTCGATGGTTAATATACTGTATTTTACTATATTTTTTGTATTCTAATGTATTACATGCGTATAATACCCGTGTGATTCCGTTTAAAACTATGTAGCGCCTATGATTCACTTCGAAATTTAAACACTGAGCTTATTTGAGACAAGTAATTTTTCATAGATTAATATTATTGATCCATAGCTACTGATACAACACTGAATCGAGTTAGTTAAAAATTAATCATCAGGGAATTAACAGATTAACTTTTAAAATTTAGTGCTTCTTTATCATAATTGCGCATATTCAGTGACTAAAAAATCAATGAGTCGAATTTTCAAGAATGCAAATTATATTGATAGTACTTTTTTTAAGTACCTTAAAATGCTTTTTTTTATAGTATAGCACAAAAAAAACTAATATTTATAATAATCGTGAATTTTAAATAACAATACAATTATTACGCTTTAGGTGGATAAACACACAGATAAAATGATGTCCAATTATTTATTTATTTATTTTTTTTTTTTTTTGTTAATATACCGATAATATAAAATATTTCTATATGAGGCGTATAATACATTGTAAATTACAGTACATCACACGTGTATAATACCGACTCACAACTCTAGTGGAGACTTATTCGTGAGTTCTAAATTTATCAATACTATTAAAATGTTGTCAATACACGTTTTTTTATGAACCTGCACAAAAGGCCTCTGAAATATTTAATATTCCGTGAAATCGAAAATATAACGGTGTGTCTTGTCGGAGAAAATAGGCCTATCGGAGGCAGGAAGGTAACACGATATTTATCGATTGAATTCATCGTTTAAAATCATTTTAAATTTTGACCGTCGTTTTATTTTGTATCGTACATAAAACGATACAAAAGCATATTTAGAGATTCTTTTATTATTGTTTTTCTTTCACTCCGTTCAAAACGCACTCTTTATCAGCTATGGATTTGAATAATTCGTCGTTTAAAATCATTTTATGATTTGACCGTCGTTTCATATTGTAACGTATTAGCGATTACAAATTCCACAGCTATATATGTATTCTTCGGCGTTAATTAATATGTTAAAATGTACAATATGTTATTCAATTGAAACACCGATGTATTGGAAATAGATAATTTAAATTACGAATATTGCAACACGTAAAAAAATATTTTTCATAATTTAGTTGAAATATTTCAAATGAAAAATTTCAATTTTTGTAATGTTTCAAATTTAAAACCTCAGGTAGGGCTGTCGAACGACCGACTCGGTGAAATCGACAATATAACGGTGTGTCTTGTCGGAGAAAAATGGCCCATCGGAGGCAGGGAGACAACACGATATTTTTGTTATTTTTTTGTTTTATTTATCAAGAAAATTTGTAAATACACAATTTATTTCTACATTCACAAAATATACGAACAATTGGCTATTTATTTTCAATAATAAAATTTAATTAGACGGATAGGCCGGTATCAAGAATAACGGACAATGTTCAGATTATACCGAAATCTAAGCAGGTTCAGAATTGGAATTAAGGATAGAAAGAAGAGTTAGTTGGATGTTTTGAGATTACAAAAAAACTAAAAAGAATTTAACGGTTAGAAGATAATGCAGGGCAACTAAAAATAATGTGGGAAAGGTCACATGTCATTTGCTCAGGATGTTTATCGTTTGAATTCGTCGTTTAAAATCATTTTATGATTTGACCGTCGTTTTATTTTGTATCGTACATTAAACGACATAAAAGTATATTTAGAGATTCTTCTTAGGTATATTGTTTTTTTTCTCCGTTCAAAACGCACTCTTTACGAGCTGCGGGTTTTAATAATTTATCACGTCCCCCCCCTCCCCCCGTAATATCAATTATCGAGGAACTAGAAAAACACGACGACTGTACGCGTCGTTTCATTTAAATTCGTCGAAAAACGAAAAAGATTTCCAGTCGTCCGACGGAATTGTTTCTATGATTTTAATTCAAACAAAAATTATTTATGATTCAGCTGAAGTCGTTTATTATTATTATTATTTTTTTTTTATATACACAAAACGTAACACAGCCTTTCCGGTCCGAGTTCAGAAATATTACGAGATGTGGATTTTAATATTTAGGTAATTATATTTTTCCCCTCGCTTCGTCAATATTTGAAGAACTGCGACGGTGACTATTCGCGTTGTAATATTTAATGCGTTCGAAAGATCGGTGCGGGATTTTTTTCTGCCTTGGCAAATTTCACTTGGCACAAACGAAATACGCTCGTACGTCCGATTCCACGGGTAAAGTTATAATCCGTGACGTTTTCTCGAAGAAAAAAAAAATGTTCAAAGTTTTTCTTTATTACATTGCCCCCGGTACACTCGGGAGGGATGGTCACCGCGAACAGACCGTAGCTTAAACTCCGAAATTTTATTTTGACATACAATATCGTTAGCTACGACGTTCGTGTGGTTGTTTATGAACAAAAATAACGGAAGGTTACAATTTTTAATGAACTTTGTCATAAATTATTCAAACTGACGAGCACGTAATGCACTTTTTTCAGTTATTTTTTTTTTTTTAATTATTACATTTTTTTTAAAAAAATGAACAAATCAAGTATATTATACTACCCTCCGAGAAGTATTTTAAATGGATATGATCTTGTACGGCACATCCATATTCGTATCACAAATCGCAAAGAATAAAATAATATTCATACGGGTGGTGTTGTATGTACATATTCTCGGTCGGCTTTTGCGGATATGCTCTTTGATTATTCTAGATTTTCAGCCAGTTAATTTTGGAAATTCGGACTATTGTTCAAGTTGGCACAACCAAAAGTATTATCATTAGTGCTAGGATTTGAATTACCAAAAAAACCCAAAAACATGACCTTAAAATAACTTAAAAATGACTTGAAAAAATGACACTAAAATAATTTTAATCGTGTTTATCACGTGTAATATGTTGCGGAATTGTAAACTTTTTTTCTGCTGAAATATTAACTTCACAGACTTTACAATTCAACACTGCACCGTCGGTAGAAAAGACGTCCGAGCCGAATTCCGAAACATAAAGTCGCATACGATTCGATTGCGATGATTTTTGTATCGGCATATTGCACAAATATATCGATACGCGCTCGAAAAAGTCAAAATAATAACTAAATTGGCAGGTATCCATCAAAACCACCATACATTGGTTTTCTCGACATCACTATCATGTAATTTGACAGTTAAGATAACTCGTGGTATCGAAGAATATTGTTGTATTACCTACCTACCTATGTAATTGATTTTGTTATCGATAGCGGATTTCGATTTAACAGACCATGTTTACGAAAATGACCATATTGAATTACGGTATTATTTCTGTTACAATTAATAAAGCGGGTATGAATGAAAAAAAATAATAATACCTAGATTTTAAAAAAGTCTAAAAATTGCTCTTAAACTTCAAAAAATGACCTTAAAATGCTAAAAAAATGACCTGAAACTCTAAAAATTACAAATGATGAAAAAAAATGCAAAAAAATGCAAAATAAAAACTATTTATTTGAACTCGCAGATGACCAAATCACATTTTGTGCTTTAAAAGCTATATCCTGTACACCATAAACAAAATGAAAAATCTTATACTATCTTAGCCCTAGTTATCATTAATAATAACTTTGATAACTGTACAGCTTAAGAACAACTAATGGCGTAACTTTGACAACATTGGCGGCGTCTTTGACAATATTCTATTTTTATTAACGGAAAATCTATTTTTTTTTTACATCATCTCAAATCCATAATTACATGTTTTATATTACGTTTCGTATTTATACTCTATAAAATAAAAGTTTGAAAAATGTCCCTGAGCAAATATTCGCTGTATAAATAGTATACCATTTATGCGTTTTACTCTTTTTATTTTAACTGTCGGTTGGTTTTTTTTTTCAAAACCATTTAAAAATGTTTAGTTTGGACGGAAGTGGAATAACTTTATTGAAAGATTCAAAACATGATTCTCAATTGGCATCCGAAATTTCATGGTGATTAGATTGATAAATAATTTTTGAAGCAAATTTTAAACTGAAAACTTGTGTAAAAACAGTCCGTATTAAATTAAGAAAATTTAGATAATCGCTTTTGAAAAATAAAAAAAAATCACATGATGTTTTTTTAATTTTTTTTTCAGTTTCGTGGAGTAAGCATAATATGTAATAAGATGCACAACGCTAAATTAAAAATTTAAAAGTATTAATATTAAAAAATAAAACTCGATTTTATATTAACTTTCATAAAATGTGTTATTTTCAAAGTTCTAATTTCAGATCAAAAATTGGAAACTATTGCTGAATGGAAATTTTAGAAAAATTTAAGCGTATCAGAAAGTTTAACACAAGACAAAACGCAATAGAAAATAAATACCTTTGTAAAACCAATAGATCTTTCGCGTCACTCGAAATGTAAAACGTAATAATTTAAATTAAATTACTGTTTGTCCACGCGATACGGATCGTGTAATTACACCCGTATTGTTTGTACCTGAAAATCGTGATTTTTATTCGCAACTAACACGAACGTAACACTACACCATATTATTAATCTTTTTCTTCTTCTTATCATTATCATTAATATTATTATTTTTTTTTTAATATATTCGTAGCAGTTCTGCTAGAGATTTTCCGAGTTATTATGACTATTGGTAGTAATCAGGACATATTTTTAGAGGAAATGACGAAACTGTGCTTTTACGATTGTCGCGTGTTAACCGGGGTTGCGAGTGCGTCCCCGTTTAATACATTTGACTCGACGAATCGAGGCTTTTGTGCGTGGAGGGTGTACGGGGTGCGTTCAAAAAAGTCTAAACCAACGGTCGGCAACTGGCGGACCGCGGTCCAGATCCGGACCGCGGAAGGCAGTGATCTGGACCGTCGACATATCTTTCTTTGATAGTTTAATGAGTACGTTATTTCAATTTCCGTCGTGATTATAAAAAAAGACATCGTTTTGTAAAACAATTTTTTTTATAAACGAGTAGAGAACAATGTTAACGGATTCTCACCTTGAGCCTTGAAAACTCGATTGGGATCGCCCCTGGTATATAACATCACAAGGCATGTTAACTCTTCATATAATTTTAACATTTTAGTAATAACTATTGAAAAATGTAATGAAATTAATTTTTTTCTCTGCGGACCCCGTTTACGAATTATTTTGGTTTTCCGGACTCCAGTAGAAATCACTTGCCGACCCCTGGTCTAAACGTACCGACCGTCGAACATCAAAAATCGTCCCATGTCCGAGACGCCGAAACGAAACTCGCAGCGGACAACGCGTATTGCGTGCAATGACGTCACAAACGGGGTCTTAAATTTCACGTCGGCGAGTACGCGTGGGGTGCGGATACGTTCGAGGGTCGACAAACGATGACTTCGTGGGCTAAAGGGTGAGTTCTAAGCGTTCGCCTACCTATCGACGAATCGACGAGCACGCGGCGAGTGATCGCGGTCCAGTGTGGGCCGTGGTCGTCATTAGACGGTAAAAGATATGATACGCAATAAAATGCCACTGGCACGACGTGTTTATATACGTAGTTGTGAAGAAAAAAACACGTACTTTGCACCGAGGACAAGATATTGGAGACGAGTGAATTGAATTTTAAAAGAAACGACTGATGTTGTTTTTAGCAAAACGATTCTGAGGAAATCGTCAGTGTAAAAAAAAAAAAAATAAAATACCATTTACATATTTAACCGTTTTTATCTTGACTGTTGGTATGCTTTTTTTTTTATCAAATATGTGTACAGTTTTCTCGTCTGACAAATGCGGAAATTCTTTTTTATCAAAAGACTCAAAACGTTTTGATCCATCTGCATCCAAAATTGCATAGTGATTAGATGAACCATTTTTTAAAAATATATATTTAAAGTAGAAAATTGACATAAAAATAGTGTATTCCGTAAAAATCATATAATAATATACTTAAACGCTTGCAAAAAAGTCCTAAGTTACGATTTTCGAAATTTTTTCACCATCGTTACTTTAGTTTATAAGTATGGTCTATAACATTTTCTTGTCAAATATTAAAATCCATTATAGAAAAAAACTTTGAAAAACAAAGTATTGTAAAAGTTCTATTTTCAAGCCATTTTTTTTTTAAGTATATAACAATATGCCATTGATATATTATGAATTTTTCAAGTTTCTAGCAACATTGCTTTGCGAGTCATAGCCACATAGCTAAAATCGATCGATAAGATGAGAGAAAAATGACCTGTTTAAAGTACAACTCGCATGCGATTTTCTATCTATAGAACCACTGTATGAAATTGTATTATTACAATTCAACAAATTGTTTACGGAAAAAAAAAATATAAACATCAATATAGAACAAATATGACCTTCGCTTCACTCAGAATTAAAAAAAAAAAGTAACGAAATCCGTGTCAACTGATAAACCTACCACGTGGGTATACGTATTACGACGTTAAAATATTTCAAGTTCGAAGTAAATTTATGTGCACTTCTATACGTAAACTACAACTGTGACTTGATTTCGGGGGTAGCAAAATATTGTCAACAACTCACAGACCCGTGGAGGCTACCTCCACAGCCCTCCGAATCGTTCTCAACCGTAGGTTCTTTGAAATAACTGTATTCATGAATCCAAAATCAAATAACTCTCACTTATTTTCAAAAGAACTTTTACTTTTTTCCATATTTTTTTTTCAATTCGGAATATTTTCTCACATTCGACTATTTACTATAGGTACTGCAGATTATGTAAATAATATGACCATAAATTATATAACAATGACAAATAAAAACGTATACCGCATATCTTTATGGCATTCTTAGTCCGGATATCACTGCTTTAGTTAATTTATTTACTTTCTTTAAAAAAAATAATTTGTGTAGTGAAATTTAGATCAATTAATTTTAAGCCTATATAAATAAATAAATAAATAAATAAATAAATAAATAAATAAATAAATAAATAAATGAATATATATATATATAATACTTTGATTTTATGTAAAAACATTTATTATCTGGTTAATGGCTAAAGGGTTGCCGTGGTCTTTACTTTTAATAATAATAAAAAAACAACATAATATACCATGCACTAATACAAAGTACATTTTCAAAATAATATGTTCTCGTTTTTAAACAATGTTCATCTAAAACTGACTCTGTTTTTAAAAAAACAAGATAACTCCTTTTTTTTCCGAAAATGGGATTATAACGGTTTATGATAAATAAAAAAATTACGCCTATAGTTCTGTGCAAGAACGAGACATTTCCGACCAGTCGTTTATCTTAGACAACCAGCCGCGTACACAACAAAATGTTTTTTTGGGTGGGAGGGGGTTAAGGTTAATAATTTCATATTTACATATAAAAAATTGTACATATTTTCAATGGAAAAATTATTTATTCCTCATTATTTTCTTTTTTTTTTTTATAAAAAATTTTACGGTAACAATGCGGTCTAGGTATGCGTATTCACCGTATCAATTTTAAAATTAGAAATGTCAATTATAAGAATATAGTAATAAACTAATAAATAGTAATAAAACCAACATATTTGTATCTTATATCTACCTCATTGATAGAAACCACTTATATTTCGTTAAATGTTGAATAAAAAATTACGAAAAAATGAACTTTGCTTCCTTTCAGTCTCCTATTGACACAACCAGACACAGAACAAGAAACCACCATGATGTTGAATTACTTGAATTGCACTTTATAGTTTAAAGTTTATAAATTATAATCGAAAAATTGTGTTTCAATCCGAATCCATATAAAAAGATAACTGATATAAAAAACAACATTTTTATATTATATCTTTGGTTTCAATCACAGAAAAATTATATTTCATGGAATAATATAAAATGCCATGCATTAATCAATCAGATTTTGCCCTGTTCGCATATGGATTCTAGAATTCAATTTTATTCGTTGAGTCGGCTATCTAGTTGTTTTATATATCTGTGGTTGCTCTACAGTGTACAGTATTTTTTTTCAATCTAATAAAAATGGACGTTATGAAAAGTGAAAGGAATACAACGTTGAAAATAGTCGATGGTTTCAAATTTCGTTTTCATAAATTTCTAAACAATGATATTCAACGTTGGTGTTGCACAGTTAAAACGTGTAAGCATTTTTTGAAATTTGATAATAATAATATTTGTATAGATAGTTTTAAGTCTGTTATAGTTATAGTCCTAAGTCTGAAAAATGGGAAGGAAAATATTGGTTTTGTGGAAAAAAGGCTTAGACGTAAATCACATATTAATAAAAAATAGTTAGATAGGCATATGTACAAAAATATACTCAGGCCGCAATTTACGTATATATAAAATATACCCGGGCCGCAATTTACGTATGTATAAAATATACCTGGGCCGCAATTTACGTGTGTATAAGATATACCCGGGCCGCAATTTACATAATATGAATAAAATATACCTGGGCCGCAATTTACGTGTGTATAAAATATACCCGGGCCGCAATTTACATAAAAAATTTGAAATGGGACGCAATTTACAGAGACCCGCATAGGCACGTTGTACGTACCACGTAATCTGATGGATATCCGGCGTTAATTCCTGACCTTTATCGTACAAATTGATAAATCAAACCAGTCCACAATGACAGTAACGATAAATATAATAAATAACATACATTTATACCAAGGTAGTGTAAATTCATTCATCTTATTCTGATACTATTAGATTATTTAAATCATTATACAAGTTAATAGCATTGCGTTTTAAGTTAAAACACATTTTAGTCAAATCGATCAAATATAAATATATTAAAATACGTATTATGTTACATTGTGAAATTTTAAACGTTAGTAAAACTTATTTATATTATAAATAAAATAAGTCTAACACGCAAGTTACATATAATAAAGTGTCGGTTAATTTATTTATATACAACCATTTTTTTTTTTTTTTTTGGTCGATCGCGAAAACCTAGAAAAACTCAGAGGTCGATCAAAATCCTATTAAATTTGGCGACCCCTGTAATATAGGACGTTTTTTGATAAAAAAAAAAAAAATAACGACGTCGATCGAAAAAGAAAATATAATGTTATATTAAAATTTAATACTCGGTCGAACGTTTGAGCGTGGCGACATGCATTTTCGAAGGGCCCAATGTCTCCCGAGTACCCCTAGACGCGCCCGTGTTTATATGGACGTAGACACGTATTGTCATCGTCTCGCGCAGTTTGAAGCCTGCAAGCGGTACGGCGCCGCCGACGATAACTTTATGACTCGACACTCAATCCGGGTAGACGGATATATGCACACGGTCGTCCGTGTGCCGGGCGTCGCGCTGAAACACATCGCCCGAGGTGACGTAATCATATTTCGTCTGGCCGTCGTCGCTCGCGTCATACGTATAATATTATGATACGTGTATGTGTACGTGTCGATTAGTGGCGAGAAGTTTTCGAGTCGGTCGATGACGATTTTCGTACCGTTCACGAACGAAACCAACACATTTTACCCGCCCGAAGGTCGTACTCGATTACCACGTATCCAAGTTTTTACCAATTTTTTTATTTTATAATTATAACTTTTGTTATTATTGTTAGGTTAATTTTAATTGTGTAGCAATAGTTCAGATTAAATTAATTAACTCTTAACAAATTTGAAAAACCAGTACCCTTTTAACATTATAATCACATAATAAAGTCTTCAATATGGAATATTATTACTAACAATAAAATTTAACCAAAAAAAAAAAAAAAAATGAAAAATCACTTTTAGTAATACCTATAACAATAGTTCTAATATAATATAATAGGCCTAATCAACTAGCATAGGGTTGGGCCACTCTGGTTCTAAAATTATATTTTATAATCATAACGCCAAAAAAATTTCTGTGTTGCCATCTAGCGAATAATTTTTTTTCTTAGATAGGCCAATGGCCATAGTGGATATCAAACATTACATAAATCTGAAACGTTTTATCACATAAAACATAATTTGATTTTTTGTGGGTTAGGCCGTTCTGGTTATATGCGCCTCAATTAAAGAACCGTGTTAATCTCGCACAAAATGATGTGTATAAATTAATTACGTTATTTTGGGTCATTCGGCCAAATGAAAGCCACTCTACACGTTCCCGGTCGCGGACAATGTAGATAAGGACACATCGTGTAAAAATTGACATGGCGAAAAATCGAATTTCAATATTCAAACTCTGATAATCTGTGCGTTGTTGTCGATACGATACGATATTAAAATCGTTATTTTGTTTTCAACGAATATGAGGTAAGTAAATCGAAAATCAAACGCTTTATTGTTCTTTGTCGATATTTCTTGAAAAAATGAAAAAAAAAAAAAAGAACTCTGAACATAGCGATACGTAAAACAGCGTTTTAAAATATTTTCCACTACTTTTTTTTGTATATCCTCTAGTGTATCTTGTGGGCATACAAACTTTTTTTTTTCAAAAGGCAACCCCCTTTTTTACCTCGGACATTTGTTCAAGCAATTTTTCTGTAAATTTTGATATATTGAAATCAAAATTCGGACGAATAGTTTATGAATTATTCCTATTTATGTATTGAGGACACCTGTAATTATATGCAACCATCCTTTCGATACTGTCGGTGAAATTATCAAGTAGAAACTTATCAACAATTTCTACTATCATTAATGAAATTTATTTTTGTCCGGAACCCACGGTAATAGATTACATAACAAAAGTATGGCAATGATAATAACATAACCTCTATTGGAATTATATTAATTATCAGTTATCACTTGACACTTGACAGGTAATTTGCACACGCTATTTTGCAACATTGTATTTCATGTTTGTATAGCGTAAAATTAACTAGTCATTAAAGTTTGAGTATAATACATTGAATATTTAAACTAAATAACAACAAGTTTATATCTTGTGTTGAAATCGTTCGTCTTAAGATGACCATATTATGTAGTTTGGGATTTAATGGACTTTTTAAATATCATGTTTTAATAACGGTTTTAATTGTTTAAATTTATATTTGGTTGACTAATAAAGGAATAATGTGACCTATTCTATAAAGCTCATAAAATTAATGTAAAAATTCAGAATCTAAAAAGTTCAAAATTAAGTGCGTTTGTATTAAAATGATTATAAACTGTTCTTAAATACATTGAAAATGACTTCTGTGGATTGTCGTGTAGCCATGATGAATACTTTCCTATATCATTAACCAATGAAAATAGTGAACAATTTGTACCTGTTTATAATTAATAAACTCCAAAACTAAACCATTGAATGAGTTCTAGTTCAATTGTTTCTTTATGATAGTACATCATTAAATACTGGTTTATAAAAGTATTTTTTTTTCAAATTAATCATTTTTTTTTTTTTTTTTTATTCTTATTTAGAAAGTGGAAATATGATTCGATCCAAAATTATATAATGCATAATATTAGCAATTCAATTTTCAACATATCCTCAAATATACCAGTTCAGTGACCAAACTATCAATTATGCTCTCTTTGGCTTGAAGCTCAGTCATCGCTTCATTTAATTCCAAGATTTTAAGTTCTAATGAAATTTGTTTATTGCGGAGACTTTAAATTAAATTGTCCATAGTAATTAAAAATTATTTGATTCCTTGTTAAGATGAATTTGTAGTTTTATACATTAATTGTTATTATATTTCATAATATCGTATTGAAAATGTATTAAATATATTTATTTATTTATTTTTTTTGTATATTTATAATACAATAATTAATTGTAGCAGCTTAGTCTATGATCTCTCATTTGGATTAAGTACTTTGTATGAGTGTGTACTTACTTAATGTTAACTTGTTAATCAAATAATATAAAATATTACTTATTTTGTTTATGTGTCATAAACATGTAATTTTTTTTCTATAAATATTCTGAAAAAGTCTATGAATTTAAAATTGTATATATTTCACCTAAATACAATCCTATTTCTATATATTATTAGTAAAGCAAGGACTTTCATGCACTAAAAAATCATCAAATATGCATTTTAAAATATGCACTTATGCATCAAAAAATGAAAAATATGCGGTTAAATATGCTCTTGAAAACAATTTTATTATTATTCTATAAAATGTTTAAGTAAATTTATTTTATCAAATTGATTTGGAATCTTTTTTGAATGTTGGATCCCATTCTTCTTAATTATTATCTTGCGTCTAATAAAACAAAATATGTATTTTAAAATAATTGTTGAATTATCCTCAAATACTTACCTTACCTAAATTAAAACTGCACAAAATTATTCACATTTATTTGATATTTGCAAATAGCAGACAACGTACCACATACCCAATATTCGTTAAATAAAAATACAAAAATAGATATAATTAAATACTGACTATTATCATTATTTCAAGATAAAATTTATCTTTATCGTCTTTATAAGTTCATAACGAATTTTTGACCCTGATTCGTGAAAAATATTCACCAAAGCGCTTGATTTTCGATAAACCTTCAAAATATGCACTAAAAGCTTAAAATATGATCTCATAATCAAAAATATGCCCCTTAAACCAAAAAATGTCCAAATATGCAAAAATATGCACTAAAAACTTTGAGTATTTCATCATAAACGTTATGAAATGTATTTTGTACTTAATAAGCATACAATAAAGTTTACCAGAAAAAATATGCAAATCCATGAAAGTCCTTGCTCTAATTATTAGACAATTGCAGTACAAATCAAGTTAAATCTATCTAAACATAGAATTTAAATAGATTGGTATTAAAAAAAAATTACACGAATTGATTCAACATATATGTATGACATGATACAACATTTTTTTATGAAGAAATGCATATTTTAAAATTTACTTGATTGATTTCATCTTGTTCTGAGTTAAGTTAACGGCATAAAGTTTTGTCATAATTATACCGATTACGTAGATACTTTAAATCTTCCATCCTACTATCTGATCTATCATATCTTAGTCTATAACTGATATTTGTAGTAGACATTTTTGATTTAAGAATACTTTATTACACAAAAAGTAAAAATATAAAAAGTCAAATAATACTGGCAGTGTGGATGTCAGGGTGCATATGAATTATATTCATATAAAATAAAAATTTTTAGGAAGTAATATGGTTTATTTAATCAAAATAATTATAACAGTTTTAACAATATCGATTGAAACGTGACGTAATAAACAAATTATTATTGCATACATCTTAAAAACCTTTACGTTATTAGTGTGATAAATGGAAATTTAACTGACTTATCTATTCTCGTGAACAATATACGCAGAGTAATAATAAACACACGATGTAACAAAAGCGGAACGGTAATTTTTATTCTGAATAACGCATGAATTCATCTTCGTCTTTCGAGAGAGTCAAAAGGGTCGCCAATTTCTTGATTTCAGACAAAAATTCACTGATCCTCTCGGAATAATTTCCTGTTAATTCCGGTATAGCAACGACGTTTATGATACCGATTTCGTCGTAAGGTTCATGTGAGATAGTCTGCAAGTCATTTCTGTTCCCGTCAATGAATGATTCTAACGACGAGATCAAATGAACAAAGTAGAAACGGACCGGCGAATTCGCTAACCTGACTATATCCAAGAAACTATTCATGCTCGTTTTTATATCCTCAATTTCTTTACTGGTCACGCCCTCAAAGTTGTCACTGATCATTCCGTGGACGAGAAGATAGAGCCAGGTATACGGGATAGCTATGGCCCATTTGAATAAATAATTGGCGTAGTCCTGTGCGTCCTGAATGTCGATCGCCTGCTTTTTGTCGCTGTTGTAAACGTCACTCAGGCGCTTTTCGTTACCGTCCCAGTAGATCATGATCTCCATCTTAGACTTGAATTCGGTATTAAGTTTTTCGATAAGACCGATGATGGTTTGGAATTGCCTCCTGTAATCTATGAGATCCGGAACGACTGCTATATCGTCGATATTTTTCACGTTTTCAGTCCAGTCTCCTTCGGCGGAATCGGCACACTTTCCGACGGCATTCGGATCGCTGGACGCTCCGCAACCGCACACGACGAACCATTTTTCTGCAAACTGATTCTGCAAGTCGTATAGGAACCCTATCATACGTTCCACGTCCACTTTGAACGTCTTTAGTACCGGAGCGTCGAACATTCGTGTGTTATTCTTGTTGTGGAGCAACGTTAGCAATATCCTCTTCCAGTCGAGGGAATACTGAGTAGGGACATGCATGGTTATATTGGCAATGTTGATGATCGCCTTGTTTAGCGTATTGTGGACATTCGAAAATATCTGTTCGTTGACGTCATTGTCCTCGAGGCAGTTTCTCAATTCGCTCTTAAAGTCTTTCAACAGTTTCCAAGTTTTTGATATTTTTTGGCACAGCACGTAGTTCACTGGCTTATTGTAGATCGTGTACAGTTTCAAGTCCCACCCGTAGACCCAAATATGTTCTCCTATGTAAGCGACTTGGGTTTTTTCCCAAAACGCGTTTAAAACAACCGGATGGAATTTAGCAGCAATGGATCTCTTCGATAAAGACTTTAGAAATCTTCCAAACTCGGCGTCACTTTTGATCTCATGTACCCAGTTTGTTTCGCTTTTCCAAGTTTCGACGATTTTGTTTATTTTTTCGTGTTTTCCCGTGTCCTTCATGAAACGACATACGTCCGCAATTACCATCCGATTTTCCAGCAGTTTTTCTCGTAAAACAATGGATTTTCCGTAATTCTGATTGTACATGTTTAGGAAATATTTTACGTATTTTTCCACTTTTTTCAATAATTCTAAACACTCACCTTCTTTGTTTGAAATACTGTTGTCCTTCCTTATTTCTTGTACCGCTTTGATTTCGTGTTGTATAATTACTTCGTACACAACTTTTATTAATGTTCGGTTATATAGAAGTATTTCATGTAAATCAATCGAATCTTTGATACGCTTGTCGAATACTTCCAGTATGTCTGACAGTTCTTCTTTATCTGTAGTCTTTGTGGTTTTCATGGGGATTTGTATTGAGCCCCCTGGTACTTGAGAGTTGAGAAGTGTGATTAGCTCACTCAACTCTGCGTCGGAATTATTTATCACGCTGTTGTTTTTATAATAATCATCATCATGGGTGGCTAATAATTTTAATTTTTCTCTTGTTTCTCGATTAAATTTATTCAAGTGGTCATTGATATTGTTTTTTACTACATTTAAAAACCTTTCAAAATCCTTGAGATCGCGGCAACGTTTGACTATAAATCGTTCCAAACTACTTTTTATTTGATTATTCGTTAATATCATAGATTTTATATGCGACATTTCATTTCCATACTGATTGAATTGGTACCATTTAATTGTTTTCTCAGTTTGGTAATTGTGATACGTGAATGTGTACCACAATAAAAGATGCTTCAAAACGACGTGATATTTGAATATGGTGTTTTTCGTGAATTTCATCAAGTAAGCCAACGATAATACCATTATTTTAGTATGTTCCATAATGTAACCCGTTTCATAATTTTTGAGGCAGCTGTTTAACAGTTTTGCTTTTAAAAACGGCAATAAATATGATTTTTTTTCAACTTCCAATAAGCAGTATTTTATAACCACATCAATGTGTCTGATGTATTGGTACGCGATCTCGCTGTACTCACAAGACAGTGCTATGTTCAATACGTGAAATATTTTATAAACATTGTCTCCGTTGAAGCTCACATCGTAATACTTACTTATAGATCCTTTTTCGCCGTCATCCATAAACACTTCCCTGGTGAAAAAGTCTCGATCCGTTTTGATCTTGCTTAACATAGAGCATAGTCTGGTTGCATCGTCTTTCTTACGGTCATATTCTCCTGCACGGATTCGCGCAACACATAACAGTTTTATTAGTAATAATATAAACACGTCGATTTTAATATTATTAAACTTCATCGTGAACGTCGTAACAAGCGTATTGATCGAACTTTCGCGATGACGGTGTCTACTACGTACTATCGTACTCGGTCGTGGTGTTGCGGTTTTAAGGTCGCTTTTATTTAGTTTCCACACATGTTTTCTTATTTATTCACTTGTGTTTTGACACGTCGCTTGGTATGACGCACAGACTTCTATATACAATGTACAGTGTATATAGAAGTCTGTGGTATGACGTACCTGGATTTCGGTCGGTGTTGTAGTGCCGTGCACGTTTTACAGTGTTACCACTCCCGCCTCCGTGCGACTGTTGCTGTTACGTTTTTCGAAACGATAACGGTCACCCCGTGACGATTTTTCGACGTCAAACAAACTCTATGCTCCCTAAACAATTTGAAACCCGATGACGATCGTTTTTTGTTTTTATTTTAAACTCATTCATTTATGTGTTTGGTATTCGCGTCTTTCCTAGTGAGTAGGTATGCAAAACACATTAAAGTGAGGTAGGCGAGAATCCGGTCGGCCGATTTTCACATTGTTTGCGTCGCACCTCGACTGTTCGCACACGAGCGCGTCGTGCGAGTCTGTGATATGATAATAATTGTATTTTAATATAAATATGGATTTGTCGGCGTGCGTTGCGGGTATTATTTTTTTTTAATTTTCCCTTTGATAAATTTTGGTGGTCGAAGAACACGAAATTATGCAAAACTCTATATTTGCTATATGGATTTGTGGGCGGTCAAAATAGATTTAACGCTACAACGCCGTAACATTTAATCCAGCAAAACTGTTTTTTAACGGTAGTTAAAAAAAACAAAAACGCACTTAGTATTTTAGGTTCCCCTAAATGAAAAACCTTTCATTACATACATTTAACTATATTTTTAATAATTGTGTGATGAAATTGTTGTTACAAAATTTCTGTATTACCCAGGGTCTACGCTTAGTAAAACCTCACTACGCCGGACACCTGTAAGGCGGAATCCTCATTAATACGGAAAATATTAATAGTCCTAGTTCAAACATCTTATAGTTTTTCGTATCCTCTATAACGGACAACTCTCTGTGACGAAAATGTTTTGTGATTCCGTTTCAGAGAGGTTTTACACGTATAAACATTGGATAAATATTCGGCACCACTCGTGAGTTCAACAATAATTTGATTTTTTTCATTTTATTTTAAGCTAGCGTGCCATAAGCCGTAAGCTAAACACATGGTGGATGAAATTATGCAGGTGGTTATATATATATATATATATATATATATATTCGTACAATCGTACTTTTCGCTTATGGCTTAGGTCCTCGATTACAGTGTCGAGCGCTAAAACTATCTTTAAATGCTAGCTGTCCCGGCACGGATAGTTGTTTTAAAATTTCGTTGGTAAAAATATGTAGAATCAATTATGTTTGAACAAGTGCTGACGAACACTGAAAAAAAAAATACAAAATTATACGCATTTCAAATATTGCGCACTTAGTAAAACACCGTTTAAACAGTACTACTTCGAAGAATTTTTTCATTTTATTTTTGAATAAATAGAAAAATAATAGAAAAATTATCACGTTTTTTGAATCAACCTGTATACTTTATTATACATATTATACAGAACGAATGACCATTGGTAAATTCGATCGATAGCCAATCAATCGTTCGTTGATGAACCGTATTTCATCGAGATATTTGTTATTTCATCATTTCGACAAATTTGTTATTGAGCTAATAAAGCGGTTCACGTTGATAACAAACTTGAATTGGTAAAACTGATTATGTACAGAGCATGTAAATCACATTACTTTTGCGTCAATAAAAGAAGACTGTCAAAACAACAAACGAGTAGCTGTTATTATACAATAATTATATTTTAATAATATATTTTTATATATTTTTCGTAATATAATTTATTTTTTACAAGAAAATCGCAACAAAATTCCGCGAGAGTACTATCAAAATCAATTTATTATTACGTCAATCGAATAAACAATTCGTACCATAGTTTTCACCGAGTTCATCATTTACCGAACTCTTCATACCATAATATTAATATATAGTATGGAAGAACTACTAAAAATATCTAGACTCTAGAGCAATTTTTGAAATAGTTTCAACTGATCGTGCCGTAACGAACGTCTGCCGAGATTAAAATAACTTAATATCGTACAAAATAATATATTAAAATATAATAACGTGGTACCGATACGAGCGCGTGACACACGACGGCCGGTGCGTTTTCCGGAATCTCGCGCGTTCCGACAGACGGCAAACATCCGAGAAAATCGAGCGAATTCTATTTATCATTCGTTCGAAATAATAATTATAATAATAATAATAATAATAATTTTAATAACGGGCACACGAACGATGGGGAGGTTTACAATACCGCTCATAATAGAATATCACGTACACCGCGCGTGAGTATTATAATGATGCGTTCGTCGGTCGTAAAAATATTATTTATTATTACTATTATTATAATAAAAAAATCAGCGCGTCTCGGATGAATTTTCCAGGCTTACATTATACAGGGTGTTCCGCAATGATTTTGACAAACACAATAACTTAGTTTTAGACGATTATGTTATGTTATAAACGGATATCCGATCCTCTCTAAAAGAGAAGAGGTCAAACCGGACATTTCCGCTCTCGTCGTCACAATGAAATTTCAATATTCTCACTCGAACAATGAACCGAACTCGTATAATAGGTGTTCAGAAAGCAAACGTAAATGCTCGAGGAACTTATGTTGCAATGTTAACTGTCCTGTACTTTCAGCATGAGTTTATAGACGTTTTGAAAACTTCTATTTTTTGCATAATCAGTGGTACAAAGCTGATGCGCAATAAATAAAAGTGATACGTGAAAAAAAAGTTTGAGAATCACTGTTCTATCGATATTTTCGAATATATTTTTTTTTTTTTTAATAAATACCATACGACTGTCTTAAATTATAACACAATAACTACCATTTTTTTCAAAATCAACTTTTAATGCTTCCATTGGTATTCTGAAACGCCGAATAAAATCATTCTGTTTCCTTTGGATTCGTATTGTAGTTTAGTGATTTACACATTTCAACACGTTACTGCATAAGTCAGCGGCCCTTTTATGTTTAGTTAACTGGTTTTCTTGAAAAAATATTTGAATGTGAGTAATTGTTTTAAGCTTTAGAAAGCAGAACAGTACTACGCTATAAGAAAAAAGTATAAGAAGATGTATTTTTTTATATATTCAATTCGATTTTACAGTATATACATACAATTCAAAATAACGATTTCAATAAGTAGATTTTTAAACAACGTAATATTTAATCGAATTTAGGTTGTATGTTACTAGTTCCGATTTTCAAAATTCACTCCAAATATTTGTCAGTCATGGCCGATCTATATTTTGATTTAATGTATTCCATTTTGGAAAAAAGTTTGTTTATAAATACATATTCGTCAATGGTTCGTGCACCAAAATATCACCGTTTAATTAATAATTATTAAAAGGAAAGGCTAACGTATAATCTATATTTTATTTACCGTCTTATGGGTGCTGCGGGCTGTAGTTTTGGAGACCCCTGGTCTAGTTTGTCAAAAATGTATTAAATATCGCAATCGCAACACGTTTTTCCCTTTAAATACTTAAAAAAAAATTACGCACCGTTTAAATATTTCGCCCGGAGGATGAATTTCCCTCTTAGCCCCTTTAATCCGGCCATGGTGAAAATTTCAAACACTATATTTAAAATGGAGATGACGAATTAACAATATTATTATAACCGAGAAATTGTCCGTCTTCAGTTCATCGGTATCGATCACAACGGTAATATAATCACTGTGTTCATCGCGTATACGAACTCGACCGAGTTTCCCTATAATGACGACGGTAGCTTAATTTATCTGCCACGGGGGCGAAAATACAGTAGGGTCTCGATAATCCGAACGAGATTGAGGAATGGGGTCGTTCGGATTACCGATTTGTTCGGATTATCTATTACTTAAAAAAAAAAAAATCAAATTTCTTATAATTTGAATTACATTTTTTTTTTTTTATAATTTTTTTAAATTATGCTTATATTGTATTACGTTCTTGAATGTATTAATCCGTTAAAATTCGTAATTTTAAAAAGACAATGAGTGCAAAAAATTATTATAATTATGTATGTGTGTCGATAACCTATAAAATATCCGAAAATATTTCAGTCGAAAATATTTTTTCTGCGTAACGGCTTTTAAACAGATGGCCACGCGGCGTCAACTTTATCGTCACTCACTTTTGTCAATTAGTCGTTGACGTAGTTTGCTTTGAAATCAATTTAAAATTTACTCTCTGCTTATTATTATTATCGTTATGCTATAATATTCTAAGAATGGACTCGAAGTTATTTTGCATGGTGGAAAAGGGTAAAATTTGATTTTAGTGGAAAAGAGAATCGACTGGATTAATATTTATGTGACAGAAAAGTGAATCGGTGGAAAACTAAAAACGCCTTTTTATCGGAAACCGGTTATGGTCATCTGAGACATTTATCGGAACCGGTCTTGTAAATTTCACGACATTTTGGTGAAAAAAAAACAGCTTAACAGAAAATCACAGATGTGTGGCTTAAATACGATTTAAAAGTTTAAAAATACGATAAAAAATAAAAACGGTTCCGAAAAAAGGTGTCGTCGGGTATAACACGCAAGACGATAGTTTGTCATACGAGTACCTTCGCACCGTCATCAAACGGTTTTATCATTTCTTCCACCCTAAAAAAAAAAAAAAAATCGTCGAGTGAACGTCGGAACGTTTTTCTCGTGACCGGTGAAATAAAATAGTCGAAAATGCTAACGAAAATCGTTTCCTTGTCGTAATTATACTTGAGGCAGTTTCTCAAGTAGCTCTCAATGCGTCTCAGCAGTTCCATCGGTTTCGATATTTTGTCGCACAGTACTTAGTCCACTGGCTTATAGTACATCGTGTACAGTTTCAAGTACCACCCGTAGACCCAAAGATGTTTTGCTACGTAAACGACTTCGGTTTTTTCCCAAAACGCGTTTAAAATAACCGGATGGAATTTAGCAGCAATGAATCTTTTCGATAAGGACTCAATACACAATAAAAGTTTTGAACGACGTTTTTGAGCAAAACCATTTTGAAATTTTAAATCAACAAAGTTTTTTCAAGTTATAAATTGAAAGAATTTTACACTTTATCAAAATTCAGTAGATATTACATATTGTGTAGGTAGATAGGTACTCGTAAACGCTTATATGGCTATATAATGTAATGTATTTTAACTTCTATGCAGTAGTTTGTATTAAATAACATTCAAACTCAAAAATATAACACTTATTTACATTTCATATTGAGTAATTCATTTAAGATTTTTTTCTTTTACGGTTTTTTCGTTTATTTGACTGTGTGAGTTATAAGTTTATGACATAATAATATGAATTTGAGTTTTTAATATGTATCAGTCAATTTCTTTTCTGATTGTACATCGTATATAGTATATGTATGTTCCGGTCTTATTTCATAAAACGGGAATCGATTTAAAATTTTGAATTTTTGTCGAATTAATGTAACAATTGTGTATGATTTGAATTTCGAGAATATTCCACGTATTAGAAATATAACAGTGTATAGTGTTATAGACGATATTTAATGCAAATACGTATATTTTCTGTTGTTACTTTTAAGCGATTAATAAAAAGTAGTAATAATAATATTCCATAACATAATTATATTTTTTAAAGGTTTTATTTAATTTACAAGGTCTATTGGATCCGTTCTCGAAACGAAAGCTCTGCAGATAAATTATCAAATATTTCCAAATATTAAAACGTTGCAGTTCACTTTAGTTATTTAAGTTTTAGTCAACAATACTAGTGGATTTAAAACAATATACGAGTACGAGTCGACGGAATAACTTATTTGCAAACACCTTCAACACGAGTGTAAATATTGAAATTTCTTAAAAAACAAATCGTCATGAGTCATGACGTCAGGGTCGCCAACTATTAATTTTGGAAAACCGGGACAAATTTAACAATAAAAGAACATTTTCTTCTGATTTTAATATAATTATAAAGGTGATAATTTGACAAATGATGGCATAATGACAAAACGTATAATAATAAAACACGCATATAAATTATTACTCTCTTTATGTTAATACTTTATTAACAGACATTTTATAATAGATATTGAATAAAAATAATGATTGATAAAATAATAATAAGTACCTAATATAATATTTTTTAATGGCTATATTTTTTATGAAATAAAAGGTAACTATTTATAATCAATGATATTATGTTAAAACGGTATAGAATCTAAACATAGATAATTCAAATTAGTTATTGCTCTGCTCGATAACAAATGAAATATTATTGGTTGTACAGTCGTAGAAAAAGGTAAATTTATAATTTCCTGATATCCCTGGAAAACTGTGTCCCGCATACATTTTGATCGGGACACGGGAAAAAAACTTTAAAATCGTGAATGTCCCGCTAAAATCGGGACCGTTGGCAACCCTGCATGACGTAGACAAGGGTTTATCCATAATGCGCGCAATGCCGATGTCGTCGCGGTCAATACGCGTTTGTGCACACGACTAATAATCGCGAATGTTCCACTATGCATTAGGCGAAGATTTGATTCTGGACACGGTTTTCGCCTTTCAGGTCCCACTAGTGACCCAACCGTTTCCGAGCGAGTCGTGAGTGACGGCGACGCGCATTCGCGCACGTAAAACGGTTCGCGGGCGAGCTTAGCCCGTCGTCGTCTCGAGTGGGTCTGTTGTCCGCCAGATATCGATAGCGTCGTCGAGACCGTACCGAAAAACGGCCGCGATATCCACGACCGCTGGTGCATTGTAGTTTTTAAAATCAATCGCGTCGTGGAACACGGGGCAACGTGACCTTTTCGTCTTCACGGATCACAGACAACGCGTTGGTGTTTGTCTACATGCATTTATCATTTTGTAAGCCGGGGTCACGTTAAGACGGTTACGTTTGTTTCATTATTTCATTATTTCGGAGTGACGGTGAATCCTGCGGAACGGATAATATAGAAAAGCGTACTTACGAGAGAAAAAAATTAATAATAATTATAGGGTTTGAAATGACCGAGAAATGCCACCGACATTTTTCAAAATATACACATAATAATATTATCGCTCGGTAAGAAAACACTCCGATAAAAGTTGCATGAAACGAAATCGGCAAATAATAATTATAAGTTTATGCGACTCAACGAATTACCCGTTATTGCGTATAGTTTAAAATTAAAATGTTCATTACGTAGCGATAGGGCTGGCGGTATTGAAATACAAATACCGGCGATTCGGTAATGAAGTTAATATACCGGTATGAAACGGTATGCTGCGGTAGAACTGTGTTTATATTATTACAACGGAATCAATTTTTTTTTCATCACAATACGAAATATCGGTAAAAAACTCATTAAACAATTTAAAAAATGCATTAAAAACGTAAAAAACGTCCCAAACTAATTGTATAGCTACACAATACGGAGTGATCGAAACAAATTTTTATCCGGGAAAGCATCGTGCGAAAAATCCCAAAATAAATTCACGCGAACAGATTGAAAATCGTGATAACATCGTCGAAAATGTTAAGCACACTTATAACCAGGTTCCGGATTTTACAACATTTGCTAATTATAATAGAATACAGATAAAAATAGCAGGATTGGCTATTACATACATTTGTTTACATTATTACAATTATTACATTATTTTAAAATTTAATGCATTATAATGTAACATTATATTACATATATATATATATATATATTACATTATATATTACATTATTTTAAAATATTTACATTATTACATTATTACAATTATACATTTGTTTTATACACCACCAGGGACTGTAAATACGAAATTTTATTTCGCTACTTTTTGCATATTTGATGCATTTTAGATTTTTAGTGCAATTTTTAAAGTATTGGTACTATTTTTCTTATATAATGCTTAATAGTTTTCGTAAATATTGTTTATATCGAGAAACAATTTTTATTCATTTATATGAATTCATAAAAAAAATTACCACATTTTTGTTTCGTAATTAATTTATAAATAATATAATAGTTGTAGGTATGCAATATTAAACATGTTAGTCTATTTTCAAGAAGCTCGGAAATATCGAATACTATACATTTTATGCCCTCTAATCTGTTTTATTTATATATATTTCATTATTGTTTACATTTGAAAATTTTCTTTAAGTAATACGTATTAATTCAAAAAATAAAAATTTAAACCACCTGTAAAACATGATAATTTCAAAAAAAAAATTGTCTTTTATTCCTATTTTTGATATTTTTAGAGCATAATATAATAGTGCATATCTTAGTACTTTTTGGTGTTATAAAATCCAAATCGTGCTTATAACGTTACGGGCTAGGATTTCGATGCGATGTCATCTGTTTCTCCGGTTTTCCAAAACGCATGTTCGTTGAATGAAAAGCGGGATTAGGCGATACCTTTTCTGCTGGTTATTTAAATGCGATTTTCACTTTGATTCTTTTTTTTGGAATTTTTTGACAGATTTCACTACATATAAAAGGAAATTTTAGAGCATTTTTCTTTCTTGTTGATTTTATGGTCTTTTCTTAGTTTTCAAAACGTTTTTCACGATTCTTTTGTACAGTGGGCGTAAAACGTTGCAATGAAGAAGATGATTTCGGTAAAAATATCTAAATATTTACATGTTAAATGGTTATTTAAGAATTAATGATTGATAAATGATTATGTCAGCTCGAAGACACATCCATCAAACGTATAACAAAACATGATATTAAAAAAAAAAAACAAAAACAAAAAACAAAACAAAAAATTAACTTGTAACACAATTTTTAATTTTTTTTTTTTTTTATAATTTTAAACTATTCTTTAATATTCTTATTGGCAATTGAATCAAAGATATTCTTGAACTACGATTTTTGAGATTTTATTTGGGCATTAACATTCTGACGCTACTTATTATCAATTATAGCATTTATATTAGTTTTATTTCTTTATTTCTTTATTTATTTTTTTTTTGATTTTAGTATTATTTGAAAAAACATTTGATTTTGAAAGTATTTTAGGCACACTCGAGCAAATTATGTATTAGTTATCTGCCTAGTTACACGCAATCAATCGCGTTTGTTACATGTAATTTTGCCTACTCTAGCCGTCTGACGAATATTATCCTATGTTATACTGTCTGTAATATTGGCGTTTCTCGTAACATAATTTCACTTTTACATTCACGCAACGCCACGACTACCCTTGACAACTAGTTGACAGTGACGATAATGACAATAACGTCGTTATACAGGGTGATTTTTCAAGTATGCTCTCTTCGATTTCGACCTTGTAGATAGTTCTCAAACTCAATTACATTTTCACGTACGGTTTAAAACGAATATAAAACCATATTTATATGATTAACTTCGGAGGTTTTTCTTATTAACCGGGCTTTTTTTTAAGTTTAGAGTGTTCATTAAATGTAAATTACTGCAAAATTTTTTTTTTTTTTAACAAAATTTTATATTACGCTATCTGTTACAATTAATGAACAATAAGCTTAAGTGATAAAATAATAACAAAACACACAGAAGAGACTGAGGGAAGAGACCTCCCATCGGAGGTACTTCAGCATGAATATAAATTTAAGATTTTAATCCTAAAATAATAATAATTATAATAATAATAATAATAATAATAATGATACTATAATGAGTACAATAATGAGAACATAATAGTTATGCCTTATGAGTAACAAAGATTATAGTAGTAGTGATACATATTAATATCATATAAGCAGGTCTCGACACCATTGCCTTTTTAGTCTTTTGTGGGGATTTCCTGGAATAGTTGCAGATGATAGTTGGGTGATAAGGGGATTAGAATGATGTGTTAACTTTTTATTGAATCGTTTATAGTGGAGCTTGGCTAGTTCAGTGACGGTGGGTAAATTGAAGTCAGAATGAAGGGTATTATTTGAAACATAGAAGGGAGCTTTGGAGATGACGCGAAGGACTTTGGATTGAAACCTTTGTATACGGTTTGTATTTGATACTTTCGCTGAGCCCCATAGCTGCAAACCGTAGGACCAGATGGGTCTGAGTAGTAGTTTATATAGCAACAATTTAGTGGGTAGTTTAGTATTTTTAGAAGTTAGGAGCGGCCGAAGAAGGCGAAAACGGTCGTTAAGTATTCGAGTTTTATTTTTAATGTGAGCTGACCAGGTAAGTCGACGGTCGATGTTGACTCCAAGATAGCGTACGCATTGGGCAGTAGGAAGGGGTTGGTTGTTAAGGAGGAGAGTCTGGCATACTCCTTGCCGGAGCGTGAAAGTACAATGGATCGATTTGGATTCGTTCATTTTAACTCCCCATTCCTTGTACCAGGCTTGGAGAAGGTTTAGGTGGTCTTGGACATAGCTGGAGGCTAGATGAGGATCAGAACTAGACGCTAAGATAGCTTTATCGTCGGCAAAGTCACCAACAAGAGTATGGAGGGAATAAGGTTGATCAGATATATATATGTTAAATAGGAGGGGAGCTGTGACTGCACCTTGTGGTACACCGGCATTAATTAAAGTGGGAACATAAAAGGTAGAACCTAATCGCACTGAGAAGAGTCGGTCTTCTAAATAGGATTTAAGGATTAAATAGTAGTGACTAGGGAGAAGAATCTTAAGTTTGCATAAAAGACCAGCATGCCATACACGTTCGAAGGCCTGGGAGACATCTAGGAACGCACCAGTGCAATAAAGTTTCTCTTCCAGAGCATAGGAGATTTTGTCCACCAATCTTTGGACTTGGTGAATGGTGGAGTGGCTATTGCGAAAACCAAATTGCGAGTTTGGTAAAATGTTTGCAGTGTCGACAGTAGGTAAAATACGTTTTAGTAGCAGTTTTTCAAATAACTTGGAAAGTATTGGGAGGAGGCTGATTGGTCTATACGAGGTTGGGGAGTCCGGGGGTTTTTTGGGTTTTAAAATGAGAATTATAGTAGAATATTTCCAAAGAATATGGAAATAAGATAGTCTGAGCATAGCATTGTAGATTTGTGTTAGGAATAAGATAGATTTTTTAGGTAGATTTCTGATTACTTCTGCAGTTATTAGATCAAATCCAGGGGATTTTTTTCCTGGGAGCTTTTTAATATTAAAGTATACTTCACCAGGAGAGAAGGCTCCAGGAGGAGGGGACATCTGCAGTGGTGAGTTGAGAAAGCTTTCAACTTCTTGGATTTTGCTGCAATAATTTGATACAAATATTGAATAAATGAAATAACTTTTTTTTTTAAATGTTACTCTTTCATGATATTCTGTGACCTTTAGTGGTTACCGATGAACGGAATAATTTCATTGAATTATTCAACCCCCCCCCCCCAAAAAAAAAAAAGTAATTAGCAAATCGCATTGAAAAAAATAGTAATAAAATTGTTTTTTTCATCAAAACATAATTTGATTAAAATTTGCTCTGAGAATAAATTCAAATGTATACATCAAACAGGATTAAAAGCAGGATTAGCGTGATTCAAAATATCACCCAATATAATACGAACTGAAGATGTTATTATTATTATTATTAATATTGTCATTATCAGGACTTGGGTGTCGGTGCCTTAAAAACCTATAAAAATTCCTAGGAAAAATGCATTATGACAAAAAAAAGTACAATGAATGTCTTAAAAACATTGATAATATCTATACAATTACTTAAAAACACTGATAAAGTTTATAAAGTTGGTAAAATCATTTATTGATTTTAAGTTTAAAATTTATATTTTTAAACATATGTATTTTGATGCAAGTTAACTGAAAGTTAAGTTGCAACTGAAATAAATTAAAAAAAAAAAAAAAAAATTTAAGTTTTGTTTTTTGTATTTTGTTATGACGAATGAAAAATAATAAACTCGTGATTTGTCTCTCGGTCGGTGAATAAATGGTTTAAAAAATAACTAGACATTAAAAAAACGAACTAAATAGCCACAAAAACGGTTTGAAAACGAAAAAAGGGGAAATAAAAATTAGTCGTATAAAGATGTGTGTCGTCGAAACATAATATTTCCAGCTAGAAAAAAATCGCCTCGTTTCAAAAAAAAAGTATCGACGTCCGAGCCCTAATTTTGTTGTCATTATTATTATTATAATTCTCATTATTATTATTATTGTTAACACTATTATTATTATTATTTAGTCTGTGGCCGAGTGGAATTAGGCGTCACTGCCGATGCACACTGTCGTGGGTTCAAGCCTCGGTCACGGGCGGCTCTCTCTCTCTGTGGCCAGTCGACTGTCTATAGAGAGAGCGGCCGCCATCTCCCCTGTGCAGTGACTGCACAGTAACTTCCCTAGTCACAACTTCTATTGGGATAGTTGCAATCCAACTCTCGGGTTGTTGTTTGCCCTGAGAAAAAGAAGAATTATCATTATTATTATTATTATCATATCATTATTATTATTATTATTATAATTATTATTATTATTTTTATCATTTTTATTATTATTATTATTATTATTATTTTCATCGTTATAATTGTTATTGAAAATCTGACTGACGCGTTTTGTTTTCGATCGGTTCCGCAGATGGCGTGTTTCGACATTTTGAAAAACTTCTCGTACATGGTGACCACGCAGGCGATGCAAGTCAAGACCAACATGCTGCTGTCGGTGCTGAAGATCGCTGAAGTGGACGTGCTGCTGCCGGCCACCGACTCGCGGAGCACGGACGTGACGCCGAACGCGTGTCTGGTGACGCTCGTGCTGGCCACCATGGCGAACATAATATTGTTCTGAACGGCGGAACGGTACGTCCCCGCGACCGCAAATGACGATAACGATTTATCGTGTTTTAATCGTTTTGTCGCCGTATTTACACACAAACACACACACACACACACACACACACACACACACACACACACACACACACTCACGCAAGATTGTTGTTATTAATGTGAACATTTATCGTCGTAATATTGATTAATTGTCGTACACATATAATCATTATTATTATTATTATTACCGTTAAGTCTGTTAGGCATATTTTTCCCCTACGTTATTATTATTATTAGTATTATCATCGTAAATTGTTTGTTATAACCGTGCGGGTTTTTTAGTTTTTAAAATTTTTTCGTTTTTTTGTTTCTCTGTTCGCTGATGTCGTCGGCGTTTCGTCTGTCCGTCCTACGTTTGACGGCAGCCTGACGATCTTTGTCGACGCGTCGGCGTGATGATTTGACGCGTGGCCACGACGACGCGTTTCACGACGTGTACGCCAAAAATAACGAAAATATTAGGTTTTTCTAGGTATTCCTGTGTGCCGCAAACCGGCAGCAGTCGATCGTCGTACAGTCGGTCGGGTCGGACCCGGTTCCGCCCAAAAAGGGTACTTTATGCTGACTCTAAAATGTCTTTTTCGGTCAAATCCAAATTCAAAAAAAAAAAGTGATTCGATTTTCGTCCAAAGAGAAATATCGTTCGTTACACGAAGCGTTTCGAACTCATCGGGACTTTATTTTTGATGGTTTAGTAAAATTATTATAAACTATTGTTTTAATCGAACACTTTTGATGTCGGTGCAGTTGAATGTTGGCAACGTGTAACACGTATATAAATAAAAATGTTTTGAATATTTCTCGGGTACAAAAAATTCCAACTGTAATAATATCATAATAATTATAATCGATTTTGAAGGGAAATCGAAAATTTTAAATAAACACACAAACACGCAATTATACGAAAGTAGTATACAGATTTTAAGTATACAAATTGTGACATAATATGACAAAACAGTGCTCAAAAATCATAACAGCGATTCCCAAAAATGTTTTTATCGTTTTTAATACATAGTTTTATGATATTTTTTCGGACGAAAACCAAACCATCTTTTTTTTTTTTTTTTTGAAGCGTCAAGCATAAAGTACTTTTGTGGACGATCCCAGCCACATTCCCTTTCGTTCAGTATTATTATTACTTTTATTATTATTCTTATCATTATGTTTATTTTAAGTTTCCAACACGGTCTGCAGTCTTCGGCCACAATCGGAATACCGACAAAGACGACGGACACAGACTGAGCGCGTGTCTGACGATTTAATTAATTCCTAATTAAAATTGAAAAAAAAAAATAAATAAATAAAAAAAGTCAGACGATTTAATTAATTCCTAATTAAAATTGAAAAAAAAAAATAAATAAATTAAAGCCTCGATGACATACCCAATTGAATTGTACGATAAGAGTGAAATGTTTTTTTTTTTTTTTTTAAACGAATAAATATAAATATAACACACTATCAAGTGTCACACAGAGATTATGTGTTTAGTAAATTTATTATAGGAGCACCCAAGGCCACGTGCTGCTAAAATGCAAAAACAACGTCAACAGCGCTTGCAGACAGCCTTTAACAGTCACGAGGGTAAAACTCGTTTGGCGTATCTCCGGGACAGTGTTCACGATCTCTTCGTGTAATTATTTCATCGTACATTTATTTCGGTACAAACACAATGTCGTTATTATGTTGTTTATTTTTAAAATTTTTCAGTCTCAGTATGATATTTTTTTTTACCGGGTCCTAATAACCTAATAAATTAGGGTGAATTTTGATAGTGAGTTAGTTTTTTCACTATTTTGGATAAATATCATCTGCAGGTTAGTAGTTACAGCATGCTACTAACAAGTCGTCAAGATGTGAATCAGTAAGCCGATTTCTGTACGCATTTTTCGCATATTTCATTTTTGAATGAAATGAAGTTTCACATAGATAATAATCAGTGATGTTCCCATAATTTTTTATAAGGGTATACTATGATGAACGAATGAAGTTTTTCGCGAAAAATTAAGGCTATTTGTGCCTAATATTATTAGATAGTCATTGAATATGATAAAAATTCTAACACAAATTAATAAGCAAGTGAAGTGGTCAATAGTTTTTTAAGTAATAAATAGGCCTATCAAAAAGTTTGCTCCACTCTAACAAAAACTTAAATGACGTCACTGACGCTGACAGATCGGTAAATAACCATTATAATTTTATTTGTCATACGAACTCCTATAATACCAAATAGTATCTATTATGATATTATACTACAGCAGCTTAGAACTATTTGGTAAAAAATAAACCATTTTTTAAAATAAAGTATTTTTTTCTTTAAGAATTTGTTTGAGAGTATAGGTACGTAGTATAGCCAAGCATTTTTATTAAAAGCCTGAGAGTGTACGGCGTATATGTAGGATACCCAATGGGAACACTACTGATAATAATATGTTGATGTGAACATTGTCATCAAAATGTGGGGACATTTTTGTATGGTTTTGTATTTTTCTGGCACTAAATTGCCAAATTCTACGTACTCTTTATGTTCTCTCTTCTCTTTGAAAATAGCTTCAAAATTTGTGTTATTTTTTGTTATGATATTTATATTATCTACACTGTAGACCAGGCATGTCAAACACGCGGCCCGCGGGCCGCATGCGGCCCTCGGCTCATTTTTTTGTGGCCCGCCGCTGCCAATAATAAAGGAAAAATTAAAAATTAAATATTAATACCGTGTCATAACTATCTTAGATTCTTAGAAAATGGTTTATTTGGTATATCTACATCATTATACTTTGTTCTGTTCTGATATTTCTAATTTACAATTTTGCGCCAGTACGATATGTAGAACTCGTAAATTTGCTTGTAAAATCAATTCTATGTTGAGTTGTACTTATCAATGTGTGCAACTATTTTCATTAATGAACAGTAATAAATCACCCGTTTGATCCAGATTAACCGACACACATCTAAATGTTTTGTTAAAGTGGCTTAATATGTCATTTTTTTCCAGTTTAAATAACACCTATCTTATAAATAATTAACATTATTTATTTAAATGTTTATTTTTTAAACTTTTTAAATGTAATTGTATCTACCGTATTTGTAAACGTAAAGAATAAAATTGAAAAATTAGTATAAAAAAATTGTTTTTTTTTTTTTTTTTGTTAAATTTTCATGTGGCCCTCACGGTAAAATTTTCAATATGTTTGGCCCACTTGATACTTAGAGTTTGACACGCCTGCTGTAGTAGACCGATCCGAAAACATAATAACCCGAGACACTTGATTATCAATCGTTCGTTGCGTTGTTCCACTGGGAAATTTCAATTTTTCGTACACAACTCAGCACTTTGGATAATTATTATTGTTGTCGGTCATATCAAAAACTTTGAAGTTTTTAAATCGCGGTGCGCAGTGCAGTGCATTAATTATTAAATTTTTGTTTGACGTTTTCGACCGTGTCGAAATTCACACTTGACCGTATGATTTCCAAAGTAAAATTCTAATCGAGTTCAACGAACACGGTAAAAAAAAAATTCCAACCAACATTCGCGTGTGACATTACTCGATCGAACACTGGAGAACATTATTTATTTAACGAGTATCGTGTGCGACGACACGATTACACAGCCGGTACGAATTTTCGTATTTTTATTTTTAATATTTCCAAACGATCCGAGTCTCACGTGATCAGTAACTCGTCGAGTGGACGCTCCTACGGGATACCAAGGACGACCGTAGTGCGGTCTCGTTTTTATTCGTCGCACACAAGTGTCATCGGTAGTACGTCGACGTCGAGAGAGCACGGCGAAAACCGTCTTGAACGGAATCTCGTCAGGAATGATTGGCAAAAAAAAAAAATAAAAATAAAAATACAGAGAAAACGCCCATTTCTATAAAGTAGTTTCCACCTTGTCGTCGAGGACGTCGTAACGAAAACAATCTATGATTACGAAAAAAAAAAAAAACAATAAAAAACAAAAAACAAAAAACTGTATTCAAATCGTTACGAAAAAAACTCCACCGCGCCCGCGGCCAGTGGAATTCCGTTCGACAGTCGAATAGGAAATACCATCGCAATCTCGCGATGATTGGAACGTACTCATTATCCACGATACCCGTACCCGTAGGCCCGAATTGTTTTGAACGTTTGGAGTGCTCAGCGATTTTGGCCGCGACTTATTAATGCTACACCGGACACGAGCGCTCGTCAGAGGTACGTCATGTCGTGTACGTTCAACTCTCGTGTAAGGTCTAATTTAGGTACTGTTTTTATTAATTGTCATTATTATCTTTTTTTTTCTCCTCGCGTTTTGGTGCGCGGTCAAAACGGGTCGAGTAAAAAATAGAAAATAACACCAAGTTTCTCAGTACGTAAAAGTAAACATAAGTAATCATAATATGAACCATTTTAAGATTCACTAAACACGAATGAGTTCATATAGAGTAAAAATCGTTTGATAACAACAAATTATTATTTCAATAGTGATTTTGAAATTATTTGTAGCGTTTTACGTCACGAAAACCTTATAAGTTTCACTGCTGGGCACACATTTTGTGTGATAAAAAAAAAAAAAAAAACTGTGGCGAACAACTCGTGTAAATTTAGAAACACCATAATTACTTATTTAAGACACGGCTTGTTTGCGACCGTATAATTATGTTTATAATATCTATACAATTACAATTTGTGTACTCCATCAGTTTAAACTGACATAACAAAATATGTAATAATATAATATGTGAGTCATGATCGGACTATATTTTATTTACTTTTTTGATGGCTACCAAAGGTGCTAGCTCGACATGAAATTATTATTCATAAATTAACATAAAAATAAAAAAATGTTTCCTGAACTATAAAATCGATCACAATGTATCGTCTTTTATCCGATTGAACCTTCATTCTAATGTCAATTGCCAATGCCGATCCTGCTTCCAACAATTTGTTAAAAACTTGATTGTAAAATTCTATGTTATAATTTATTGTATAATGTATTCATAATTGTTATCTCAAATGTTTATATTCAAAAAGGGCTCAGCCTGTATAATATTAAATAAATAAATAAATACATAAATAAATATTTTCTCGCTCTCGACCGATTTTGTCTTTGGACTCGTCAAGTGAATCAAAGTCTACGTGATGTAGAAAAATAGAAAAAATAAAACCGAAAAAAAGGCGTTCTCGCGAGTGTGAACAATCTTTAGCAAAGTAGGATCCATCTGAACTTGTTCAGAGTCTTCAGAGTTACTGCCATTTTCGGGAGCACTTATCTGGAATCGATTTTCAAAAAATGTTCAATATCGTCATTTTGTCGCGTTCGCGAGATGCCCACCGAAACTTTGCTGAGTTTTAATATTACAATATTTACCGTGCGTTTTTTAACGAATAAATCCAAGAATTTGTTTTGATCGCGTCGTTTTGCCGACTTTTACCACAACTCGAAAACCATAGCGTTCGGTAACGTAATTTTCATGTCTCGCATTTTCAGTCTCTTGTGTCTCGCACAATGTTCCAATGGTGGTCACGACGCGATTTTCGAGTGTTCGACTGTTTGAACAAGGAAGTTTTTCTCCGTGATACGGTCTGGTAAACGGCGAACAACTCTAACGCACTCGTAAAAGAACCGAAACTCCGAACGTGATTTAACGTCAACGACTAAGATCTACTGTACCTGAAAAAACACGAAGAGCTTTTTAACCCTTAACAGGCAAGGCCGGTCACCCGTGACCAGAACGAGTTTTAAAGTACTCCACACCAGAAAAAAGTATCAATAAAAAGTCCTCCCTCTGTATACCTTTTTTCCGACCATTAACGATCCATACCATCATCACGGGTCTGGATGGTTTAAAATCATTTGGTTTTTTTTTTTTTTTTGAAAAATCAAAAATTTACGAATACATAAAAAAAACTTTTTTTTAGTATTTCACCCTGACAACATTTTAAAGTAGGTTATATTCATAAAACAGTCAATATCAACGTATAAAAGTGCATTAAATAATTTAAAAAATTAACAAAAAGCACTTGGGTCAACCGTTACTGGTTACAACTCGTACTTCGATTATCCGTCAAAACTCTGGTTCCGAGACTGACGATCAATCGAGGTTCTATTGTAATGTGTTTTGTATTCGAGTCGGGAATCTGGTAAATATATTATAATAACTGTATTGTTGTATAACACATTTCGATTCAGACGAATATTTAACTAATTTTTTTTTTTTTTACTCTTGCGGGGGAGGAGATCAAGATTCGGGAACCCCCACCCCCTCGTAAATACGCCACTGGTAACAACCATATTATGCGTATCTCGATATCGCGGCGCTACAACTACGTGTCCCGCTCGGGACGACAAACGTTCGCTCCGTATGTACCGCGAGTTTTATTCTCAGACGTCTTTTCCGGTCTCTATTTTCGAGGCTAGACCGTGTGCGCATAAGGCCCCGAATCTTCGTATCTTCGCATCTCCGTATCTCCGTAACTTTGGACCAATATAAACCGAAAAATGTTGACCGAATTTAGTCATATTAGTACAGTTCGTTTTAGCGTCATACGCACTTTTATTAATTTTATTAGTTCTCACTGATGTTTTCAAAAAACGTTTTCACTGTACCGATCTCCCGTAAATTGTATAATGCGCACAATTTCAAATTTGTCCTAAACCAATTTGATCGTAAAAATAAACTATATATTATATCATTAAAGTCAATTTTTCTTCGATCCGGGAAATCTAAAATGATATGTAAATTTCACATTTTTTTTTTTTTTACTATCCTTAAATTATGGTTACGGGAATGGGAAATCGATTTTAGTTGGGGTTCAGAAGATTCCTTTTCGACGATGTAATATTACGGGTGTCGATAATAATACGTCGTCCCGTATCGGCGGTAGATCGGCGATTTGCATCGCGAAAAACAAATCAACGAGACGCCGCCGTGGTTTCTTTTTTTTCTCGCATTATTCGTTTCGGACGTGACGCGACTTAGTCCCAGGTGATTGAAGTGATACGATCGTTGGAAAGTGACAGCGAAATGCGCGTGCTCCCTTCCCTCCGAGTAGAGTTCAACGATTCGACATCAAGGCGTGTGAGCTACGTATTTCGTTTTCGGAGGAACGACAAAATGGCAAATAATAATATAATAATATATATTTTTTTTTTTTTTTTTTTTTTTTTTTGTTTTGCAAAAAACAACAAGTAACACATTGTGTAGGTACGTAAAATAATTATTTGCAGCACCCCCTAAAAGCAAAGCTTGTGCTGGGGGAGCGGTTCTTATATAATATTACATAAAATAAATACATAAATAATAAATTAGTGATAGTTGGCATTAAGAAGTAGCAAAATATATATATACAATATTTTAAACAGAGTAGAAGATAAGAGTATGAAGACAAAAATAATTATAACAACATATTTATTATATAATAGACAGATCAAGATTTTTAACATATTTTTTGAATGATTTCAAATTATCAAAATGGCTAATGTTAATATTTAAGGTTTGACATAGTTTTAGACCGTTATATAAAACACTCATTTGACCAAACACTTTACTATAGTTAGGTAGGCATATATTAATATTATGTTTGTATCTTGTATAATGATCATGATCAAAAGGGGTAATTAAATTTTTATTTTTATAAAGTACAATTAGTGTATTAAAATTAAAAATATACCTAAAATCCTTGACTTTTAGTTCTTTATAAATTAATGTAGTACTAGTTTGAAATGATAGATTTAGAAGATATTTAATAATGCAGTTTATAGTTGTTAATAATCTAGATAGATGATTGTTGTAAGTTCCTCCCCATATTGATATACCATAAGTGAAAACTGATTGTACCAAGGATAAATAAATAATTCTTTTATATGAGTTATTAAAAATATATTTGACTTCTTTAAATATGAAAAAGAACTTACGTAAAATATTGTTTAAGTAATTGATATGACTATCCCATTTAAATCTATAGTCTAGAATAAGGCCAAGGTATTTTAGCTCCTTAACATTTTCAAGGGTAACACATTTCAACTTACATGTATTGCTAAAAGCAGAGACACATTTTAGTGAATGGACTATTAATTTGTTAGTATTCAAAGTATTATACTTTTGTGGATTAAACAAAATGTATTTGGATTTCAACAAATTAAGTTTTAATTTATTTTTGCAAAACCAGGTATAAATATTATTTAGGATTCTATTTGCTTCATAATACAAACTATCTGTTGTTCGCTCAGATAATAAAATAGCAGTGTCATCAGCATAGCTTAGAATTTCAGTATTTAAATTAGTATTGATTTTAAGAAGATCATTTATAAAAATTATAAATAATAAGGGACCTAGGACTGTGCCTTGTGGTACACCACAAGATACTTCTAGAAAATCACTTAGTGTATCATTTAGTTTAACTCTTTGAGTTCTGTCTCCTAAGAAGGATTTAATTAAATTATATGGTAAACCACGAATACCTGCGTTTTCTAATTTGAACATCAATAGCTTATGATTCACACTATCAAAAGCTTTATGTACATCTAAAAAAATACCCATTACTTTATTATTATTATCAATATTATTCCTTACAAAGTTGTCTACCTTGAAAAGAGCATCTATAGTAGATAGTCCAGGCCTGAAGCCAAATTGACATTTGGAAAAGAAACTTTTTTTATTTAAAAAATCAAGTAATCTATTTTTTATACATTTTTCAAAAATTTTTGATAATGTTAGAGATATGGATATCGGCCTATAATTGCCACACTCTAGTTTGTTACCTGTCTTAAATAAGGGAATTACAACACATTTTTTGAAATTTGATGGATATTTACCTGTTGATAGAGATTTGTTGTAAATAATCGACAATGGTAATGAAATGGTTTTAGATGTTTTTTTTAGTATGTAATTAGACAAATTATTATCATAAAAAGAATTATAGTCTTTTATTTTATTTAAGTGTAACATAATTTCATCACTATTTATTGGATTAAAAAATATAGTATCATTTATAATTTCATGGTCATCAGACACATGATTTATGTGTTCTATTTCTAAATTATTTCCAACATTAATAAAAAATTCATTTAATGTATTACAAATTTCTATTTTTGATTCAGTATTACAACCATTTTTCATTCTTATTTTATTAATATCACATGTTTTATTATTAATTGATTTTCCTATAACCTCATTAATAATATTCCATACCTGTTTACCATCAGACTGAGCTCTTAATAATTTACCTTGATAAAATAATTGTTTAGCTTTTCTTATTAATACATTTAATATATTTCTATATTTATTATAGAATTGTTTAAAGTGTGTATCAAAAGGCCTCAATTTCAATTTAGAAAACAATTTTTCCCTATTTCTTATAGAAGTTATTATACCTGTTGTAATCCATTCTTTTAATTTAGACATTTTTTTAGATTTCAATTTAATTACAGAAATAGTTGAATGATGAATAAATTCATTTATTTTAGAATTAAAAACCTCGAGCATAGAATCAACATCATCAAAAGACAAAGTGGAACACCAATTTTCTAAATTAATTAATTTATTTAAAAGGCCAATATTTATTTTTTTTATATATTTTACATTTTGACTATTACTTTGGACTTTGGGACTACTTGGACTAAACAATTCACCAGATAACATCAGTGTTGTAGCATAATGATCAGTTATATCACATCGTAATATGTTTGAACTAATTTTATTTGAATCTACATTTTTAACAAATATATGATCAATGCAAGTATTTGAGGATTCAGTGACTCTGGTATAATTATTTATACATGATATATATTCATGTTTAGCCAATACATTTAAATAATCATTGCTTACATTGGACATTTTCATAATATCAATATTAATATCTCCACATAAAATGTGTAGGTATTTATTTTTATTTTGAGATAAGAAAAAGTCAAGATTATTGATAAAATTTTCAAGATTATCATTTGGCGATCTATATATACAGATTAAAGAAAACAATAATACATTAGATTTGATTTTAAGATGAATAGAATTACAATTTAATATAATATTTTTTTCAATTTGAAGAATATTTAGGGAATCTTTAATTAATATTGTGACCCCATCACTTTTATTTAACGTTCCAAGAGAGTTTATAGATTTATAACCATTTAAAGAAAATTCAACATCATTCAAAAGCCATGTTTCACATAATACAATTATACTAAAATTATTTTTTATAGAACCTAGCAACATAGCTAGTTCATTGAAATGATTATTTATACTTCTTATATTTAATTGGAAAATTGATAGATTATCATTTGATAGGGGAAGGGGGATATCTGCTATAGAATCTACATAAATTGAATTAATATTATTTATATTTAAAAGCTTATCAATGTTTAATATATTATCATTCATTGGAAATAGAAATTATTATTGTTATTCTTAATTATATTGAATGTAAAAATTACTAACTATAAATTTTCGATGTCTTTAGATGATTTAATTTTGATTATTTTGGAAGCCTCGTTTTTCCTTACCAGAATATCAGCATTAGACAGCCATACAAATTTGATATTTTTTTCTTTCGCAGCGAGTCTAGTTTGTGAAAAAAGAGTTCTTTTTGATTTTGTAAGACGTTCATTTATATATATTTTTTCCTTCGGCCAATTATGTTTTATAATATCCGCTGTCAATTTCATAGATCTAACTTTGTGTATTAGATCTTTACGCATGTCCAGTGTTGATAATTTCGCCGTTATAATATTTTGCTTGGATACCAAAGAATTTATTCTATAATAACTCGTGTTTATCGGATCATAGTAGAATTGACAAAATTAATTTGTAGTGATTATACCTACAAATCGTATAGTAAAAATACGAATTTACACAGCCACTAACAAGTGACATTCAAGAAGGGACAAAACAAATGTTCCGAGAGCAAACTTAACAAAGATTTAACGTTTAATAAACATAGAAAAAAAAAATAAAAATAAAATATATTTTTCGGTAAATAATATCACTGCGTTTTCTCGTCTCACCTCCTACATGTAAACGACATCCCGAATGAAACCAAGTCGTTCTAGGCAGGGGCACCCGGATGGGGGGCCAGTGGGGGCCATTCCCCCCCCTGAGATTTTTCATGTCAGTTTCAAAGTTGGAGGTTTTTTTTTACACGAAGTCGGTCTCACACGACTATGGCACTCAGTGACTCTCCGACAATCATTGTAACATTAAGTAAGAGTATAATAATATTATTATGTACCTACTCGTAAAATTAATAGTTGTACTTGACGAGTCACAATTTCCTCTCTAGTCAAATTAGATTGGGAATCTCTCGCTTAGTCTTCATACGACTTGAATGAAAATCGATATTATCGGGTGGAACATCAGATCTCATCATCGATATCAGAACAACGTGTAATGCCGTGAATCGAAGCTTGTGTTGAATATTATATTGTCTGAAACGTACAATTATATTTTGTAAAAGTCGAAAATATTTTGTACAGTTTGACTTAATTAATTCTACTTACGTATATATTACAATTATTAATAGAATTCATTTATTTCGTCAACACTGATGAGAGTAAACCTACTCCATTGTTCAAACTAAAAAAAAAAAAATATATATATAAAACACAATTTATAAAAATCATATCAAATTAACGACCCGATTGAAATTTTTGAAATACATTATACGATTATAATTTTTCGGTCTCGTGTCCTCTCCGTCAAAATTGTTCGTATTCTACTTACTAATCACACTATATCATATAAAAATATTTCAAATATATTTCCCGTTTTTGAACACTGCTTCGTTTAATTCATGTCACTAAATATTTCACATACTTTATCGATATGTTTTCAAAGTTTCGATTTTCGTAATTTATTTATTTATTCATTTTATCTAAGTATTTGACACTCCGGAGGAGTACTCATCAGTACGTCAGTTTTAAAGTTAACAAAAAATGTACAAATAATGTTGAATGATATCATACTAATACATTTTTAAATGAAAAATATAAGTGAATATAGTATTAAAGATGAGTAAATAAATTATTATTAATCATTCGATTTTTTAATTTAAGTAGATGATCAAAAAAGAAATCGAAGTTTGGTACATTATTACATGATTCTAAAAGGCGGTTCTCCGGACTATTTTTTGATAATATTTGTCGAGCAATGAGGTACTAAAAAAGGATGATTGACACCTAGAATTGAAGGTTGGAATTTTAAAACTGATTTAATTTAGGAATTCTGGACAGGAAAGATTATCATTTATTAATATATAGACAAAGTTTATATCGTCAAATAATCTTCTAGAAGCTAATTGTTCTAAACCTAATTCTGAAACTTTCTAAAAATGTACAATTTCACCGAGTTCCGGACAGCCGTTTCACACGTTTTATGCAGACCACGATCACAACACAACCAAATGAGAAAATCACAAAACGACGACGTTTTTACATCTCTATTACCGTTTGGATGTAGAAATACTTTTATTATAATAATTCATACTCACTCGTAGATGCAATCATAAGATCTCGTTATTCCACCAAGGATACTCTGGAACGTATTCGTTGTTTTTTGCGATAATAACATAAGGTACATTTTAAATGGTATACGGCGCACATTGACGGATTTAAGGGGAGGTTAGAGGGAACTAATACGATAATGTATGTGTTTAGTGTGGTTAAGGAATCGTACTTATGAAAAGCAAAAAAAATAAAAAAATAAAAAAACGTATTCACCTTTTTGTTTTTGTTTTGAAACGTGCCTGATAAATAGCTAACGTAATGCTTCGTGCAGAGATTTCCATCAAGGGTGACGTGGCACACCAGGGTTAAAATTATTTGAACAAAATAAAACACACGAAATTATTTGAAATATAGTATTTAAGAAAAAACGATTACAAAAAAAATATGTAGCACGGTGTGTAATAAAACAGATTATAATATTATAAAACCTACTGTGTTTCGTATATTTTGTACAAGTATCGCAAAGTTCAATCTATGTTAATGTTCATACCGGTTTGATTGCTTTTGCTTCGATGTGGTCAGTTATACATTTATCACTCTACCACTTGTTTTTCAACACATATTTTCACGCTTGTAAACATAAAAGCAAAATATAAACTAATGAAAATGGAGTTTGCTGAAGAAGAAACGAGAGTATGTCTTTCAACAATTCGACCACGAATAAAATATTTGTGTAAAAAAAAAAGCCCAACCGTTACATTAGTTCCACAAGTTGCCTAATTTTTAATTAATCCGGTTAATAAAATAATATTACGCAATAGTGACCAAAAATAAAAATAAATTGTCAGTATCGAAAGTAATAATTTGTTTTATAAAATATAATATGTATTACACATATTATATAAAACATAATGTATTTATACTATATACCTACGTCTTACTACTTTTGTTAATGTTTATATTTATGCACTGCCAAATAAAACCGAAGTAATCTGGGAAACCTCCAGATTTTCAGAAAATGACTAAGGGTTCCGTGAGTCAAAATTATAGATGTAATCTCGGTAAATTTTTACCGCGCAAATTCACCGGTTAGGTAGACCTAACCAATTATATTTTTAGTAGGAAATATTTTTTTACCGAAAAAATTATCATGTGACACCTTAAATTAAACGTCTTAATGAATTGAATATTTATAACATATCGTTAGAATGGAATATTTGATATCACAAAACTTAAAACGTCAAATGGCCTATTTATAACTAGAAAAAAAGACAAATAAAACTAAAAAACTAGAATTTATTTTGGCTTTTTTTTAAAAATTTATTTTATTTTTTCAGTTGATGTTATGTCAAGGTACCTATTGAATATGATTTGAGTGATTTACAATTTATTTTATAGGTACATTTTTAATATTTATATTCATATAAAATAATTTAAAATACCATCAAAAGTCCATATGTTAAATTCATAACACCATGAACATCCTGCTATCCAGTTAATATTAATAATAATAAGCGTTACAATAATTATAAGTTAATGAAAAAGAGGAAGCGTGGCATTTCTTGGGGTGTTCCTAATGTGACACACAAAAATTATCAGCATTTACCAAATTTTATAGAATTTGCGGTAAATTTAAGTGAATTTTCCTCGGTAAATGACCAAAAAAGAAAAAAAATTTTCGTAAACTTTACATCTCTAGTCAAATTAGATTTGGAATCTCTGGATTAGTCTTCATACGACTTGAATGAAAATCGATATTATCCGGTGGAACATCTGATCTCATCATCGATATTAGAACCACGTGTAATGCCGTGAATCGCAGCTTGTGTTGAATATTATATTGTCTGAAACGTACAATTATATTTTGAAAAAGTCGAAAATATTTTGTACAGTTTGGTTTAGTTTACGCATGTGTTATGTCATTAAAATTTGCCAGTTGCGTATTATTGTCGCTATAAATACAGTACGTCAAATGCGTACTACATATTATTGTGAAAAAAAAAAACAAAAAAAATCGATTGATCTCAAAACACGATTTTGGATCCAACAATGATGGTGCGCACAGGTATACGTAATCCGTAAAAAATACGCGAGTAGGTTGGTTAACAAATTAAGTTGGTGAGTACCATTTAAGTACCTAATTAACCAGGTAAACTCCTTTAAATTTTCAACTCTACTCGGTAACGTGTTGTTAAGGCATTAGATATTAACTATAGTTTAAACAACAACACGAAATCACCATTACAGATCATCACGACTTTTTACTGTTAATTCGTAGTGAATTCAAATTAAAGTTTAGTCGCGATTTTCAAGAATTCTGTTTGTCAGTTAAATTAGAAAAAAAAAACAAAAAACAAAACATTCGAAGACTCACCGCGGTACGCGTTAATGATTATAATCCTGTCGCTTGGTCGACCGAACCTTCTCGTCGTGAAAAAACCGGACGATCCGATCCCACCTGCCCCCTCCCGCCACCAACCCCAGCCGCCATTTCTCACGATCACGAAAAGGCATCCGGAAGTCGTCGGCTACCGGTGTTTGTCGAGATGTATGAGAGCTCATTAATTTTATTCCGACGCGAAAACGTTACCGGACGTAAAACAATACTCATCACGTGCGTCGTATTTCGTTCAAAGCATAATGGACCGCGGGTGAATGTCAACTTTTTAACTACGCGGAAGTCGAAAACGAAAATCAACGTAAACCGGCACTTAGTAATTTACGCTAAACGTCGTCGTGTGGTCATGAGATATACATTACAGCTTGTTGCCTCGACTAAGAGGCAATTATTTACGGCCAAAGTTTCGAAGTTTCTTCGTTTCGTTTTCCTACTGCTCTACGACGACCCGACTGCACGACGAATCACCCGATTGTTAAATTAAATTTTACTTCCTAGTAATTTTCCATCGCCCTACCTTTATAATAATATCATCAAAATATTATATGCGTAGACCTCGGTGGCAAGTGAGCGAAAAAATGTTGGTTTTCCGTCCGCTTCGACTTCCTGGGTGCACGGAAATGTTTTTCCCAAAAGTGGAGGGAGAAATCCTATGATTCGAAAGAGTCGTTGTTGAGGTCGAACTTCTATATTTCCAAGATTTCAAAGTCTACGAGCTAATGTCTCACCTCTTCGAAAACCTATGCGTGTCGTGATCTCATCGAATACATAATCGTCTCTTACACGGGTTTCTTAGCAGATCGTTTAATGATAAATGAAAGTGATTTTTTTCGTCAGTTAAATTTGTAAATAACATAAGCAGTTTCATAAAAACTGTTTTTAATTATGATTGTTGAATAGTAGTGAATACTAGGGCTCGGATTTAAATGCCCTAAAAATATCAGAAAAACGGCATTTCAAAAAATGCATAATTTATTAAATAAATTAAAATTATTATTAAAAAAATGAGTAAAAAACGAAATTATGTTTGCATTACACTGTAAAAAAAAAATATTAAATTAAATTAAAAAATTGAGTTTAAAATTAATTAACATTTATTCGGAATAAAAAAAAATTTGAAAAATACGATACGAAGATACCGACGTGTGACGCCTACGTCAACAATGAATGCTCTTGGTAAATGATAATGCTAATAAATAAAATCGAATGCCCTTATTGAAAAAAATAAATTAATAAATAAATTAAATTGGATCGGTTATAACGAATGCACGTGCCATTAATTTCTATAGTGTAATTCAAAATATTATAGACATGGCAACGGCGCGGCGTGCGGGCGTGCTGCGGCTTTTTCTATTTTGATTATCGACTTTAAATGAGAATTTTCCACTAATCGATATGTGTTGTCGATTAGTAAATAATAAAATAATATGCAACGATATATTTAAGACCTTTGACGACTCAAAATCATTTTCATTTAGTAAAACATGTAAAAACAATACGTGACATCGATATTAATTTATATTTTACCACACGATCTCTTAGTTACAGAAAACGAGGATCAATGACTAGGTAACTAAATTAATAATTGTTGCTTTTAAATTGCAAATATACGTAAACAAACTCGTAACGGCATGTAATCACGCTGAAACATTTCAATTCTAATGAATAAAAAAACATATTTACTTGTGTTTTGACCGAATTTATTATGAAACGAATTTGTACCGAAGTAGATGTTCAAACATACAGCTTCTTAAAAAAATATACAAAAAGCATTAAGTTCCGAGTGCTGCTTATTTTTATCATCATCATAATTGTAATTTTAATTGCTAATATTATTATTATTATTATCACTATAGTTATTGTTATTTTAATTACTTATATAATTATTATTATTCTTTCTATTTCGCGTCGTTATTGTAATTAGCTATTTATACCTGAAGTCTTTTCCCACGTTCAAAACAAATAAAATCGACGACTATTTCACTACGATAATCGGTACATCGTATCGGTCGAATAAAACATAACTGATTTATTCCGTGCCGAATAAAACCAATACAGGTATTTATTTTTATTTTTTTCCCCGTTCGCCTGCAGGCGCGTTGGATTATAAATCTTCGACGCGAAATCACGGTACAGGGTGTGCACTGTGCAGACATGACGATTGTTATAGATATTTGATTAATAGAGTTAGGATGTTGATGACGTAAAAAAAAACACAAAAATGCCCTAAAAACTTCAAAAAATTACGTTAAAAACGATCTTAAAACTAATTAAGTAAGTTAAAAAAATGTATTAATAAATAACAATTTTTATTAGAAATATGGGCGTTAGACCCAACAATAATAATATTAAAATTATGTTTCACTACTTATCCCAATCCAAAGTAAGATTTAAATAAATTAATTTATTTCCAAACTTGGGTTTAACACTTGCTCTAAAATCTAGAATTGCTCCACATTGTATAAAAACTACAAAAAATGACCTGAAAGATGAAAAAATGACTTAAAAATGTTGAAAAATGACGTTATAAAAAAAAAAAAAAACATGCATTTATAGCTAAAAATGCCGAAAAATACAAAAAAATGCAAAATAAAATAAGAATTTTCTGCATCAAGAGAGCACGAATCAAATGTTTACCTAGGATAACACTGTATAGAATCAAAGGAAAAAAAAAATGCTAAAGTTACGCGGGATTAAAAGCAAAGTTGGTTTTAAAGTGTTTTTTTCCCATTTCGTTCTTTAAAATAATTCAGAAGACCCTGCAATTTTGATTTGTATTCTTCAACTACTCCTTGGCCTACTACAATATATTACTATGCGGGTTTTAATCAAGTGTACATCACCCATACCACACGCCCGGTTTGTTGTTTATCTCAAACATAAAACGGGATTCTATAAAATTCTACTGAATGTTACAGATTAAAAACACTTATTTAAATACCTATGAGTAACAACTTAGAAAAATATTTATTGTTATTATTTTTTTTTTTTTATTCAAAACCATAATATTGTAATAATATTCTAAACAGTTCTGAATACACTGATAGAAAATCGACTCTCCGAGTATTATCAAATAATACGATTTTTTACTTTTTTTTTTTTAAATGTTAACAAGTAATTTAGCACAATCAGTATATTACGTGAAATGAGAACTACTAAAATTTGGATTTCGTGATTAAATCGAACACCTATTTACTACGAATTAGTCTTTATTCAAACAAAAGGATTATTGCTATTACACTTATATCAATGCTCTGCTCTCCGATATGATGCTCTGTGTTTGTTTGCCTAGGACTTAACCACGACTGACTTCTCTGGTCGTAGCCATAGGCGTCGCATCCTAGACGACCCACCGGAGTTGCTGATCAAGCGAATTCCGTGGGCTCGTCCGGTCACGTGGACCATGGCACTCACACATCACAAAACAATGACCCATATTTTGAGCTGTGACAGACCATATCGGATGCATCATAAGTTATATCATATACAGGGTACAACCCTACATAATCGTGGTTTTCTAATTAAGGAAAATAAATACGTTTGTAGAAAACTACTGCCCCTTTTCGACGAAAACCACTTGACGAAACACAATCATTTAATAGAATAAAATCACTCAAAAATAGTTTTGAAAATGTTTGCGTCGAAAAGAAATCTTTAAAAAAAAGTGTGGGTTAGTGTTTGTATTATCAATTTTGTCGATCAAATTGGACAATAAAAACCATCAAAGATATGATAACAGTGAAGACGTTTTTCAATGAACATTTTTCTGAATTTCATCGGCATATATCTGCCAATAAATATTTATCCAACCAAATCAGTTTATTCGAAATTAATAAGTAAAACGTGGTGCAACAGAAAATAATTTAAATATTTCACTCTTTCAGTTCGTGATGAGTCAATAACATTATTAATAAAGTGACGGGTGTAAAAATATTATTACGGAGTACAAAAATAATCATCATGTCCATAAAATCATTGCATCCGTAAAGGTTTACTACACCTGTGTAGTAGTATTATACGCGTTTACTATGGGCCGTCGCCATTTTACCGTGAGCGTGTTGAAAACTGAAAAAAATACGTCCTGTAAAATAATACCGTGTTCGATGTCGGTGATCGAAAACAGATGTTCACTACACGGCGCACTTGTCCGTGTGTAAACATCACACAGGTCTCTTTCATCCCACATGCGACACGATCGATAATCGAAATGATGAAATAAAACTTTGGGGATTTCGTCGTGAGAAACTGTTTTTGAAAAAAACATAAAAATAAAAATATTAAATCGAAGCTAAACTTATCCCGCAAAGTAATCAGCTCATTTTCCCGTCTCCGCTTTGGCCACACTCTTCTCCCCTCACACTCCTTTAAACTATCTCTTAACGATTCGTCTCTCTGCACATTTGATCATTCTCCAGCCATCTGTGATATAAATCATATTCTGTTTAAATGCCCTGCCCTGCACGCAGAACGCCTACATCTTTTTTCCATTGTCCACTCTCTAAATATTCCTCCCAATTCTTACCACATACTTACTTCTCAATCCCACCATGCTATCCTTGCAACAATTGCTTTCATCGCTAACTCTGGGCTGCTTATAAAAATATTTCTGCTGTATTTAATAGCTGTATAGTTTATAATATATAATATCATAACTGTAAAGACTAACTGTATATACAAAGTCTAAATAAAAAAATAAAAAAAAATCGAAGTGACGAAGAAAAACCACGGTTGAAATGAAAGAGGTAATCGTTTTCCATGTTCGTAGAAAAGATTTTCGAAAACGTGTACGTAGCCGCGCTATATTATATTTTGAGAGCATACGCTGCATTAACGAAATAACAGGGAAGGCGCCGACGATACGACCCGAATAAAGGTGCAAAAAAATGATCAGAAACTACGGTTTTGTCCACGAAACGATAACGCAATAATGTATTATCGTCGTTTAGAGAGGAAAAATAACAACGGCTAATGAGCGATAACCGTTATGGTATGATAATCATTATAGTAGTCACCGATTATTGTTTTCGTTAACCGAAAATCATCTCACACGTCCCGTTAATATTAAAAATCGTACTTTGCATAGCTAAGTGGTCATTGGTACACAATATTTTATTTTTTTTTTAATTACTTCTTGAACCATTAAACTATATTCCAAATAATTATTATAATAATGACAAAATCGAACAAGTGACCAACAATAATATAAATTAAAATTTAACTAGTCAATTTCCCTAGTCAGGTAGCATTACTGAGGGTATTCCTATTCAAATATTTTAAATGTTATTTTAACCAATATTGTCAACGTACTTACTTATCATTCACTAGCAATAGATTGTAAATATATTTTCATTGAAAAAATAAAAATATTTTTAATTAAAAAAAAACCAAAATTTGTTAATATTTATAATACTTTAATAATAGATTATATTATGTAACTATAAAATCGGTTGAATTAGAATATGTTTTGTGGAAAATTCCCACTCTTCGATCCCCTCTCAATTGTGGCTTTGACTATAACGTTAATGTTAATGTTTTTTTTTACACATTAACAATTTAAATTATAAACGACGAACGTACCTCTCAGTTTAATGGTTAGAATTAAGTTACATTTTAAGTGCATTTTAAACGGATGTTTAAATAAAGTCGTGTTCTTAGAATAGTAATTGAATTTCGGTATTGACTGGCCAAAAAAATTATGATCAAGACTCAGATTAAATGCTTATGATTAAGGCTGAGGACTTCTAGTACTTAAAAATCTCAAAATATGCACGCACTTATGCACTAAAAAAACAAGAAATATGCACTTATAATATGCTCTTAAGATGTATTTTATTTTATTAATTCATCTAATTATAGTATTTATATGAAAAAAAAAATTATAATTCGTAGTATTTCGATAAGTTAGTTATAATGAATTCTTGAAAAATTACGAGCAACTGAAGTCCACTTTCTATATATATTTCGATTTTATCGGATATATAGTAAATTCTCCAAACGATAGTAAAAATATTATTTTTAAACAGAAAATTTACCAATTAGTTTTTTTTTTTATCTAAGCTCATTTAAGAAATTATATCGAAAACCACCAAATATGATATTGATTTTTCTAATACACTCAAATATGCATTTATATGCAATAATGACAAAATATGCAAACTTAGGCAAATTAAAATTTTAAATATGTCTTTCTTGTATTGTGAAACATATTTGTTAATCACTAACATGATTCTACGATTTTTCTAAAAAAATATGAAAAAACTAGAAGTCCTACTCATGATATTTAATAAAATATTGTATTCTGCGACCCGGGGGCAAATAATGTAGGTTCGATAAATTCGTGTTTGATTATATTACGTGAAACGTGCAATCAAAAATGCGTGGAGATCAATAAAGATAAAAATAAAAATAAATTTGTTTGACACCACTTTTTTCGTTTTGAAGTATGAATACGAATATAAAAGTTCATTTTTAACGGTACAATAATCATAATTGTTCGGGGTTAGTTTTATGATTGGTTTAATATGTTTTCGAAATCCACAACTTCGACGCGTCCGAATGCCAACCCCTTGACCTATAACGGACTATGCAGTGTCACGGATGTTACGCATTAAGAGTGTTTTGTTTTAATTTCGATCCATATTTAATGCACGTGGGAAATTGTAAAACATAGATTTGTTTTGGTGTCAGTTTTGACACGTATACATTATGTATGCAACTAGTGGCGTGTTTACGGGTCGGGCGTCGGGTTATGATGGATAGTTTCACCCCTTGGTATTTTTTTTACGTTTTTATTTTCAACGATGCACAATATTGTTTTATATATCATAATATTATGTGTCGTGTACTGACATCACAGAAACACGTAAAAAAATTATCGAAATAATTATGAATACGCCTGATTACGATTGATGTGAAAAGTATATTTGAAAAACACCGTCGACGCCCCGGGACGCCCGTACGAGTGTACGACTAATACGATTACGAAACGTTTCGTACCGTGAAATATCGTTTATATCGTCAATGGACGTCCGTTCCAAAAACCGTGCAGTACACCACTTTTAGTGCAGTACGAATTCTCAATATAGTGCGGTACAAAACGAGAAGGTGTGTTGCGTGAACATAATATAGACTCAAGTCAGGCCATCCGCTCACGTAGTTGAATAATTTTTGATTTTTCGTATTTCGAATTTTGATTTTTTCCCGTGATTTTATTGTCGAGTCCGCCGCGTATGGATACCCAAGCGTTTGTGTAGGTAAGATGCACGTGTTTACAACCCCGACCGCATTTTTTTTGGAGTCACAATAAACGTCACACTGTATATTTCGTTTTTTGATAAAATTCAGAATAATATGTGTTATATTGAGTGTATCAAATTTAACGAAATAAAAAAAAAAATGTCTTTTCTTTCTCATTAGTTTTTCTATCCAAGTCCCAATTTCACTTCATTCCAAGCCTGCACACAAACTCGTAGAGGAACTCCAATGATACATCGGATAATAATCCGAAATGCAACTGATTTTATGTGTCATTCACTTAACTCGGCAGTATCAACAGTTTCAACAGAATCAAACCAATAAAAAACTGTTTGGACATATTCGAAAAAATAATTAGAATTTCTCAACCCTCCAAAAAATAATTATTTTCTGTTTCGAGAAAAGAAAAAACCACAGAATCTCGGTCTAACATAAAACCAACAAAACGGCTTTGTGAATTTCGGTAGATACAATGATATTGCGTGGTCAATGATTTCTCCTAATTATTTTCGGTTTGTTATTAAAACACTGGACATAATATTCGAGCAGGACGATACTGCGGATTTCTGCACACTCGAAATGACAATTTAGAAATTGTATATTTTGTCTTTACATATTTTTCAGGTACTATAATGTAGCAATAACTTAAATAATACGTTCGTGTAATTTGTATTTTCACCACACACACCCGCTGTCCGTCGTCGAAATCCCAAGTGCGTCACGGAACGCCTACAGTCTTATTCAGAATAGGTTTTTTCGATACACTTGTTTCTATAAAATACATTAAGGTCACGTGTGAACACGTCATTTTATCTTTTCGCCATGTGTTTGTAATACTCACCACTTACAGCTGGTTCAATAAACGCCGCATGTGTGACAAACAGAGGCGTATCTAGGAATTCGAATTCGAATTACTTTTTGACTAGAGAAATTCGTTTTAAAATCATAAGTTTTATGATTTAGAGCAGTGCTTCGCAACGGGGGCGATATCGCCCCCCGGTGGGCGGTGAAGGAGTACTGATGAGCGGTGAGCTCGTTTTGGGCGGTGGGGGGGGCGGTAAGCTCGTTTTGGGTGATAGGGGGGTGGTGAACTTTTTTTCTGTTCAAAGCAACGCACCAAGATTTATCTTGGTAAATTTTTTCGTTTTTATCGATTGAAAATATTGAATCAGCAAAACTACAGTATCAAGAAGAATTGATCGAAATTTCCACTAACGAGATGTTAAAAGCAAGTTTTAAAAATGGTGAAAACCTCACAGAATTTTGGCTTCAGTTTACTATCAGTCGAATTTATCCTGGGCTGTGGACTGTCGTACAAAAATTATTTATTGCCTTCCCTTCCTCTTACTTCGTTGAGCGAGGATTTAGGGCGGTAACGAATCTAATAACTAAAAAGAGAAATCGAAATTACCAAACGTAAAAAAATTGGCTTTGGATCACCAAGCACAACCATCTCACTGATCTATACATTTAAAAACATTTTAATTATCCTCTTAAATTATATTTAAACATACATTTTACATTTTATTTTCATTATATTCACATTTGTATATATGTAATGTATATATATATATATATATATTATATTTATTAATTATTCCATATTAAACTTTTCATGTATATGTGAGGGGGGGGGCGTTAAAAAATATTTTGCTTCTTAGGGGGGCGGCCGTTATAAAAAGGTTGATAAACACTGATTTAGAGTTACGATTCGAACCGTAAACGCGTGCGTCCGTTCGCTCAAAATCAAACGGCTACTTACATGCTATACGCACACATTAGATTCAAAATGATTAGATTGATTGACTACGTTAATAATATTTTCAAAAAAGTTTCAAATAGTGGAAAATTAATGAATAACTTTTATTAAAATCTAAAGAGCCAACATTAAAAAAAAATCGTATTCATAAAATTACTATTTTGATATACGCATGGAGCTATAAAATAACATTTTGAAATTTTAGTTTTGAGATACAAAATTTAAAAAAAAAAAAAAAAAAAAAAACGGTTTTGATATTTATATTCATATTACATTTAAGAGTACCTAACGAGTTAGAGTGTTCAAACATATGTGTGCAAATTTTAGGAGAGGGGGAGGGAGAAGCGGTGAATCGGAAAGTGTCTACAGGTGGAAATCCCTAAATACGCCACTGGTGACAAATATCTCTGTTCTATAAAATACTAGATATGAAAAAGCGAATATGTCTAAACAATAGAAATTTCAAATTATTATTATTTATTCAGTCACACAAACTGAATTTTTCAAGGGATAAAAAATGATTGTGACTAATGTGATAGTTTAATAAATCGTATCATCATGTCGTAAAACCATTTTGTTTATAATAAAATATTACCAATGACGTATTATGAAAACCTTTTTTACAATTCAAAAAAAAAAAATCCGTCCATAAATTATATACAAATAGTTTGATGTTATGAATTAATAATTATTCAATAAGTTTAAGATCGAGTTACATGTTTCATTGATAAAATATATTATGTCAACAATGTGGTCGGTGATAATCGATAGTATACTATTAATATATTAATTTACACTTTTCCACGGATACGAATTGTGATAAATTTTTTTATTGCGTACACCAAATATTTTCCCGGGGAGTAGTGTTTCATCTAGCCAGAAAACAGTGAAATTACGGGTAATAACAGGAGCTCTATGGTATATCGGTAATCACACTCTCCGCGAAGATCTAAGGATTCCAACACTTCCTGAACTTGCATCTTGCTACTTTAAAAAATTCCACGATGACACACAAAACCATCCTCACCCCCTAATATCCAATCTCCATAATCCCTCTAACCCTATTAATTCCTTACGTCGACTGAACAGGAACTAGGCTAGATACCTTCTCAAACTCATGTAAGCACAATTTTACATTCATAATCTTATTTGTACGTTTCTTTTTTTTTTTTTTTTTTTTTTTTTTTTTTATTTGAAGTTTTGTCAATGGACTCCTTCTTCTTGCACGATCTTCATGCTTTATACCGTCATATTGTTGAAAAAAAATTACTTATTGTATACTGATTGTAATATTTTCTTAATAAATACAAAATAATAATAATGGGTCACCCGATCGAAGAGGTGTGTGGAAACGGTGGATCGGAGAATAATATGTTCCTAACAAGTCGAATATATCAGCCATGGCCCGTTTATGATGTTTGAAAAAAAAATAACCTGAAATACAATATTAAAATATCAATATTAAGATTCTCGGTTTTTTTTTTCATTTTATTTTTATTGAAATAAGAAATGTACGCTCCGCAACAGTAAATTTTATTAAGTACTGTGCGTACGAGAGTACTACTCCGGTCGATATGAAATAAAATCGAAAAGAACCGGTATAATGATACGATTTTAGTACGTTCTAATAATGGGTGATTATAATTTTGAGCGACAATGTGGTATCCGATTTTGTTTCTAATTTTGTTACCGTGCAACCGAAACTTTTCAAAAGCTTCAACAAGCTTATGGAAAAAATGTGCTTTCAAGGTCCCAGGTTTTTAGGTGGTTCAAAGCATTTTCATAAGGCAGATAGTTGATTGAAGATGAACCTCGAAGTGGAAGACCTTCAACTTAAAAAAATGATTTTAGACGCTTTTTTGATAGCCAAGGAATAGTCCACAAGGAGTTTGTACCTCAAGGCCAAACAGCCAACCAACAATTTTATAACAAGTTCTTGAAAGATTTCGAAAAAGGGTGATTTGGGTGGAACCAAACATCAAAAACACCTGGGTGCTGCATAATGACAATGCACCTTGTCACACAGCCATTTCAATTAACCAATTTTTGGCAACCAAAAATATTCCTGTGGACCCTCAACCCCTCTATTTGCCTGACTTAAGTCCTTGTGACTTTTTTTCCTTTTCAAAAATAAAAATTCACCTCAAAGGACTTAATTTTGGGACACATGAAAAAATTAAAATGTCTGTGACTGACCAACTGAAAGCAATTCCAGTAATTGAGTTCCAGAACTGTTACGGACAATGGAAACATCAACTCCAGCGTTGTGTGGACTCCCAGGGTAATTACTTTGACGGAGATAGTATAAAATAGTTATTTTAGTTCAATAAAAATATTATAAAAAATCAATCCCATTACTTTATTTACACACCACGTATGTTATATTAAATCGACCGGCTTTGCCATGCCGTTGAAACAACATTGTTGACGGCGATGAAATATGCAACGCGCAAATGTAAATACGGCAATACGGCAATATGCGATCGTATACAGAATGTCACGCGAATCGTTACACAAAGCGATATATGCGGTCGCAACAGAGATAATCAAATGAGTATTATTTTTTGTTTTGTTATTTTTTTTTTTTTTTAACGCACGGAGATAAAGAACGCAAATAATTTCTTATTTCAATAAATTCACATTTTTTTCTGACAGCCGAGAGATTTTTTTCAGCTAACCCAATCGATTTAATGAAAAAACTTTCAATTTTAATTTTTTTCCAAACCATTGACGTTTTGACTTTTTAATTTCATTAACTCGGTGACATTATCGTTTTTTCAGTTTCTCGGAAATTTACGTTATTAGTATAATTTATCATATTATAGTTATCATTAAGCTTATCCCATATTTTCATGATGAAAAGTAATGTTCGTCATTTATTACTTCACTGTAATAGTTATCGATTGATAAAACCACAAGTCACAAATAACAATTCACTGTCAATTATAATTATGATACACAGTTAAATCGTGGTTCACAATTATACTGTGATTTTATGGAAACTAAAAAAAATATATTTAAAATCACTATGTGGGTGAAAATAAACAGTCGGACCGTTAAAATTTCCAGAAAGCAGCCCTGGTTTTTTCGGGTTGGACTTTTTCGTGCCAACCCTGGTCTAGTACGAAAAGGTCCCCCGATCACGCGACAAAAACCAGAGATATTCGACGATTCAGAAAAGCACGTGAGGATTTCAACGAGCTGTCCTGGTGCAACTCATTATAGTGAAACGAACGATATGGTTAATACAAAGTCACAAAAAAAAAAAAAATAATAATTATCAATGACTTTGATTAGAGTACACGCTCCTATCGGCTTATCCTCGCACGATAAGTGCGATAAGTGATAACCTAACGCAAAGTGATTCACATGAATACGTCGTTCCGAAAATTGACATCGATTTTACTGCACAGTTTTTTTTAGAATTCGGCTCTTGATATAATCTTATTAATACATGTGGCTCGCGTACATAGTCATGTAGGCCACCCCGGGTCTATTGACTATACTTTATCATAATTTTGACAAATTATTTTTAACACAGATAATACGATACGTATATGTATATTGTGTATACTATAGAGACGTATAACAGTAATTAAAGTTGTAGTAGGTACAGTTTACGTCTAAAAACGAAATATTTTATATTATAATTAAGTATTTTATTCAAAAATATCTCGCGTTAAAGGCATCGTATGATATGCAATTCAGCGTGCAATCTGTACCTGTACGTGTGGCCCGTAATTGTAATCTAATCGTGAAATTCATTTATATTTATTATACAGAAAAAATAAATTATTTTTGATTTGACCTTACCAATTAATTTGTGCGAATTTGACGGAATTGAATTCATTTAAATTGATTACTTTTTTTTTAAAATAATTTAGCACTTATTTGATATAGTCTACGTAAAAATATCGATGTCGATATTTCCGAAGAAAAAAAATACCAAGTTTGAAAATTTGTATACAATATAAAAATGTGCATAACATATTTAAGTGTTTTACGACTGGTACATAAGTAATTATTACGTATTTCGTCTCAAAATCGATATATTTTTTTATTTTTTTTTATGTCACAATTGGATACAAATATTTACAATACGATTAAAATCAATTTAAATAAAAAACAAAAATAATACAATAATTTACTCATATATACGAAACCCCTAATTGAATGATTATTTCAATGAACAGTGTATTAAATTTACATTTTATATTACTCGGTTGAAAAAAAAATGGATATATACATATGTTTTATAGGTACATATAAAGAAAACTGTTGTTTGACATATTTTATTGTATTTTGTTTTTTATTTTTTATTTTTTATTTTGATATACTAATTTACGAATGTTATCTTATAGATCTCATGGATGTTTCATATTTTTTCTTTTAGACATTTTTCAGTTAAGACATTTGTTTCTCAAATATCATGAATACGTTTATTTTCATAGTCTGTCGTTTAATTTTAAAACAAATACCTTTTACTGTATTTTCTACAACAATTTAATAATTTTATCGTATCTCTGGTATTTCATAGTTGTTGTTATTTATTTTTGGGGATCGCTGAATTCAAAAAATCGGACCAAACACATAGATTAAAAAAAAAAAAAAAAATGAAAAAATCTACACGATGCGAATATCACGCAAACGTCGAATTTATTATATTTTCAAGAACAGTTTCAAAACCGTCTCGTGTATTGAATACGGTCACACCGAGGACAGAACCAAAAGGGACCACACGGTGAAACACAGTTATAAGACGCTGGCGCTTTAAATTATCCTTCGACGGTGACCGCGACGTAATATCCTCTGCGAGTCGAGCTCATCGACCGGTATTGAGGAAACGAGACGAGGGTAGTAACCCTCTGGGTTCGCGCGGGCTCCTGTAAATCAGCGCGATAATCTCGACAAACACAATACGCCGTGCACCCACTGTCCATCGCACGGAGAACAATTCGTTATTTTCGGGTCACAAACGATCCGAGCGTCCGGCGTACTACCCCCGGTATTCAACGCCTGGCTGTTTCGACGCGATTCCGATCACGATTTGATATCGATTCTCGACAAAACGGATACGTTTTCGGTCAAACGGTTTTTCCGCGTTAGCTCATGACGAAAAATATCGGTCTTCACCGCTATAGTTGGCACATTTTGGACTGTGCATTTTTCTTCCGAGTTTTTTTTATTTTTTTGCCTTTCTGTCGTAGATTCTACCGTTTCTTTTCCGAAATAAATTAATCATATTTTTGTGTATGACGATTAAGTGACGTTGACGTTTTTGGGACTGTATCAATTAAAACAGTAGGTACCTAGCTATTTTATCGTTTGTTATATCAATGCGATTCGGTTAGGTTAGAATACGAAACTATCGCAAAGAAATGAAAAAAAAAAATTAAAACCTATTGATCGAACGCCGAAATTTTCGAAACCTCGAAACGAAATTAATAAATAATACAGGGATATAGCGTGTGTATTCATACGACGGTGAAGGAATTTGTTCTACGGTGTGTGCGTGTGAAATCATTTTTTTAGTTTTTTACACAAGCATATCAATATCGTACTTGATATGCGTTTGCGTCTCCTCACACGGTACGGGCATTTTGAAATATTATTGTAGTCTCGATACTATTTTATCGTTTTTCGCGTCAGTAAATACATGCGCACACGCACAAACGATAAACGAATACGTATATTTTCTTAGACGTCAAACGGTGTTAACAATTAACGATTAATAATTTATTAAAATCCGTATTATTTTGTCGACGCTGTTCGATTATCAATCAGTAAAATACTGTACGTTTGTTACAACACTACAGTCAGTGTTCTCCGATGCCCGCAGTCGAGCGGATGTTTTCATCCGCAGCTTTTATTCATTCATCGACACGGCTCGATTAATTATTGATGTGACGTAGATACGGTACATAATTAAATCGTAGGTACACTTGTACGGTTTATTTTTATATTAAAGAATAATTTCTATGATTTTCAATATTTTTTGTCAAACACGAATAATATTTGATTTAATGTTCTAGATAAACTAATGTAACCGAAGTAAGCTGTAATTGTTTAAAATCGAATGTTCCGTTTTGCGTTTAAACGTACAACATTTAAATATCATGCATATTTTCGAAAACGACCAATGCGTCTTGTACATTTTAATGCAACAGGTAAAAATCGACGTGTTTTGAACACTGTTATCGTGTGTCTTGATCAATGAGCAATGTGATTGCTCAAAAAATCTTTACTTGGGTATATTATTTTACATTGATTATTATTATTTTTTTCATATTAAGAAATAATTAGGTAAATTGTTTACCCTTTTGTGTATTTTTATACTTACGAGTATGTTTTCAAAAGGTAATGAAAATTGAAAGAAAAACGATTTGATACATAATAAGAGATTTAATAATTATGGAAGAGGGGGGGTCCTTAGTGAAATATGTTTGGTCGAACAATTTTAACACTTTACCACGTCACTGGAACATGACATTGTTACCTATTTAAATTCGATATTTCTACCTATTGATAATCAAATAATAAATAATATTTGATAATATATTCAAAAGGATACCGTTGTTTTATCATTTATTAAGTTTGACGTTATAGTTATAAGTTAAAACTATGAGTTATGAATTTTATATTCATTATATCATACGGCGCTATAGTTCAGGTAACAAAAAAATTCCTGGGGGGGGGGGGCGATCGCCACGTTTCTCGACCAGACTGAATTCTTTTGAAAAGTCATAGTCCAAATATGTTTGATCGAATGGATTATATGCAACATTAACACTGTCTTTGTTATGAAAATTGGTAATTTTAATAATAAAAAAAAAAAAAACGGCACCTCTCTAAGTTTATTTCACTCGTAAAATCTCATAAATTTGATTGTACAAATATTATTATTTGACATTTTTTTTTCAAATAACCACATCGAAGGCATACGTGCGAGAGTCATTGGTACTATCTGAAAAACAGAAATACAAAATTAAACGTTCGCCGGATTTATCAATTTTTTTTTTTGTTTACTTTAAAATTTCTTCGTATGATTTATTTTGTTGTGCCACATGTTATCTGTGTGTGTGTAAATGATGTACGCTTAAGCGAGACAACTTCATCCACAACTCATTTCGCGTTAATCTCGAGTAGTATTTCGTATTGTCACTTAATTATTTACTAGATTTTAGAAGTTTTCATTAAACTATGGTGAATTTGAGAAAAAATTAACGAATAAAGGAGGCTTGAAGGCGAAGCCATCAGCGTGTAAGATCGACGTACATTTTTCCAACCCTCCCCAAGTGAAAATGGAAATTGTGCCTAAACGGATGCAAGTGAAACGTTTTTGACACACCCGTAGATAGTGTCGACAATCAAATCAGATCGGTATTATAAGCCGCTTGAAAAAAATACTTTTAGCAGTACAAACAACACCACTTTGTCGGTGTTACTACGTTGACGGACGTGGAACGTTTTTCCGGATTTAATGGGTATAAAATCGTATACGACGTTAGGTTACACGATACAAAGATTTTTAAATCGAATTACAATCGTATTTTGTCTTGCCGAGAACGACTTGGCATTCTTTTCATTTGACGACTAGTTGAATAAGGTTGATCTATCGTTAATTTGTTCGAGTATTTTTTTTTTTTACTTTTGACATATCGTTTGGATGGATTTCGTAAAACAAAACGATGGAAAAAAAAACACAAAACCATAAAATCCAGTCTTTTTTGAAAAACGCGAGAGGAAATGAAATCACACGCGGTACTCTTGACGCATTGTCGTTACCGTGTTTACTGTAGTACTCTTGTTACCGAAAAACGTATTGGTATCGACCGGGAGATCCGGTGAGATTCGTGCAAACCGATTAAAACGCCGGACAACGTTTGGCTTCCACGTGGATCGCTAGCACGCTGTTCTCGCACTCGTCACGTAAATTTCCCCAGCCCCGCCCATTTCAAATTTTCCAAATTTTTCCACTCCGACATTCAGCACGTGATTCGCATGACGTGTTTGTACGACCGTTTCCGAAATTCGTACGGCGGCGGTTTACTCGGAAAATTAAATTTTCCACGGGCGGTGCGGGGGAACCGTTTTTCCAGCGCCACCCATCCGGGGAAAAAAACAATTTTTCAAACACTTTTCTACGCCAATATTTAGCATGTGATTTGCGTATACTTATACGACCGTTTATGGCAACGTCATCAATATCCAACGTGCGTTTCACACGGCCGAACACGGGACCCGTACAACACGGTACGCGAGTAATGACTAAGGTGACCATACGTCCCGTTTTGAACGGGACCATCCCGTTTTTTGAATCTCTGTCCCGTTGTCCCCTGGGAAATCTTCGGGACGCTAAAATGGCCCATTTTCAAAAAGTAGACAAAAAAAAAATAATGAAAATAAATGTTCTTTGACGAAATATCGTTTTTAGAAAAATATACAAGTATTTAATTTTGTAATTATTACACGAAAACATTTTGTTTATAATAAGTTAATTACCTAGTAAGTGTAATAAGTTAATTTATTAATTTATTTATTAATTTGCCAGTAATATTATTGAATTAAAAATATTTGTTTGTCACAAATAATTATGATTTTTTTTTTTTTTTTTGTCCCGTTTTGATTAAAAAAATATATGGTCACTTTAGTAATGAGTAATGACATATTATTATTATTGTTATAGCGATGTGTGTGTGATTGCAAGCGCACGTCTGCGGATCGATTCTCCGTGCCATCGTATTGTTGACCCACGCGGATTGGGAAAGAACTGAAAACAACAACGAATAAAAATAGTGGATAAAAGAACAATGCAAAAACAAAAGACCGATCGCCGCACATATTAATCACCCGTACGCCTGTGGGTACGACGCGGTCACACACGCGTGCTCGCACGATGGACGAATATTTTCCGCGTTCGACTCCGGCGCGAATACCTCGTCGTCGTCGAAAAACGCCATCGACCAGAGACGGCGACGACACCATAGTGGCAATAATAACGTAATAATATTTACATTTTAATTAATATTTTTTTTATTGTCGTTTATTTCCGTTTCGTCAGTACGCGATTTGTCGATTTTATCCCGGCGTTAACTGCATGCGATATTTTCAGTCGTAAACGGACGGCGGAACCAACTTCGTAAAGCGCTAAAGAGCGTTTAGTACAGCGGTTCTTAAACTTTTTTGTTCACGGAGCCCTTATGTTCCTGAAAAAATTACGGAGCCCCAAAAATCATAAATTTCTATTATTTGAGTTAACAATAATTCATCAAAAATGATGTTAATTGCAAATGATTTGTTTTAATTTTTTTTTTCTGTAAAATACAAATTTATACAAATTACTTAATTAATTTAACAGTAATAAAGAACATGTTATTTCAGTAAATTATAAATTTGAATAATTTAGTGATTCTAATGTGATCCATGAGGTTGGCTTTTTTTATTGACCAGTATTTTAATATTTGGCTTGATAGATACAAAAAACCCGACTTTTATCTAATCTCATTTAGACTATGACACCAAATATGTGGATCTATAAATTGTTTAAGGTTTTAAACATTTAAAATAATCCTTATTGATACGATCCAAATAACATTGAATATAAATTTAAAATATAACTAAGGAACATAACAATAATTTGATAACTTGAATTTAATTAATATTGATATGCCCAGAGAGCCACGGAGCCCCTAGACTACTCTCGCGGAGCCCTAGGGCTCCGCGGAGCACAGTTTAAGAACCACTGGTTTAGTATATGGATGGCAAACAGAATTTTTTCAACGTGCCAATTTATGACATAATTAAAATAATTTTTCAGCCGTACCATAATTTTTTTTATTTACACAGAAAAATACAAATGAAAAATATTATATATTAAAAAAATGTATGAAAACTAAAGTCAGTCGGTCTGGTCATTCTATCCGGCCGATTTCCTTCATTTTTTTTTCAACGAACGGTATTTAGACACGGACATGTCATTAATCTAAGATAAAAAATCGATTTAAAAAAAAAACATCCGATTAAACTATTTTTTTTTTTTTACAACGGTCTACTCCTGTCTGTTGCTACAATATCAATTCATTTTAGCGTATGTTTACGTGTGTTTTCTAATGGGAAAAACGTCGATTGCGTTTCGGCCGTCCCCTCGAGAGAGCTTCTTGAGTAGATTCGTTTCCACCGGGGGTCCGACGTCGCCGAGCCGGATTAAGTGCGCACGTTTTCGCGTATTATCGGTGCGTATACGAAACGACATCATACCTATCAATATGTACCGTTATACGCGCGTTGGAATGTATGTAATAATATTCGATTTTCACACCGCGGGTACGGTCGGATTAGCGATAACGATCGTTCGTAGCGATGTCGTATGATAAAAAAAAAGTCCATCCAATCACCGTGGTACGGATCATCGATTCGTTTACGACGATAATTTATTTATTATCATCATAATCTTTTTTTGATGTGTTTACAACGCGTTTGGTGTACATTTTCTTCGTAATTAAATACATATTTATCCTAATTATTCGGTGTTGGTACAGTTGTACCAAAACGCGCGCACGCACACACACATACTCACACACACACGCGCGCACACACACACACACACACACACACACACACACACACACACACACACACACACACACACACATACGTGCAAGTCCATTATACAGTGGACTCCGCATAAAAAACTCATTTTGAGAAGTGATTTAATTTTAATATAATATTATCGACTTAATTATGTGTTTTGCGTTTAGTATTACAAATTAGATATGATTAAATTAATTGGTACTCACACGTACATTAATATTATCATACACGTTAACACTACAGGAATAATCGAAACAAATCTTTGTCTATGACGAACAAAATAAATTATATTTTCGACATAATTTTATTTCGGCGTATTAAAAAAAAAAAAAAAAAAAAAAATTAAATACCATGACAATGTTATCGGAAAACAAATTTTCATCAAACAAAATCTAGGCACGTGTTCATCATTTAGCACGTCCGGTGTACGAATATGAACTGTTCGTCTAAGTGCGATGATATATAGTCACTCGTCGCTTTTCCTTTCGGTCGCAAATGTTTTCAACACGCCTAACAATCGATCGCACGCGCCGTATAATGTTATGCGCATTATTACGGGCGAGCATTACCATAATAATAATAATAATAAACACTGCGGTACGTGTGAGTCCTTAAAAAAAAAATAAATAAAAAAAAAAATAATAATAATAATAATAATAAAATAATAACGATGTAAAACAAAACAGCAGAGGGTATAAATTATTATTACACGAGCAATGTTACCGCAACAGAGAGTTAATTTCTTACAGTAGTAGTACAAGGCTCGTCGAGGGACGGGAGGGATATTAACCTTTAAGTATTTGTTTTGTTTTGTTTTGTTTTTTTTTGTGCATATAATCATAAAAACGTTTTAAGTCCCGTGCACGGTGTTATCATTAAGATTAACTTAATCCCCGGCAGTAGAAATAAATCGTTGAAATCGCTTTATTTCCATACGTCTGTTGTTCTTTTCCAACGCGTACGTACTTCACTGTGACATAAAAACCAGTAAACGCATTGCAAAAAAAAAAAAAAAAAAAAAAAAAAAAAACAGTATAGTTTTGGTATTTCGAACGGAGAAACGGTCAAGGCGCTGCGTCTCTGGGATCGTGGGTCGTGATCCACCGAGTGGTCTCACCAACTGGCTTCTGGTGGGTCGCGAGGCGATCGAGTTTTGTATCGATCACGGAGAAACTTTAAAAATTCCGACCTAACCGTCTGACTTATTCAGTATATTATGAATTTGATGTAAAACGAATAAACGCGCTTTAATAGACGTACTCGTATTTTTAAGACTGATCTTTGTTCTGTGTATAGGCCGATATTTGGAGGGGGGCTTAAAGGGGATTCTGCCCCCCCCCCAGAACGTTATAAAGCTCTCTCGGAATGTTTTTACTCCTTTACTATGCGTAACTACAACTTCTTAACCATCGTAAGTTCAGTGTATTCAATAAATTTCGTTAGGTTTAATTTCATTAAATAATGATGACCAGGGCTAAGATTTATATGCATTTGCATGTTTTTTTCCTTAAGTCCAAATTGATTGTTTGTCACATTTGTCCACGATTTTGCTTACTCTCGTTTAAATAAAATCATTTTTTTTTTTGCATATTTTTGCATATTTAGAGATTATTGAGATTTTTATTATTATTATTTTTTTTTTAACTTAAATTTTTACATTTTTATAAATTATTGTTTACTTTGAATGGCGTTTATTTCATAATACCGATAGTTTTCGGTTTATCCGTAATAATGATCGGGAATTCGTCCGCAATCGGTGTGTTATATTTCGTGTCCGCAATTCGTATGTCACCTATTTAGACTGTGTCCGCAACTAACTTGATTTTTATTACTTTGTCCGCAACTAGGAAACACCGCTTGCGTCCGGTATCCCGGGACGCGATTGACCCGTGGAAAAACATTCACCCAGCCAAAGTGTGTGAGTCTTTTTCGTCTCCACACTAAACAGAGTCTCGTCTTACCTGACCTTCGAGTCATTTCGTCCGTCGAAAACGAATCGGATCAGGGACGGTCTGGTACAGACGAAAATTCGGCGTTTTCGATCCACCACGACCGTCGGTTTGAAAAATAATTACAATTTTGTTTTCCGTCAAAAAAAGGAACCGAAAACGGTGAAATTAAAAAATGTATCCATCAATCGCAAAAATAAATTAATAAAAAATCAATTAATTAATTAATTGACAGCTAAGCCATACGTTCGATTTTCGATCGAAACATGTCGGACAAACGATATAACGATATACAATGTGTCGTATCAATAGTATTACGGAATTTGTCACGTAAAAAAATAAAAAAAATTAACCATAACTAAAGAGCGGATCTTTAGGTTTTACATATTTTTTTTTTTATTGATTTCATGCAACTTTACGAGGGTGAAAAATGTGGACGATTTATCTATCACAGAGTTCGAAGAAAAAAATTAATTTTGCTGCATATTAAAATATCATATTTTGGACGTTATAGAATATTTCACGTATTTTTCATATTTTAGAATATATTCTACTATTGTTCATGGTAATTCGTATATTTTGTTAATTTCTCGAAATGTGATTTTTTCTAGGAAAAAAAATGATTTGATTAAAGAGTGATAAAAATTCAAAATTATTAAATTATCGACTTGTCTGTAATCGAATCGGCTGTGTTCCTAAAGAATTGTGCAAAGTTATCTATTATTTTTTATTAAACCGTTATGTCTTTTTTTTTCATTATATTTTATTATATTTATATAGCTGTGTATCAACTGATTTACATTTTGTATTGTTCAATAATTTCCTGTCACCAAGAGGATGGCGCTAAAACAGTTACTAATTGTATTTATTGAACTATTTTCGAAAAAATCATATTTGCGTATTTACAAATTTAAGGAATATTTAGAGAATATTTTAAGGTTTTTTCGAAGCATATTAGCATAGTATTTTAAGGTTTTGAGAACCTAAAAATCCGCTCTTTAACCATAACAAATGCCCGTACCGTGTTACAGTCACTGGTGTCAGCGGGCGAGTATTCAACACGAGTGTGTAGTTATGATAATTACAGTCTTTATACGGATTCGATTACACGTATTTTTAATCGAAACGCATCAACACCTCGTGGCCCATCATATTTCCGCTGTCGTCCAAAGTCGGCTAAAAGCTTTTGAACCGGTGGCGCAGCAGCGGCCGGGCTATAGTGTGTTGTCTTTTTGCTACCGCCGCTCGAGACGGTTCTCGCGGTGCGTGTGCGTACTTGTGGTGGCCTTTTGTGTTATACGGCCATCTCACGTGTCGCGTGTTCGAAAAACCAACGCCTTTTTTGCCGGACTCGTGTCGTGCGGTGTACGTCACGACCGGCGACAGTTTTTTCGTGCGTTTTGTGTAAAACATCGGTCGGCTCGGTTCGTGCGGGTGTGAGTGCCGATCCGTCGAGTGAGGACGCCACGTGTCGAATAATAAAGGCGAAGATCGTTTTATTAATTTTCGTCGTCGCGTTAAGGGCGTCTGTCGGCCGTTGTGCGTCGCCGTTTTGGGTTTTTCTCGGCTTTTCGCACGTGTGTTGCGTGTCGTCGACGTGTTCGGCGGGTGTCGCGATACTCAACTGTCCGGTTCCTCGTGCCGTTGAAGTTGGGTGTATTTTGCGTGTGCCAGTGTGCAGTCTACCGGTGGATTGGTTGTTGTGAAGCCGTCGACGTGCTGTTGCTGTGCTTGCTAGGCGGACCCGGTGACATTTTTGTTTATAATTATTATAAATTTTGTATTTTTTTTTTTGTGCCCATATGGCGTGTTGTTATTTTGTATATAGTCATATATCCTTATATTATTCATTATTATTATAATCGTCACCCCCTTGGGCGCCCGTACCCCTTATTATTTAGTTATATGTATTTTTATATTATTTGATTGGGTTATTACAATAGTAGGGCGGTGCTATACTTGGCCCGTCAGTAAACCGAAAGTCGCGCCTTTTTATTACTATATATTGGTCACCTCATCTCCCAACACCTCACAAGTCGTCGCCGCCAACCGCCATACTCGCAGGAGCGGCGTCGGCGCAAACATTTTGGTAGCAGAGCGTGGTTTTCCCGACTTCATTGGGTGGGTCTGGTGAGTGTGGTGTTGGAACGTCGTTAGGATCCAATTATAGTGGGCGCGTATAGTGTTTATAGTTACGTATATCGGTGTATCTTATCTCATTTGTGTCGAGTAATAACGTGCGTGACTTGGGTCCTATACATCTGATAGTTAATATTATATACACGGTTATATTCGAGCGGATCGCGCGCGTCGTATTATCTATTTTAATAAACGACTTTATTTTATTTAATTATTTGATAATACTATTGAAATGTCTGAAGAACGAGAACAAGAGCGTACCGCACGCTTGGTCGCGCGCGCAAAAATGAAGCGTACTGCCGTTATCTCACAAATTCGAGCTATACACAGTATGGCATTACGTGTTTCGACCGAAACCGATTTAGCCTCCGAATTTTTGGTAAACGTAGCCGATCTGGACGTGTTGTGGAATCAATTCCGAACGGAAGACGAATCCGTGCTAGATTGTCTAGCGGCGTCAGATTTACTCAGCGAGTATTCGCCCGATATGGTATCGGAAGTGCGGCTGTTAATCAACGCGGCAAAAAACATAGCGCAGAAATTAATTCCGTCGGGGGCGGAGGCAATTGACCTTTCTTATATTCAAAAAAGAATAGGTCCCACGCCGAAACTGGCTGACGACTTAGTTAAGTCATTTTCGCGTCTACCCGAGATACCGCTACCTTCTTTTGACGGTGATTTCCGACATTGGCCAATGTTTCGCGATAGATTCTCGGCGCTAGTAGACAGTCGACCCAACCTACCTCAGATAGAAAAAATGTATTATTTAATAGGCTGTTTGAGGGGCCCCGCGGCTCATGCAGTGCGTGGCATACCGATTTCAGCGGACAATTATGACCTGATCATGTCCACGTTAGTCGATCGGTTTCACCGACCGCGTCTAGTCGCCACATCGTTGGTGGACAAATTATTACATGCGGCGTCTATGTCACAGGAGTCGCTTCACGAACTAAATGAATTTTTGTGTTTATTTAGTGAGGGTAATTCGCTCCTAGAGACGTTAAATATACCTGATTTAGGGTCGTTTATTCTGTTCTCAATCACGTTCAGATGCTTACCGGTCTCCACGCGCAAATTGTTCGAATCAACTATTTCGTCGGATTACCCGTCAATATCGCAGCTACTAGAATTCGTGCAGTCGCGCGTAACGATACTTGAGCTCGTCGGCGAACCGCGTATTATATACCTATTATAAGTAATATAATATTATATATTTAAAATACAAAATAACATAGCATTACAATATATAATATAATATTTAATATATACCTACCTACTTATATAATTAAAATACAAAATAAATTTAAGATTTTAGATACAAATCATGGCATAGCGTTGTGACAGATGCTTTATAGTCAGATAATTGTAAAAAAAAACATTTGCATTTAATATCATTTAAAAAAACCACAGTACTAATATAAGTTTGATTTGTCGATAAAAAATCAAAGTCAATAATAAAAGAACCGACATCTGTTGATGATAAATTAAAATCTGTTAATTGAAATACTTTTGAAATATTATAACATTTTTGAACATTAAATTTTACCTCATTATTACCAAATTTTATTATTTTTCTTATTACAACTATATCATTATTTTTTAACATTAAATACTTATTATTTACAGAATTAATATTAAATGAACAATAGTTATCTAAAGTTAATTTTTCATAACATGATGTACCATCTAAATTAGAAGATATTTCTTTTTTAAAAATTAGATTTTTTATGTCACAAGATGTATTTATAATTTCTTTATGTTTTTCAGAAATTCTATTGCTAACCTCTTGAAGAGGATACTTTGCACATTTCATAATTTTTTTAAGTTCTTTTAAATAATTTTCATACCTAAATGCACTAAATGATTCTAGTGGTCCATGTTTTAAAACAAAGTAGGGCAAATGAATCAGATTATGAACATTATATGTTATAAATTCTGATCCATATAAATAAGTGTACCCTAAGATAAATTTTTCTAATAAAATCTTGGCTTTTTCATTAAATATAATATAAGTTTCAGGATTCACCAGAAGTCTAATGGCACAAAATAAAAGTAAATAATGTTTATAGAATGTTTTTTTTTAATTTACCCTTTAAAATAATGTGACTATAATATAATAGAAAAGTTCTCAATTCTGTTGCTTTCCAGTGATCAATATCATTTAAAGATCTAGGTAATCTAGAAAATTCAGAAGGAACATATCTTAAATTTAAAATACTATCATTTATTTCTGCTAGATTTTGATCTAATAATCTCACATTTTTTTTACCCTTCACCCAAAATTTAATTAACCGTTTTGTTACACCTTCATAAACACAGTGCATGTTGTCAACAGGTATATCATCGATCATATTGATTGGTAATTTTTCCAATGGGCTTATACCCTTATGGTAGGTATACTTTGTTAAATATACCTTTTACCAATGCAATCTATTGATACAAAATCAATAAAATGTATCAATCTCTTTCACCAAAATTTTTATTTACTGCACTAGATTAAATTAGTCTATATGTAATTAAACCTAATTAAGTTACTAATACGCATTAAATGTAAATTAATAAAAAGAGTTATGTAGGTACAGAACACATTTCTATATTTTTCTGTTATAGAAATCAACTAATAATCTTTAATCAAATATAAAGGTAATTCTGTATTATTAAATATTAACTTTAATTAAATTATAATTACTAATAATTATTTATACAAATTATAAAAAAAAAAAAAAATGGTAATATTATTATAAAAAATCAGAATAAACATGTTAAGTAATGATAATATTATACAAATTTAATATTATTGAACAAAATCAAAACATGGAAATGTTATAAAGTATCAACTTAAAAATAAACAAAACCAATCAAATTATAATATTTTACAAAGAAATCAATTAATAATCTTAAATCAAATATAAAAGTAATTCTATATTTTTAAATATTAACTTTAATCAAATTATAATAACTAGTAATTATTTATACAAATCATAAAAAAAAAAAAAAAAAAAAAAAAAAAAAAATGGTAATATTATACAAATTTAATATTATTGAACAATATCAAAACATGGAAATGTTATAAAGTATCAACTTAAAAATAAACAAAATCAATCAAATTATAATATTTTACATACAGAGTTTAGCTAGAACTAAACTTATTAATGTTTGATCTAATTTATCGTGGATATTATAAAACAGCTTTTGAATAAACAACCATACAATATAAGACTCGAGAGGATATGACAAATTGAAAACATGGAATATTTTAAATACAACATCTACAGCTCTCTGAATTGTTAGTATTTTGTATTTGATATCATCAAAATATACTAAAATATCTTTTTGACTTGATAACTGCCCAATTATAATTATAAAAGGTGGAATTGGGATTCCTAAATCTATAAACAAATTAAAATTTATTAAATAAAAGCTCAAAAATATTTCATAATAATTGTTATATTAAAATGAAGTAAAAACCTTTTTTCCTGGCAATTATTTCTTCAACTCCAGCAGATGATTCAGCAAAAATAATAAAAGATTGTTGTGAATCTCTTATAGAATATTTTATAAGCGATTTTCGTCCTTTGTCGTCACGGGTTGTTTTTTTGGATGTTGGTACGATTGTACGAATAGTGCATGAAGAAGATAAAATATATAACAATCTCGACTTTCTAAAAATACATTTTTTTTGCATTGAAGAACATCATAAAATGGCATAAAATACTTACTTTTTGTCATAAAATTTTCTTCATTTAAATTTTCAACTAGTTAAGTACTTTGTGAATCTTTAATTTTAAATTTGAAAAGTTTGATCAATTTTGTTATATAATTAGGATATACTGTCATTAGACTAGTGGCATTAGGTTGAACAGTAAGAAAATCAATATTAACCTAAGATGAAAAAATAATTTTTTTCAAACTGTTTTGTATATTTTTATACATTATTTAACACTTACCAATCTATAACCTGGTGGAAGCTTATAGCTAGCCCAACATAGTAATGTTTCAGAGGTACTTTGACTTTTTCTTATACCATTTAATCGGTTATTAACTGTAGCCGCCATATAACTTCAATCTCACTAAACGTACAATTATCATGTTTCAAACTATTTAAAAAATGGTCAATATCAGTTTTGCCTTCTGAAATGAAAAAAAGGATAAATTTCAAATATTAAAAAATAACTTGGTAATATTTGAAGATTTATCGAAGTGTTTGGTTAGGGAACCAGCATTCATTGGTTTTACTGAATGTTTAGTCTTTTCAATAAGTCCACCACTTTTGAGACTTCTAATAACATTATGATACTTGGCATAGAGTTTACCTTTTGGTGCTTTTGGACCATACCGCATAAAATAATAATCCTATGAAAAAATTATAATTATATTAACTAATAACAAACAGTGATTGAATACAATACCTTCACTTCACTTGGAAATGCAGCAATAATCTGATCGGCCATTTTTTCGGCAACTTTAACTGTCATGTTAATTTTTTCTTTAATTGCTGTTTTTATAACTATGTCAACAAGTATTGTCCGACTGGCATCATTTAAAAAACCATTTTTTTTTGAAATGGTCAAGCACCAAGCATCCTTGATATGAAGACCCAAGGACTTCACATAAACTTAATACAGGCTTATCAATAGTAAGTGTGGTATCATCAACTACAGACTTTAAAATTTAAATGGCCATTTTTATTATTATTTATGCAAGTACACACATTTATTTGACTATCCTCATCAGTGGACCGAGTTTTCATAAACTTTCCAAAAACTTTATTCGAATATATAACATATCATTTTTGAAAGATAAAATATAAATTAATTTACTGAAAAATAAGTACCCAACACAACACCTGTAGTATACTTATACTAACAGGTTACTAATCAGATAAATCTGTAAATATAAAACAAAATCAAATTTAAATTATTCTTTTAACCATCAATAAATTAATATTATAATTAATAGGGGTCTCAAACGATATCGATATTTCGATATGATATCGATATCGTAAGGATTTTTTGAATATTTTCGATATCGATATCAATGACAAATATCATGATATTTTCGATATCGATATCTAAATAAATATCGTGATATAAATAGAAAAAAAATCCATTTATGAATAATGACTAATGAGTAATGAGTATAATATTGAATAATCAATATTAAATATAGAATAACCTATATCTGATATCTATTTTAAGTTCACTTAGTGCCTATTTTAAGAAATTAAAATAAATTTACCCAATGTGTATTGTATAATATTCACTATCCCATGGTTGTACTGTTTTGGGTTGCATAATAAACATTAAACATATACACTAATAGTGTATTACACTATACATTAAACTATACAAAAATATTTATATTTATTTTTCATCTATTTAAAAATATTTAAGTTATAGTACTTCAAAAATTGTTTTTAATGTCTGTGCACTCAGTTCATAGTTTGCATCAAAATTTGCAATTAAAAAAGTTGCTGGACGAAATTTTTGGACAAGGATTTCTATACGAAAAAGTGTTTACAGAAAAAAAAAATAAATAAAAAAATAAAAAAAAATAAACATCATTGTAAAACCATAAGATCCTTCGCTTCACTCAGAATCTAAAAAAACTAAAAACTACATTTTTTTTTGTATATAATATTTTAATATATTTCTGTGTTATGGTAAATTAGTGTGATATCGATGTATCGATAAATCGATATATCGATATTAAATTTGGTTTTTCGATATCGTGATAAAATATCGGAAATATCACTTCGATATCAATATTTAAAAATATATCGTTTGAGACCCCTAATAATTAATAAAGTGTAAACTAAATGTGTGGTCATAGTTTATTAATTCTTATATTATAGGTACACATATTCATTGTGTAATGCTTTTGCATCATCAGTTTTTTTCATTGACATTGGGCTTTATATAAGTAAATATGTAGGTAGTATATCTAATAATTTGTATGTCGAATTCCTACTCCAAATATTTTTTTTAAATATTACAACGAATACCTAACAATATAAATAATAATATAAATGGTACTTACCTTTCAGCTTATAGATTTTATACACTGGACTACTGGAACCCGGACTCCGGAGGTTAAACAAAGTGGTTTTCGACCAACAAATTATTAAAATTTAAAAAAAAAATAGCGACACTATCGTACGGACGTATGGTCAGTATGAAAATTGAAAATAAACCGCACTTTTAAATAATTTACAACAGAACGATAGTCGGCAAACGCGTTCTTACTTCTTATCTTTAAGGTCCATTCCCACTGCTCCGGGACGTGTCCGGGCCGGGTCCGTGCCAGATTTTGGCACGTCCGGGTCGGCCCGGTCTGGTATTCACACTATTCAGTGGGGCACTCTGACGGGGCGTCCGTGTTAATAGAATATTTTGTCATCAGTTAAAGTCGGGCATCGAAAGTACAACCACGTGCTAGTTGCTTACGTATTGTTGAGTGAAGTTAACCTAAGATATTTGTTTAAAAAACACTGTATTTGGGATGGCTCAAGTCATATAAGCCTTGATGTTCTCGCACTAATTCTATCAACTTTTCGGAATCCTTTTTTTTTTAAAAATAAATTCAAAATACTTTTCTCGATGGTATCGACGACTTTATGACAGTGACGAAGTAATGAATGAATTCTCTGAGACCACACGTCCCCGGCACGGTTCATCGTTCACACTGGTCAGGACATGTCCGATCCGGTTCAAATCCGTCCGGGAACCCGGAAAAAGAATCGTCTCAAACGATAATTTTCGGGCCCGGATCTGGCACGGACGCCCGGCCCGGGTAAGTGAGAACGGTCGTATTTAAAACTCAATAGATATTAGATAATATTGTTTTCTTGCACCCGGACGGATTCCGGCCCGGACACGTCCCGGAGCAGTGGGAATGGACCTTTATTCTTTGAAATACATAGATACGTATCTACACCGTCGTCGTACCGGTTAAAACCAGGAAAAATGCCAAAAATAGATCGGGATGTCGATATTATTAGGTATTAATTATTTCAATTTTCGTAGAATTAACATATAATTTGTTAAAACTATACTTTATTGTTATTGTTCAAGATGAATGATAATTTTACAACATTGCATATTGAATTAACAACTTACTATTGTTAGTTTAACATGATGGGTTAACCCATCAACGACTAACGGTTCCATAAGGAACCAAATCATATTTTTGAACACAATTTAACATGTAATTTCAACAAATTATTATTGAACACTACAACGAAATATGAATTGTTGAAAATACATTTCACTATCAAAATAACAATTCAGATATAGTTGATTTAACACTGAAATTGTTAAATACAAAATAAATTCATTAAATTGAACATGATATTTTTATTTCAACAACGTATTTGTTATTTTATCAAATTGAACAAAGATAAGTCTTTTACAAAATCACTTTGTTAATTTTACTCAAAATATTTCTTTCAGTGTACTAACTCGTATTACGTACGTATAATACGCGTTGTGAATAACGTATAGTACATAATATTATTATGAGTAAAGACCGGATTTATATGTTTTTACATATCGTTACTGGGTCTATGCAGTCTTATGAGAGTAAAAAATGTGGACGATTCGTTCAATTCTGAATGCGTAGAAAAAAGTTTTTTTTGCATATTTGAGAATATTTCATGGGTTAGAGAATATTTAACCCATTTAGCATATTTATATTAAATATTCTCTATGAATATCCACTATGGAAGTGGTGATTTTTTGAATTACGAGTTTATCGGAGTGCTGCAGTTTGGGAAATGTGCAAACGTATCAGCACGGAAAATGCTCGAAACGCTATTTTTTCCGACATTTTTGTTTCTCTATCGTCCGTTCGCAGCGTTGCACGCTGCTCCGGTGGCGGACAGCCTTTGCGTTGTACGTCCTGTATCTTCGGTCGTAATCGCTGGTTGAACAGTGCATGAACGTGGTACTGGGGGTAACGCCGTCACACTTCTTTTGGGGCGTTTTCCCTTTTACTTGGTAGCGGTTGTGCCGATGTTATTCGTACTGTCCAATACTTCAGTAGACAACTGCCACAAATCAAACGTGACAAGATATCGTTAAAAATGTAAAAATAATCATTGAATAAAAATTATTATTCTAAGAAGAGTTATCGATGGCAGGCACGCCCGCAGAGATGTAGCTCACTAGGTGCAAAGTATTTTTAATGTCAATATAAGATGTGGGGGCTTCGCCCCCCACACCCCCCTAACACTTATTACATGACATATATTATTTATCATCAATAATGGGTATAACAAAATATATTTAAAACAACTCATTTTATTTATTACTTCTAATAAAATATAAAAATTAATGTAAACAAGAATATACAAAAGTCAATACCTATTAATCATTGAAAAGCAATGCTAACCGCCTAGAACTCAATCCAAACTTTTCAATAATACTTTCTAATTGCTGTTCAAAAAATTCTTTATTTTCGTACCTTTGTCGATGAATATTAATCAGACCTAAACTACTTAATCTTTCATTTCCCATTCTGCTTCTCAGCCATGTCTTTAAACGACGTAATGTGCTAAAAATATAATGACAATTTATTTTTCAACAATAACATACCGAATAAAAAATGAGAAATATAATATAGAAAATATTACCTGAAGGATCTTTCTACTGAACACGAAGTTGCAGGTAAAGTAATGGCAATTTTTATGGCCATACATACAGATGGGTAAAATGTTTCGTAATCAAGAATATCGATCAGTTCCATGTCATTTTCGAGTGGTTTATCTTGCCATAATTCATACCACGATAAGGCTTGTTCTTTAAAGTTGTCCAGAAGAGATCCATACATTTCACTGATAACTTCAAGTGTCTTCATGAATGTTTGACGGTCCATAAGCTTCATTTTTTTGGGATGTAGGTCAAATAATGCAAATATTTTTAATTTTTCATCAGAAAATCGATCTTTTATAGACATAATAATTGAATCAATATATGGAATAAATAGAGATTGTCTAAAATAGTCCTGTACATTATTAGTTGGGTAATTTTCGCGATGTGTCTGTCGTGCGTTTCGCCGTGGTAGAGTCAACTCCAGATCTATTTTGGATGCAATGTCTATTGCTTTTTCAAATATTGCACTAAATTGAGTCTCACAGTCATCACGATGTTTTTGTAACATAGTTAAGAGGTCCTTAATGTGTCTAGTGGCTTGCTGCAAATCAACATCAATTCCTTGTAATACTGTTGACACAATTTCAAATTTTGCAGAATACTTAGATATTATTGATAGTATAACTACAAAAGTGGGAGTACTTATCGCAGCTAAAAGTTCGTAGCTGCGCTGTTTTGTTTTACAATTTAAATGGTTTGATTTACATATTTCTTCTAAGCCTTCTACAATTGTTACAAATCTTTCATAAAACTGTCTGACACTTTTATGTTTTTCCACAAATCGTGTTTCACATAACTTAGTTAACACACTACCTCCAATAATATTTTTGCGAACAGCACTATCTCTAAAAAATGTGATCGTTTCTTTGATTTTTCCAATACAGTTTCTAACTTCTATCACAGAGTTTAAATCATTTATAACCAAATTCAAACGATGACTTGCACAGTGAAAAAAATGAGCCATTGGATACACATCATTTACTCTTTTTTGTACTCCTGATATATGCCCTGCCATTGTTGCACACCCATCATATCCTTGACCAACACATTTATTCATATCAATGTCAATGTTACTGCATGCCTCTAAAATTGTTTTAGCAATAAATTTGGCATCAAACTCAAGTAGAGGAAAAAATCCTAAAAATTCTTCATGAACCAATTTATCCTTCAAATACCTTACACATATTGATAGTTGCTCAACACCACTAATATCGGCTGTTTCATCAGCTATAATTGAAAAACAAAAAGCTTGTCTAACTTCATTGGTGATAACTGACCTTAATGTAGATGATGCACATTCTATTAGTTCATTTTGTATACGGTGAGATTAGGGCTGCGCGGTTATTTTATATAATCGATTATTATAATCGATTAATCGATTATTTTCTGTCCATTAAAAATAATCGATATAATCGACGTTCGATTAGTTAATTATTAATCGATTATAATCAAGTCGATTATAATTGAAAATTAATTATAGCCGAGGGCCCGAGACATTATTTATAGATTACTAAATTACACAATGTCCTCATAACAGTCTACGATACATGGAGTCGCTTGTATTATTCAAGTATTTATATTAATAGCTTATAATCGCTCTTTTACTAATTTAAGTATCGATTATAATCGATTATAATTTGTTGACTGATAATTATCGATCATAATTTATGTGTAAAAAAAATAACCGATTATACCGATTATAATCGAAATAATTTCCTACATATCGATTATATGGAAATAAAATAATCGCGCAGCCCTAGGTGAGATATATATAAGGCATTTTTAGAAGATTTTTCTAAATGGTTTTTCAAAACTAAATCACCAGCATTAATCCTGAATTCTAGTAGATTATTAAATACAGAAGTATTGTCGTTATCTCCACGAATAGGCAAATTATGTATTGCACAGAATAAAAGTGAAGTTACAATTGGCTTTAATTTATTTCTATTCTCAGTTATTTTGTTTTTATAATGAGAATCTAATATCTGATCAACACCACTATTTTTTTCCATCGTGTTCATAAAATCTTTAGACCATATACAAGATTCAACGTGCCAATCATTTTTTTCATGTTGTTTGGCTTTTTCAAGAAATTTATGAAAATGCACAAATGGTTTGGTTACAAAAGATCCTTGAAATGATCCATGTTTTACATGTGCCCGGAAAATAACACAGTGAACACACAAAGCCCCTTTTAATATTCTAGAGTACACTAACCAAGGAAATTGAGAAAACCATTTAAACAAAAATGGGCGTCTATTAATTTTTACATCATTTTTAAAATTGTAGTATTTACTTGGCATCCATGGTTTTTTTATTACTTCATATTTTTTATCATCAGGTATTTTAAAATATGTTTCAATAAAATTTCCTACATCATTCTCATTGCTTTCAAAGATATTAGTGGCATTGTTTTTTTCTGCATCAATCAATCTTGATGAGCATGCTAACTGTAAACCAAAAATTATTTACAAAGTAAATAAATTAACTATAAAGTATAGGTAATATGAGTATAATATGTATCTATAAATATTTATATTATTATCTTTTAAATGAATAATTCAAACATTAAATGCAATACAAAATATCAGTTACCATTTTTATCTTAGGTACCTCTTCAGTATTATCTTTTATTTCAACCAATTCTTGAAGTTCTGAGTCTTTTTCATCCTGAAAATTAGTATTGATACGATTAACCTTATAGAAAATAATTAAGTATAATTTTCTCAAATTATAAAATAAAATATATTTTTTTAAATATAAATTATATTATAAAATATAAAACACAAAATTCATTAAATTCATTATAATATGAAGAAACAATTCAAAGCAACCCCACTGTAAAATATTGATTTGTACTCCAAAATGCAGTATTCAATATATTTATCAATAACTGTAGTGTGAAATAAAACATCATATTAAAATATTTAACAGTATCTCATCAAAGAAAACAATATTTTAATTTAGAATATTATTCTTGTTTTCAATTTCTTAATGAAAAAACCAAAGCACATTTTTATTTTTCATAGTAAAAATATTAATAACAAATAGCTGATAAATATATCAATTTGTTGGGTAACTATATGATTAATCATCTGTATTTTACTTACTTGAACTTAATTTACCACTATCATTAGTTTTATTTAGTTAATTCAAATTTCGAATGTACCCCAATGTTCAAATATGCCCCATTCTACACTATATGCCATAAAAAAGAATTACATACCAATTTTAATCTTTTAGTCAGGGGAGAGGACTCCTTTTCAGCCATAGGAGCCGGATCATCTGGATCAGAATCGAGTTGAGTTTTGCTCTATATTAAGAAAAAAAGTTAATAAATTTACTAATTTTGTAAATTAAATATTTATCATTACCTCACTTTAAAATATTATACTAACTGCACGTCTGTACGTCTGTAAAATGTATTTTATTGACTTACCTTTGTTATTCGAATAATAAATTTGTCCATTTTCTTCCTAGCGATCACGGTATAAACAGAAAACAGTTAACAAATACAAACAACAATACAACATACGTTTTTTATGTGGTAAACCGTACCGACAGTGACACAGTGTACAATCGAATAATATTTATTGACAAAATTATTATCGCGTGATCGATATACGTGACCGTGCATCTAAGCGATCGTTTTCGATAGGTTTATAATTTTAGATGTATAACACACACATACATATATATAAATAATATTGTACCACAGAATAGATGTCAGATAACGAAATTCATAATAATATTATTAGTGACCAAAATAAATGTATTAAAAGACGCGTGGTTAGACGTGACTGTACACAGTACCACGGTTATCTACACAGGTTGGCGTACGACGATATGTATTCCATGCATTAGATTGTCGAAGTGGCGTTTATAGAGAACTATTAGCGCTAGTAGTCATCGACCCGACATTAACATATAAATTATACAAAAAACTGTAGTTTTTCATTCTTTACTCATAAACGATTACAAAAAAATAAAAATTGCTTAGTACCTAAATTATAGATTGAACATTTTTACATCAAATAGAATTTTTTTGGTGTTTCTATCTTTAAAATAACGTCTCATTTTCAATTAAAAAAATATATTATTTTGGCGCCAAAAAACAAAATATTATGTTTTCAGATAAGTGATAATTTTTGTTAATTGTTATATTGTATCTTAAATCTTTATTCGTTATCTCGTTGTCGTAGTCGTAGTGTCTGAGTTTCCGAGTGTGTCAATTTTGAATTTTCGTGTATCGTTAAAATGGTTAAGTGTTGTATTGTTGGATGCACATCTGGTTATAAGTCTAATAAAGATATAATTATTCATTCGGCCGGTTCGATCAAAAATATGACACAAAGGTGATAATGTAGACTCCCTTTGGTTTTTAAATAATTATTACAAAAAGAAAATGTAATTATTATAGGTTGATTTCTGTATTTTATTATTATTATTTATTAATTAATTTATTGGCATTTTATCACTAATGTTATTTTGATTTTTGGCACCAAAATAATATAATTGTTTTCATTGAAAATAAAACGTACTTTTGAAGATAGAAACACCAAAAAAATTCTATCTGATGTAAAAATGTTCAATCTATAATTTAGGTGCTTAACAATTTTTATGTTCTTGTAATCGTTTATGAGCAAAGAATGAAAAACTACAGTTTTTTGTATAATTTACATGTTAATGTCGGGTCGATGACTACTAGCGCTAATAGTTCACTACAAATGCCACTTTAACAGAGATAACACTCCCGTACGCCAACCTGTGTAGATAACCGTGCACAGTACTAAAATGCGACAGACGATAGTTTCTCAGAATAGCCAGATGCCAGAATAGCCAGATGCCAGAATAGCTAATAAGTATTTAATATTTACTATATTGGGAATAATCATGGGCATAAATTAAAAATTTACAGAGAAGGAATTTTTATATTTTATTATTTATTTGGAAAATCCAAATTATTAAAATTCTCAGGTGGTGCATTTGCACCACCTGGCCCCCCCCCTCCGGGCGTGCCTGATGACGAGGATATTGTAATAATATAATAAAAATAAAATTACTGGCATCTTATTTATTTAATTAATTCCAAAACCTATTACTTCCAAACCATAGAAGATAAATCAATTCTGATTTGACCAAAAACTTCTTTATAATGTACCGAACCGAATTAAAAAATAAAAATCCGAAAAGTAAATTTTGAGTTACTTATATGGGAAAACTTTTAAAATGACTTCATAATAAAGTTTTACGTGGTTTATGAACAATAACATAAAAAGTAAGTGAGATAGGTAATTTCTGATTGCTTTAAATTATTGAGCATGAAAAAACTCACATTAAAAAAAAAATATATATTAAAAAATGTCAATTTTTGGTATTTTAAAGTAAAAAACACGTGTTTTGGGAAAATCGATCTTTTTTAACTTTTTTGCCCATAACTTCCAAAAGAAGTTTGACCGACTTTTTTTGAAAGCACCACCAAATTAAGCATGTAAAAATAAACATTTTGAAAAAAAAAAATTCACAAAAATCGCTTGGGAGCTAAACTGCATTCGTTCCATATTCTTATACCTAATATTTTACAATGAAAAAAACATAATCCTAGGTGTTGTAATCACAAATAATAAAATCACTTACCTTTTTTTTAATATTATTGTCGGCCATAATCCTTAAACAATATTGAATAGTATTGAATAGAATTGAATAATGAATAATGATATTGATGAATGCAGAATGATGTAAGTGTAACAAATAACAACCATGTGAGTACGAACAGTACAAATATAATTATCAAGTGCGTTATGATTATCAAATATACACGTGTCGCAGGTAAACAACCACACAAAGATAATCCACTAGCTGGAAACCCGGATATTTTTAGATATTAAATATAGGTATACTCTTACTAATCTGTAGACTGTAGTTGCTATATATATAATATATACTTATATAGCTTCGTTTATTCTAGTTGAAATTATACATTAAGAAACATCAATGGGATGTTACAAATCTTGTTCCTAAGATGTTGTGAATTTAATAGTAATACAATGTTATAAAATAAACCTTGAAATAGTTTAACAATTAAACAACCCTGCGATATTTTAGAAACGTTGAAATATGATGTTATCATTGTAACATAAATTATACATCGCAGTGATGTTATGTAACTTAAAATGCACAGTGGGATGTATATCATACATTTTTTTTTATAACAGCAAATACATGGTAATCAATTAATTAAACATTAATGTACGGTTAAAAATAATTAATGGAAACTTTTGAATTCCTCACAATGATTTGTGGACTTGTGGTGTATTACAATTTTTAAATAGCCCCCCCTTGATTGAGCTCCAGCTACGCTACTGTATATATATATATATATAATAATAATAATAATATAAGTCCACTGCACGGTTTTCAAATAATGATTAAGATTTTAGTTTGCGATTATATTTCATTGCGTTAGGTACTGCAAAAAAAATTATTATATATATATATATATATATATATATATATAAATATATATATATATATATATATATATATATATATATATATATTATTTTAATTTTTCCTTCGTTATGGAATGGTTTAAAATTAAGTCAGAAAAAATCAGGACTTACTTGTAGTGAACAATTATATTCACAGAATAGACCGAAAACGTGGAGACGACGAATATTATAAATGTGTGGATAATTGCGGCGGTCGTGCAATAGTGAAACATTCAAACATAGTAGTTATGTCGTAAGCCACATAATCATGGAACACATGGTTTTGAATTGGCAGAACGAGGTTTATATATTTTTTATAACTAAACTGTAACTATTGAGTGTCGGCAAACTGAGTGTCGGCAAACTGAGTGTCGGCAAACTGGGTGTCGGCAAACTGGGTGTCGGCGAATTGGGTGTACGCCATCGTGATTAGGTATCAACTATACTGTTATTTACCACATAAAATTATTCATGTTAAATTATTACATTTTGCAAGTTTAATAAATATATATTTATATACAATGTAAATTAAAAATAGTTAAATTTTTTAATAAAATTAAATTATAAACCATTATTTCCTCCGTATTTTTATTCATTTAATTTCAATTGTTTGAAATTACATTGAGTTTTTACCATTCGTTTATATTAAAATTGATTATCTATTTTAACGTTCTCCACTCGTCATTAAGTACTTAAAATTCAAGCGTTTTGCCAGAATTGAGGAATTCAATCTAAAAGGTTACACCTTTTTCATTGTACTCAAAATAAGAAGGAGAGCCCCATTCCCCTTTGTTACTACGTTAGTACCTTACTTAATACAAAAAAAATTAAAATGGTCCACTACTTCTTTTTTAATTTAAATTGATGGGGGGGGGGGGAGAATGTCAAATTTTAAAAATCTACAAAGTTACAAGTTTGGAAAAAAATATTGGCAAACAATACATTAAACAATGGTAGGATTATCGTCTCATCGCATTGTTGGTATATGTGTTAATACGCACTTATACAATACAAGTATCATTCTAATACACTTTGTGTGATAAAACATAACAGTTTTCATTAATATTTAAATATGAGAATCTAAAAATTCACTCATATTTTGAACAAAGTTTTTTATTTCAAATACCAAATACTCTAAAGTTTGTTTACAACTAGTTATCAAACATTAGTAGGTGGGTACGGCGGAAAATGTGTATTACTATTTTGATATTGAAAATAATTAAATTTACTGGTAGCATAAATAATCCGATTTTTTGACAGGATATAAATTATTTTTCGGTCTAATCAATAGAAAAATGTGTGAAATATTTTACTTTTTATTTTTACTAATGTTATTCGGAGCCGGAGCTGTCACATCAATAACGTAGATGCAAGTGAAGTAAATACATCGCAAATTAAAAGGCGCATCAATAATTGTCAAGATTGAGAAACTATTCATATTTTTCACTATAATCTAATAATTATTAGAATAATAATGAGTACACCTTATTGAAATAAAAAGATTTTTCATAGGCAATGATAATAACTAATTTGGCAATGTATATAGGTACAATTATGTATTGTGTGATTAAAATTATAATATTAATATCAATATATAATAATTATTTTATAAAATTAAATGATCTGTGACTATTTGATAGTCATATGCTATCTGATTACGTCCACACGCTTTTAATCTGAAAACAAAAAAAAATTCCAAACTGTTCGAGACTTCAATATGTCAATAATATATTCAATATTTCAAACGGAAAATTATTACCACTGCTTCTTCAAACAATTTCTAGTGTAATAATTTCAAACCATCCCTTCTATTTCCTCCTTTGTAATTATGAGACAACTTATCATATTTTTTTCCTTACTTAAGAAAAATGTATATTGGGCAAAGGCCAGAGGTAATAGTAACAGATGTATAAACATCGGCGTCTTTTAGAAAACGGGCATACTATGGTATTTTTTGCAAATAAAAATTGTAATACAGTTGACAATAAATTCTTCGTCCCATTAGGTCAAAATATCAACATATCCGTCATCATAATTTAGTTTTTTAATTACCATATACAAGGGCTTTAAGAAACAAATTAATCTTAAGTAGAATTTTACTACCTGATAAGTCTTTCTCGCTACTATAGTCAGTCGTAATGAACTATATTTAAATTGAAAAAATAATAATAATGTATGAATTTCCACGTAAATTAGTAATTAGTGAAGTTGAACTTATAAATTTATGATTATACATATAGGAATGATTTTTATTTTAAGACCTTTATAATTTTAAAATATTTATTACAAATGTACAGGGTGATTCAATAATTGTATTACAAAAATACATTTTCTAAAATTAACACCCAAACGACCTTTCGAAGTCAGTTACGAAAAATATGAAGTTAATTTATGATTTTAGATTTTTCTAAATAAAGAAACTTTCATTTTACTCTATTTTGAATATTTTTTGAATAAAGTTGCAGTAACATAATAGCTGAATTGTATTGCGTAATAAATAAATAAATGAATAAATAAATATAAATATATATATATATTACCGCTTTTTGTGGAAGAATACAAATTGTATTAATGTGCCTGGGGAAAACAAATGCTTTTTCACTTTTCTTAGAAAAAACACCATTTGACATTAAAAACTTCAAGAAGTAAAGAAATATTCTCATGTAAAATATAGTGCAGTGTATATTGCAGAAAATGATGAATATAACGAATGTTACATCAATAGTGAAGTCCTAAAAGTCCTATGGAATCTATAACTTGATAGTAACGATTTGCAAGCAGTTTGATTAAGCAGATTTAAATACTACTGTACGACGTATGTACGAGTCAAGTAAAAAGGAAAATTAAAAAATATATTTTTAGTTACGAACGATCACAACTGTTAACTACCATTAACCTAAAATGTATCAACTATTACGAAAAAATTAGATAAAAAATGTTTTAAAAAAAAAAAATCAGAGTACGTATGACCAAACGTCATTTCACGGAAATTTATTCTTACTGGCTGTTGTCGTAATTAAGAAACCAAATTTTTACACGCTACAGAGGGCACGATAATTTGTATTTCTTGCCACAGTAATTTTTTCGATAGTATTAGTTCAAATTATGCTATAGTGCACACAAATACACGAATATATCATTACATGATATAGATATATGATTTTTTTAAAGTTGTTATCAACCTAGTTAGTAAATTTGAAATTGAAACACACAAACGACAGCAGGAGTCTAAGTATAAGTAAAATTATTTCCTGTACAACGCAAAGGTTCATTTATATTAGATGTCATTTAATTGCTGCGATTTTGGCGTGAAAAAATTAATCCGGACATAATTTGGTTTCTCATTAAAACGAGAGGTGAGCCGAGCATTAAATTCAGTTACATGTTTTTTCCCCCGACTTCGTTGAAAATATGAATTTCGTACACATTTTTTTACTTCCCAATCGGGTTTTATGTCAATTTCGAATATTTCAGGGTATAAGAATATTAGTGCTCATTTTCCGTACATTTTAATATTTTGTATACTTTCAAACTGACATATGATTGGAAATAAATGTTTTCATTTAAATGACGTGGCTTAGATGAAAATGCTGTTTTAGTTCGTTTTTTCACGCGAAGAAAAATTATTTTTATTTTGTTAGGTACCTATTTATAGTTACTTGGTGGTTACTTGCTGAACATTGCGGTTACATAAAAGGAGTAATATCGGCTCACACTTGTACCAAAAATTTGCACGTTTTTGAAAACTAATTGCATGTTTTAAGAGTTTTAAAAGCATATTTCAATAAAAAAATTCTTCAGTTTTCGCTTCAATAAGAATAACACATTTAATAGTTTTTATTTATAAGTGCATTAAATTTACATCCCTGAATATAAAATAACTTATGAGTATAGATATTGAAATTACAAATTTGAATAATAATTAATAAATATCTTTGTGATAATTATCCATGCTAGTATTTCAAATATTTTCAGATATTCATCGATGGTTCAAAGTCTCTTAACAATTAGGTAGGTATATAATTCTAAGGATTTATCAACTTGGCTTAATAAAACCACCTCGAACTGAAAATATCAATTAACTTAAAGATGAGAAATTAAATTTATAAACATACTATTTGAACAATGATTCATCACTTTCAAAACGAGATCTTATCTTTTTACTAAATTTTACATTACAAGCGTAAACTAATATAATTTTACATTATTATTTTTCATCAAATTATGATTATTTTATGAATATTTTGAAAAACATTGATTACCTAAGTATAACATTTTTTGATAAAAATGAAGATAAGTACTTTTTTATTTTGATACTACCACAGTATACGATGCTATTCTATGTTACAAACCGAAAATAAAGGATAAAAAAGATTTAGCCTATAGATCATAATAACGAAATTGTACTGTTTTACAGTTGTGATGTACCTATATAGTTCCTACATTATAATTATACTATGTATTAGGTAGTTAACCAAATAACTGATATTATTTATTATATACACATATCATATAGGAACCTAAACATTTTTCAGAAAGTAATTACCTAATTAAAATACATACCGGTATAGTTATAATACGTTTGAACCTAAATCTAATTTAAACAAGGGAACAAATATTTAAACATGCTTTTTATTATTTATTTTTTTCAATTCGTTTGGAAAACATCAGCATATTTTATATTTAAATAGTTTTAGGAATAAATATGTGGATACGGTTGACGTTCTATGTTTTACTGTACAATGTCTTGTCATCCTTCGAGAATCTTCCTGAACATTAAGTTGTACACTGCATTGGTCATATCTCGTATTTTAAATTTTAATATGTGGACTCTGAATAAATTAAATAAATTATTGTGTTCTTGTTTCTTTATAGCTTACTCTGAACACACACACACACACACACACACACACACACACACACACACACACACACACACACACACACACACACACACACAAATACATACATATACATTGTGATGTAGTTTTGCAGTCGATGTCATTAAATACAAATGATTGCATTAAGATTTCCGGATTTGAATTAAATTGGATAACTAGGTATGTTATTATCCCAGTGGTTCCTATAGACACTACAATATAATGTAGATTATACAGGCATAATTAATACGAATGGACCTTTCTCGAGTTTTATAAGTATGAATGCACACGCGCTTATTATCGTTGGCTGTATACTAGGGATAATGTAATACTCGTTTACATATATAATATTATACACGCGTGATGTAATCTAAGGTACCTAACACAAACAGGTATGACAAGAAACATACGGCTAAAATCACTCTGAACAATAAATTAATTCATTGATATTATACATTCACACATGATAAATGCGATGGACAACCGCGGGGTGCTTACCAATATATATGAATGTACCTACAAATGTCGTAGGCAGATACTGAAGTACCACATGAGTGTGTTTGTGTGTATGTGTGTGTGTGTGTGTGTGTGTGTGTGTGTGTGTGTGTGTGTGTGTGTGTGTGTGTGTGTGTGTGTGTGTGTGTTTGTGTGTGTGTATTTGTGTATTTCACTCTCAGTTAATTAATAGATCATTTTAAATATCACGTAAAATCGATTATCATAATAAAAAACGTCTCAAATTTAAATTAATTAAATATACATATCTACGTGTTTAAATCTGCATGTGATTGTTTTAGATTTTTTAAAGCTTAAACTAAACCATAAAATCAAAACAATGTCACATTACCGATTGATAAGTATTATATTTCTTTGTACATTTGTTTAAGCATACTTTTACTGAATACAAACGTACTTTCGTACACTCTAATTTTGCGATTGTGGGCATTTTTAAATTTTGTTAAGAATTAAGAGCAAGACAAATGATACGTTTAACCGTACGGAGTTCTATACCCTCCTCACTTGCAACGTTATCTACGAGCGCATTTTCTGTGCGTTTGAATCGTAGAACTTAATCAGTGTCATTTTCAATCCGTTGATACGTGTCTTGACTACACATCGCGTGGGTCTATAATAAAACCTTTACATGACTCGTAGATACGTGCCACATTGGAAGCGATGATTAGGTCGACGAAAAAAAATGACTTGCATATAACTACAATTGATCTGAGTATGGAAAATCGAAAAAAATTTTGCATTTGATCGTCTTGCGAGACCGGAATATTGTTTTACGCACGACGTGTCAGGACCCCAAATCGGCAATAACAAGGGTAGATATCCTTGCAAAAAGTATGAATCGACAGAAATTAGTATTTTTTTTCTCGTTGGACGAATAGGTGATGTTTAGGTAACCTAACGTTTCATACTTACGAAAGAAATAGTTTTCATACTCAAAAACATTATAAATAAATGAATTAAATTAAGCTCTTATTAATATACAATTTTGAAACTATACTGTAATTCATGTATTATCTATACGGAATACGTACAATAACATGACTCTTTAACCAAACAGTTCTATATTGGCAAATATTTTTAACTCTAATTCAAAGTACTCAGCAAAAACTATTTCATAATACACAAAATAAATCAATGTCAATTTTAATCTAATGTAAATACTATCTAAACTAAGTAATACAATTTAAAAAGATAATACTATTTCGGTTTATTAAATTATCAGATTTAGTTAGTGATTCAAATTGCAAATGACTGTAATTAAATAACGTTTTAAGTTATTTGATGATAATTCAATTACAGTTTATCGAAAGTAATGGTAAAAGTATGTAATATAGTTACATATTGTACTATTTTTTCAAATTTGCCGCTACTTAAAAAAAATAAATAATTTATAAGAAGCGTATAATTTATACATGTATAAATTTTCCTATGTGAGTAACAGTAACTTTGAATACACATTATAGTTTGAAATGAATTAAATAAATAAAAAATAAATTTATTAATTAATTAATTTTCTTTAGTATTTTTAATTAAACATTATTTGTATACACTATACTACTTAGATATTACTCTAATTTCACTAATTGTGGTAACGATTACACATTTGTTACTTGGTAATGTATTTTATTATACCTCACCTCTTCTTCGTTAATTATTTCATCTTGTTTGATGATAATTATTTAAGTAATGAATTGAATATCATGATTTTAACAGTATTATATATATATATATGAATGCCTACAAAATATTTTTAATAACCCTGAACCAAAAAAATACCTAACAGTAAATAGTAGCTACGAAGAATCATTTTTTTTTTTTTGTTCTTTCGTAAGATCTTCTATATAACTATACATATCCTAATTTAAACCACCAAGAGTTTTTTAAATCTTATAACCAAAATTTATATTTTATTTTTCGTAAAAATGTGTCTGTTTTCATAATCAATAGGTTTTTTTTTTATTTGTACAAGATGAATTTATTTAAAGAAAATCTTTAAATAATCAACTGTCATGTGCCTTTTCATTTCAAAAGAACGATTAAAATTAAAAGATAATTGTAAAATCAATATATCAATAATAAACCTAGGTATTATTTGCTATTTAACGTAGGTAATCATTCATTTATAATTCAAACAACAATTATAAATAGGTATATACAAATATTCAGTTTTAACTACCTAGTATGTGTAAATAAATAGAAATTAAATTTTGAAAAAATATCGTCATTGAATTTTTATATTCTTACAGTTTTTTTCATTAAATAATGAATTATTAAAGCCCCAACGCATTTAAGTGATTCATTCAAAAATACGTGAGAAGAATGTGTTTAGCTTTGTTGCACAACGACTGTATTAACAAATAATTCTGAAACTTAATGTGTATGAAATGTCTGAGTATTCTATGTAAATAAATACCTTACGCACTTACGTAGGTTCACTTAAAATTTAGAAAATTAGGTCCAAAAATCCTGAGTTGTATTTTTTTAATAATAATTTGAAGACATGTTTGTGAATTATGTCTTGTCCGTTTCAATTTATTCTATAACAATGAAACGTGATTGAATCTTTGAATTGATTTTTACTCGGTTAGATTTACAACTTAATAGTTTAACATCTGTACGTTTTAATATAATAGAAAGTTTGCAACTATAACAATTACTACGGGGAACAAAAAAAAAAGCAATTACAAGTAGCTGTATTTTGGTTTCAGTTATTGCTCTAATTTATGTAACGAACTGATGTATAATGGATTCTTTCAAAATTTAGCATCCAGATGAAACGAATTGCTTCTTCATTCGAACTGACTCATCTAATTAATTTCAATTAAACTTAAAGTAGGTATATGTATTATAAATGTCATTAAATTAAGTGAATACTATTATACACCTTGTATAATCTTATATAAGAAAAACACTAGTGACAATTTGCATTTAACTTACGAATGGCATTCAAAAATTAAGAAGTACCTATCCAAGATTTAACTGTGATTTAATATGGATAATCATGAACGTAAAACTTATAAATTATATCGTTTCAGTATAATAAACTATCATTTACTATTAGGCAGACTTTATAGGTTTAAGTAAAATATTAACGTAGAAACATTTTACGAGATACAGTAACATTTTCATGCCTATTTTACTCATTGATCAATAGGTTTTCTTAAGTTAAAATTTATCTTATTAATTCAAAAATAATTAAAATTTAAGTTTTAATTAAGAAAATGGAAAAAATATACGCTACTTGGATATGTTTTTTTTTTTAAATGTATTAATATAACACACGTCAATTGATTGTGTGTTCACAATGTTTATTAAACTATTTAAGAAAATTGTTCATATTTTGAGCATAACTCAAGAATATAAAATCTACTAAAATACGAAATTCACGATTTAAATCGTTGAATAAATTTAATCGAAATACGAAAAACAATGTGAAATCGATTGATTACGAGATGTATTTATGACCAATTTATGAGCGTAACGGTTCCCTCGACGATTTTGTAAATTGTTGACAAAATATCGAATACGTTACATTTCAATGCGACAAACACTGTGCAGTGAGTATTCAACTAAGTCCAAAATTAATTTTTGATAATAAATATTTGCCAAACACGTTGAAATCATCAAAAATAAGTGAAAAAAAAACAAATGATAGAACGGTGATTTTTGCGTACACATATTATAAAAAGTAATTCTTATGTAATTAAGTAATTGAAATGTGACCGGTTGCTACTTCAGGAACTATAAACGATGACGACAATTATGGTTTTCCTTTTGCCGGATTGTGGAACGAAAAACAACCAGAAATTCGATAGACCATTCGTTATACACACACACACACACACACACACACACACACACACACACACACACACACACACACACACACACACACACACACACACACACACACACACACACACACACACACACACACACACACACACACACACACACACACACACACACACACACACACACACACACACACACACACACACACACACACACACACACGTTTTTGTGTTCGTTTAGGTTTTTTTTTTATTTATTTGTTTGTTTTTTTTTATCTCCACGTGTTTATGTGCTAGATAGGATCACGCGTGTACGTACGCCCGGTTTGCATTATAAACACTTTCACTACAACATTCAACTTTTCTTTACGATCGCATTTAGGAAGTAGGTTCAGCGTCCACTTGATATTTATGTATGTGGTCTGTCGCAGAGTGGTTCCTTTTGGTCGAAAGGTACCTGCCGTCGGCAGGTCGGCACCGGTGCAGGAGGACGACGCGTGCTCCACGCGAGAGGGTTTATTTCTGCAGACACAGCAATACAGTTATAATAATGCGTGAATGCATAAAACTATAGTTAATCGCGTGTTCGTGGTGTAAATTATCTGTGAACCGAAATTTTCGCGATTCCCAGTAGATTAAGAACGAAACGTTTTCATCGATCCATCGATGTCTTTTGGGAGCGGGTTTTTTCAATTCATCGATTCTCTTGCTATTGATTACTCATTCAATTAACTTGAATTATTTATTTGTAAAAATACCCGATAAATTTTAACTCGATGATAATAAACTAAGTAACAAGTATATAATGTTATTGATTTATTGATATTGAAACAAATACTATGATGATACGTACTTAATTATAGTGTTGTAACAGCAGTGTAATTATAAGTTTTAATACATAGTCGGTGTGACAGTGTTCAAAATGTAAAAAAAGCCGAACACATTATTCACGTTCGTACCGTGAGTATTTTTCGCTTCTTGGACGAGATAATAGTGTTGGGTTTAAAGAACTTTAGATGAGCTACTTTACGATCAGTGAACGATACGTGTTGTATGATTTTACGTATTTAAATTTGAAATCAATGGTAAATTGTTTTCGGTTTACCCGATTACGGTTCTGAGCGAAACTCAATTGATAATTGATTTTAGAATCGACTTGTTAAATTTTCGGAAAAAATGAAAACCCTTGTAGAAAACAATTTATGCGATTTTTAAGTTTAAAGTTGAAAAGCACTGAAATAATAACAAGAAAAATCCACGTCAATTTAATAACATTCGTAAAATGCTCTATTTTTCCGTATTTAGACACATAGCTTATATAAAAAAATTTTAACGAAACCAATAACTATAAAAATGTAAATATAGCTAAAGCCGCTTATAAAGAAGCGTGTACAAAAATTTCAGATCTAAAAACCAAAAATCACAAATGTTATGAAATAAAAATAAAAATAATTCTGACATTTTAGTAAAAAGAATTATTTGAACGGTAATTACAGCTTTGAAGGCATATAAAAAATAATTTGTTTTGTAAATCTTTATGAAACTCGAACTAAAAATAGAAATATATATGAAAAATATATATAAATATATATATATAAATTTTTTATCAGTTTAACAGTTTCAAATTATATAAAGTTTTTACTGGAAAATATCACTCATTTATATGTAATTAATGATTTCGTCAAAATTCGAAATTTAAACGCTTATAAAAAAAGCCTTTCTAAACAATTTTGGAATTTTTTTAGTATTTTTAGTTGAGCATATAAATAAAATGTTGTATAATTTTTAGATTTTTACATCAAATATTTAAAATTGTATTGTATAAAAACTTCCAAAAAAACGAGATATTATTAATAATTTAATATTTCCATGTATAGCTCAAGAATGTTAAATGTTTTCGTTACTTTCTTCTAATCTGTATTAAAATCATGTTGATATTTTGTGAAAATTTAAAAGTCTAGCGCTAGCCCCATCATTTGTGGATTTATCGCTAAGTATCAAAAATCTCATTTACACCAAATTTTACCATTTTTACTCAATCTTTAGGTAGTTTTTCCATAAACTTTTGAAAACAGAGAAAAATGACCAACTAGATGAAATTTCTGATCTACAGAGTTACCGGATAAAACTTTTGAAACATTATTACTACCCGAAAAAGTGATTTCATATATAGTTATATAGTTATACAAAAAAAAAAAACTGAAAAACCAATGCATTCTTCATTTCACGCAGAATCTATAATAATAATAATTTTATTTTGTGTAAAACTTGTTTTTTTTCAAACGTTTTTTTCAAAAATTAATTTTTAATTAATATACAAAATTTACCGAGAAAATTAGTGCAGCATGATAAATGAATCACAATTAATAAAATCTTACAAGTATTAACCTTGATGAATTATTTTAAAATAACCAAGTTAAGCTCATATTATTTATAATTTAACATGGGTACTTTAAAATACCTAAATGTAGAGTATATATAAATTGTTTCGTAATTGTCTGACTTATTTTTAATGTTTCATTTTTTGATTTATTATAAAAAATTATTATTTAAAAAAAAAAATCATATTTTTGGTTTTAATTTCCAGTGATATTGCTTTCATGTTATAGTTATTTGTGGTTCATCTTCTTAGCTTTGAGTATATGCATTTTTACATTTACGAAGTGGTGTAATAATTACTTTCGATGAGGTATCGATAACGGACAAGTTAAAGAGGTTGGGTACCCTACGTACATTAGTCCAATATCTACTGTAATAATAATTACCATCCGGTTTGAAGTGTCCGAAATCTTCGAACATTTATCGCTAATAAATTATAAACATGTATGTAGACGTGAATAAAATATAACAGATTGATCACAATGATATTATATACATTCGTGTGAATTGTTGATGGTTCGATCATTTTTGAATGAGCAAAACTTCGATTGATTTTATTTTTCTTGTTAAACGCAAAAAGAGAAAAAAAATCTTCTGACATTTTCACAATAATTATGCACTTGAATAATATATTATATATCTGCTTTTTACCATTCATCTGATTAAAAATGCTCGAGCGTATGTATGATTTATTTTACAGTCAAATGAGTGGTTCGTATACAATATTCGAATCCGGTACTAAACCATGTACAACAGTGTGTGTGTGTGTGTGTGTGTGTGTGTGTGTGTGTGTGTGTGTGTGTGTGTGTGTGTGTGTGTGTGTGTGTGCGAGCATTATATTCTCACTTCAATCGTTGCTGTTGATAGAAAAAAAAATATACGTATATACAAAATTATGATATACAAATAAAACATAAATAAGCGTATACACACGACCGTCAATCGCGTTTATGTATGATTCGTCATCCATTCGCGCATTACGCACTGAGTAATTTTGTTACTACCTTGATTTGTTTCGTTTTTTTTTTCGGTCACAGGTTTTCTCGCTTGTGTAGGCGCGTGTTTCGTGAACACTCTTATTTGTTTTTATTTGTTTATTATATTATTAATCTCTTAGCATAATTTTTTCCCCGAAATAACCGTGGGATCCGGTGGGCTCCCCGCAATAGTTCCTAATATTTCGCTTGCACCATCATGTTCAGTATACAAATTTCACGTGTACACGAGTTACTCGCGATTGTCATCACTCGTCCGCTACCTACTAACCTACCTGAATAAATAAATATAATACACAGTAGATATTTAGGTGTACAGTATAATATAATGATATACACGCGATGCCCACGATCATCCGAGACGAGTGGTCGTTATTATTATATTAGGTATTATTATTATTATTATTGTTATACTACATAGATAACGTTAGTGCGCGCGTTTTCGCTTTCTTCGTCGACGCCGCGCGAAGGTTGCTCGGGTCCAAGTAGCGTAGCGCGTTAAGGTCTCTACACGGAGGAAAACTATACAAATATATCGTTCGTCCCTCGTCCTATTCTGGAACAATTGGCACTCGGATAATAGCAGTAGCAGTGTTTTAACAATAATGCTAATAATAATAATAATAAGATAAAAAAAAAAGTCGCTTAGAATAAATTATACTCATGACACATACGCGACCCCGTTATACGCCAAATATAGTGGACGCTGGCTGTACCGAGAAGCCGAGATGCAAGATTCACTTTCAATGCTATACACACAAGTGTTTTCATACCTTTTACGAAAAATAGTCATCGTTTTATTGAATGTATAGGTTATTTGAAGTACGCGTATTTGTAAGCAGAATATTAAAAACGTATTGATGTTTTTCAAATCGTATTGACGCCTTGGATAAGTACCAACATTCATGACAGTTTTGAACAAAATAAGTGGAAATTACTATGATAAAAAAATGTTCAATCAATGTTCATAAAATCTACAACCTGTTGATACCAATGAAAGGCCATTTTTATATGTATAAGACAGGTTTACGTAAATCTTAAATTTCAACTGCATTTTATACTTTATTTCAAGTAAATTATGGTAGAAAAATTTGTTTAAAAAACTAGTTTAAAGATAGTTTTCCATTAAATCTATTTTAATTATGACTATCACACATTTATAACTTATGACATTGTTTTCACATAATAGTATAATTAGTATATAATAGTATATATTCAGTATAATAGTGATTTT
>CM050405.1:51204128-51398329 GCA_027580255.1 Therioaphis trifolii | reverse complement strand
GGTTATTTAAATGCGATTTTTCACTTTTGATTCCTTTTTTTTGGGAATTTTTTGACAGATTTCACTACGTATAAAAGGAAATGTTAGAGCATTTTTCTTTCTTGTTGATTTTATGGCCTTTTCTTAATTTTCAAAACGTTTTCACGATTCTTTTGTACAGTGGGCGTAAAACGTTGCAATGAAGAAGATGATTTCGGTAAAAATATCTAAATATTTACATGCTAAATGGTTATTTAAAAATTAATGATTGATAAATGATTATTTCAGCTCGAAGACACATCCATCAAACGTATAACAAACATGATATTAAAAAAAAACAAAAAACAAAACAAAAAATTAACTTGTAACACAATTTTTAATTTTTTTTTTTTTTTTATAATTTTAAACTATTTCTTTAATTTTCTTATTGGCAATTTAATCAAAGATATTCTTGAACTACGATTTTTGAGATTTTATTTGGGCATTAAAATTCTGACGCTACTTATTATCAATTATAGCATTTACATTAGTTTTATTTCTTTATTTATTTTTTTTTGATTTTAGTATTATTTGAAAAAACATTTGATTTGGAAAGTATTTTAGGCGCACCCGAGCAAATCATGTATTAGTTATCTGCCTAGTTACCCGCAATCAACCGCGTTTGTTTCATGTAATTTTGCCTACTCTAGCCGTCTGACGAATATTATCCTATGTTATACTGTCTGTAATATAGGCGTTTCTCGTTAGTTGACAGTGACGATAATGACAATAACGTCATTATACAGGGTGATTTTTCAAGTATGCTCTCTTCGATTTCGACCTTGTAGGTAGTTCTCAAACTTAATTACATTTTCACGTACGGTTTAAAACGAATATAAAACCATATTTATATGATGAACTTCGGAGGTTTGTCTTATTTTACGGGGCTTTTTTTTTAAGTTAAGTGTTCATAAAATGTAAATTACTGCAAAATAGTTAACTTTTTCTAGACAGTATAATATTTTATTTTTTGATATAAGACCAATAGTTTAAGAGACAAAAACGGTTCAAGATCAGAATTCATGTCAAATATTCTGCCTCTATACCACTGCTCTTAACTTCATTTTCATATGGTTTGTATCTCTGAAACTATTGGTTCGATGATACGAATATTGAATAAATGAAATAACTTTTTTTTTTAAATGGTACTCTTTCATGATATACTGTGACCTTTAGTGGTTACCGATGAACGGAATAATTTCATTGAATTATTCAACCCCCCCCCCCAAAAAAAAAATTAGCAAATCACATAGGAAAAAATAGTAATAAAATTATTTTTTTCATTAAAACATAATTTGATTAAAATTTGCTCTGAGAATAAATTCAAATGTATACATCAAACAGGATTACAAGCAGGATTAGCGTGATTCAACATATCACCCAATATAATACGAACTGAAGATGCTATTATTTTTATTATTAATATTGTCATTATCAGGACTTGGGTGTCGGTGCCTTAAAAACCTATAATAATTCCTAGGAAAAATGCATTATGACAAAAAAAAGTACAAAGAATGTCTTAAAAACATTGATAATATCTATACAATTACATAAAAACACTGATAAAGTTTATAAAGTTGGTAAAATCATTTATTGATTTATAAGTTTATAATTTATATTTTTAAACATATGTATTTTTGATGCAAGTTAGAATTCAAAAACTGATATAAATTAAAAAAAAAAAAAAAAATTAAGTTTTGTTTTTTGTATTTTGTTATGACGAATGAAAAATAATCAACTCGTGATTTGTCTCTCGGTCGGTGAATAAATGGTTTAAAAAATAACTAGACATTAAACAAACGAACTAAAAAGCCACAAAAACGGTTTGAAAACGAAAAAAGGGGAAATAAAAATTAGTAGTATAAAGATGTGTGTCATCGAAACATAATATTTCCAGTTAGAAAAAAATCGCCTCGTTTCGAAAAAAAAAAATCGACGTCCGAGCCCTAATTTTGTTGTCATTATTATTATTATAGTTCTCATTATTATTATTATTGTTAACACTATTATTATTATTATTTAGTCTGTGGCCGAGTGGAATTAGGCGTCACTGCCGATGCACACTGTCGTGGGTTCAAGCCTCGGTCACGGGCGGCTCTCTCTCTCTGTGGCCAATTGACTGTCTATAGAGAGAGCGGCCGCCATACTCCCTGTGCAGTGACTGCACAGTAACTTCCCTAGTCACAACTTCTCCTGGGATAGTCCAACTCTCGGGTTGTTGTTTGCCCTGAGGAAAAAGAAGAATTATCATTATTATCATTATTATTATCATTATTATTATATTATTATTATAATTATTATTATCATTATTATTATTATTATTCATTATTATTATTATTATTATTATTATTATTATTATTTTCATCGTTATTATGTTATTGAAATCTGACTGACGCGTTTTGTTTTCGATCGGTTCCGCAGATGGCGTGTTTCGACATTTTGAAAACTTCTCGTACATGGTCACCACGCAGGCGATGCAAGTCAAGACCAACATGCTGCTGTCGGTGCTGAAGATCGCTGAAGTGGACGTGCTGCTGCCGGCCACCGACTCGCGGTGCACGGACGTGACGCCGAACGCGTGTCTGGTGACTCTCGTGCTGGCCACCATGGCGAACATAATATTGTTCTGAACGGCGGAACGGTACGTCCCCGCGACCGCGAATGACGATAACGATTTATCGTGTTTTAATCGTGTTGTCGCCGTATTTACACACACACACACACACACACACACACACACACACACACACACACACACACACACACACACACACACACACACACACACTCACGCATGATTGTTGTTATTAATGTGAACATTTATCGTCGTAATATTGATTAATTGTCGTACACATATAATCATTATTATTATTATTATTACCGTTAAGTCTGTTAGGTATATTTTTCCCCTACGTTATTATTATTATTAGTATTATCATCGTAAATTGTTTGTTATAACCGTGCGGGTTTTTTAGTTTTTAAAATGTTTTCGTTTTTTTTGTTTCTCTGTTCGCTGATGTCGTCGGCGTTTCGTCTGTCCGTCCTACGTTTGACGGCAGTCTGACGATCTTTGTCGACGCGTCGTCGTGATGATTTGACGAGTGGCCACGACGACGCGTTTCACGTCGTGTACGCCAAAAATAACGAAAATATTAGGTTTTTCTAGGTATTCCTGTGTGCCGCAAACCGGCAGCAGTCGATCGTCGTACAGTCGGTCGGGTCGGACCCGGTTCCGCCCAAAAGGGGTACTTTATGCGGGTCGACTCTAAAATGTCTTTTTCTGTCAAATCCAAATTAAAAAAAAAAAAAAAGTTGTTCGATTTTCGTCCAAAGTGAAATATCGTTCGTTACACGAAACGTTTCGAAATCATCGGGACTTTATTTTTGATCGCTTTAGTAAAATTATTATAAACTATTGTTTTAATCGAACACTTTTGATGTCGGCGCAGTTAAATGTTGGAAACGTGTAACACGTATATAAATAAAAATGTTTTGAATATTTCTCGGGTACAAAAAATTCCAACTGTAATAATATTATAATAATTATAATCGATTTTGAAGGGAAATCGAAAATTTTAAATAAACACACACACACACGCAATTATACGAAAGTAGTATACAGATTTTAAGTACACAAATTATGACATAATATGACAAAACAGTGCTCAAAAATCATAACAGCGATTCCCAAAAATGTTTTTATCGTTTTTAATACATAGTTTTATGATATTTTTTCGGACGAAAACCAAACCATCTTTTTTTTTTTTTTTTTGAAGCGTCAAGCATAAAGTACTTTTTTGGACGATTCCAGCCACATTCCCTTTCGTTCAGTATTATTATTACTTTTATTATTATTCTAATCATTATGTTTATTTTAAGTTTTCCAACATGGTCTGCAGTCTTCGGCGTAATAGCCGCCGCGATTGTCGTCACATCACACACGTGGCGCGGTCATACACGGTGATCATTTCGCCTTCTGACGATGTACATAACACTTTCGAAACGCCAGAAGATTATGGTTTTATTACGCCTTTCAAATCGCTCAAATTTTTAATTACCATTATTGATACCATTATAATTATCATTACTATTATTATTATTATCATCATCATAATTGTTAATATTGTTAACAATATATACGCTATATCACGCGTACCTGTTGAGTGTTTCAAAGAAAAAAAATATTACATAAATAATTTTCAGATATATTATATTATTATGTGCGTGTACGTGGTAATTTTCCGAAATCACTTATGATGAGGGTGTTAGGTTTTTTTTTTATTTTCAAATTCCGTTTCGGCATAAAGTTGATCATAGATTTTCGAAGATTTCCGTTGAGCGCCTCAGAAACACACAAGAGCGTGTAATCGACGGGTCACGATGAGGAGCCGTGTCGCACGACGAGGAGCAATGGATTTGTTACGGGGAAAACGGGGAACGACGTTGGGTTTAAATCGAAATCGTTAGGGTAAATTCGGTATTGATCAGTGGCGATTCACCTCAAACAAAAAAACCGTAAAAAAAAAAAAAATCAAAAACCGAACCCTTTTTATCATTTATTTCTGAGTACCGTATGTATTCGTTTCAAAATTGTTTTGATTATATTTTTTTCGGTTTCAAAATAATTCAATTTCACATAAATCTCTACACAAGTACCTACGTATACTAAATACCTATTTGATTTTAGAAAAACCTAATAAAACGTATTATCTGTATTTGCAAAAAGCGAAAAGAAAAATAAAGTAGGTGTTCTATTCTAAAATAATGCAATCATAATACGGTGCTAGTTTCTAAAAACAAAACATTTATACGATAGGTATTCGTTTTCATAAAACTCGAATTACCGAAGAAACCTAATAGTTTAACAATGTGTCCATATAAGTGCCGTTTGTCGTTACAAACTTTTTTTTTTTTTCAAATCGGACCCACGTACCCTTGAGATTCGCCACTGATCCGTGTGGTGAAACGAAAAATAAAAAATCGACGGTTTCGGTTTTTTATATTATGCTGTAGCACGACTCTCGGTTCGGCACAGTATGGCGCGATCACGATACGAGACACCGTCGCGCTGGACGGTTTTTTAAAGATCAATTTCCACCAGACGAAGACGTGGTCGATCTCTCTCTCGAGATAAACGTCACGGTAAACCGTGCGGTGTCGGAATCTATAACGCGATCGAACCGCGGGGAAACCTTTCGTGACCACGCCACCAGGTATCCCGCACCGTCGCGTCGTCGTGTCGTGCCAGCCGGTCTACGACGGGTGGAGGGTATGGTCCGTCGGGGTCTCTCGGGGATGATTTCCACGCAGCGACCCAGTGGGTCTGCGGCGACCCTGTGCGTTTGCGGCCGGCCTGACAGAGCTGTCCAGATCGCGTCCTGATCACCGGTTGAGGGAGGGCTTGTACGAAACGCAACGGTAACGGCCGCGGGGAAGGATCGGCGATTTTTCGTGACTCGGCAACACGAGAATGACACCGATCCACGCGAACCACTGATATCACTTTGTTTTTGTCTTCAAAAAAAAAAAATAATAATAAGAATAAATAAATAAAAAGGCGCTATCGAGATTTCGACACGTATACAACCTATACCAATGTATAAAGTTCGATGGACTTGAAGTTTGAAATTATTAAATTTTCCAACGTTTACAAAAAATATCTTTAAAAGTTTTGTCCGACTTGTCCTACTCAATCCACCAACTAATTTTGGGTAGGTAATTCAAAACATTGTCCGCACGTCAAATTTAATTTTCGAGGAAGTTATTACAAAAATAAATAAACCACGTCTTATTGAAAATTTCCAAAATAATTTTTTTTTTTTTTTTGAGGTCGATTTTATTTATATACTACTTCATGATGAAACAAAAAATTGATTTTTTAGCGAATAAAATCGAATAGCCTAATAAATCAATGATCACAATAGTCCGTTCAATTTAAAATATAATCTATACACACTTTTCCATTTCCTACTAAACACGCGACTTTTCGTACAGTCCAAAATGTGTCCAAATTACCTAACGATAGTTAAGAGAGCAAAAAGACAAAAAACCTTCATACACAAACTCGTCAAATACTTTAGCTATAACATTTTTTTTATTTATTCTTTTGTTTGATATTTTATTCCTGCACTTGATTAATGCGATTATTTAAGTGGAGATGAAAAAATGCAGTTGATTTTTGCTATGCGAGATCAAAAAAAAAAAAAAAAAAAAAAACAAACAAACAAACGTGTCTTCTCCGTTCTAGTAAGAGCACACACGTATCCCGTACGTGCGTGATATTACAATGCAGATCGTACGCCGTATATAGGTGTACACTTACACCACCTTCGCTGCAGTGACGCAGTGTGTGTGTGTGTGTGTGTGTGTGTGTGTGTGTGTGTGTGTATTGTCACGTGGGAGCTAATGAAAGCGTCTGGGCGCCAACGGGACTGTATGATGTATAAATGTACACGATATAGGTACGTTCGTCGTATCCTCGTCTACGAGAGGGATTTGGTAAAGATGTGAAGGAGACGGGAAGAAGTGTGAGAAGGCTAGGTAGGACGAGACGCCGGAGATGGCGTGACGATGATCAGACTGCGTCGGGTCGAGGACAGGGTGGTGTCGCGCGGGGTCCGATACGATATTACATACATCGTACGTCATCACGGTTGAAACGTACGCTGAGAGAGACGCTGTGCGGCAAGTGCGCGTGATCAGGGGCCCGACGACCAACTGCATCTACTACTCATAAGATACACACACACACTCACACACACACACACACACACACACACACACACATACACACACATGGGTATACGTATGCGCCTGTGTTATTGCGAAACTCTTATGGTGTAACTTATGTAAGTGTAACTTATGGTGAAACAAAAATTACCAAAATTTTGTTTTTTATATCCCACTGAAAAAAAAAAATTGATTTCAATTTAATATTAAATACCCCCTTAATATCAAATAATGATCCACATCGTATTACATTAGGAACTAAACTGTAATTTCCTGTTAATAAAAAAAATACTAGTGGAGCATAATTTGCATTTTTAGGTACATGAATAATGAACATAATTAATAAAATGGTTCTGGACAACTTTTAGATGTACCATCAACATATAAAACAAATATTTTAAATTTGTTTGTGTTGAAAACGCTACAATATTTTTTTCTGAATTATTTATAAGCAAAAATATTTCATTCCGATTTGTTTCGACTTCACCTAAATACGTTAGAGCGAACTGAAAGTCTTTTAAATTTTCAGGCAATTTAAGAATTACGAAAATATACTCGCATGCAACTCCACTCTGTCACATTAAAACTGCGCACGCAATTCGGTTGTTGACCAAAACTGCTCATTTTGTTTTTTGCACGCGATTCGGACGCAGACTTACACATACATGTGACGTACATAATAGCCGTGTGACGATAATAATATTGCACGTCTTTAGCGGCAACGTTCGCAACACGCGTGTGTATAACGTCGTACGACCCACCTCTCGACCGACCTCACCCCTGCCGGTCCTACCCGCTCTGCGGCCGACGGTAAAACCGCGAATTTCAAAAGTTTCCCCGCTCACACACGCGCCGCCATGTTACACTACGAAATTAAACTCGTTCCGCGTTAAGGTGGGATCACGATCATTTAAATAGCATGCTATTTTACGCGATTTCATTAATTAACTCAGTCGCGGAGCAGATTGGTCGTTCGCGGTAATTATTGTATACAACGTCAATCCGCCATCATAGGGATGTTAAAATGTAAATATTAATAATAATAATAATTCGTTTTTTTTTTTTCGTATAGCATGATTACCCTGCAGTGTAGTCCCTAGGGGTCTACAGTTCGGATGGCGGTTTGGCAGAATTTCTATTGGGGTGCCCTTAGGTTTCTGTCATGCCCCGGAGTGGGGGATTTATAATAATAATAATAATAATAATAATAATGATGATATTCACGTTATAATAATACGTTATTATAAATTTTCGCCTTTTTTCATTCTTCTTTTCTCATACACGACCCGTGGGCTCGTCAAAAATAATAATCACACACTATATTAGAACTCATTCGCTGCACTGTTGAAGTGAACACGTCATCTGAGCACGGAAATTAATCAACGCTGTCCACACGATGATAATATTAAGCGTTTTACCGTGTTTACTCCGAAAAAGTAATCGTCATTACATAAAAATATTTAAATATAAGAAGAAAAAAACACGGTTTTTTTTTTTTTGCTTTTCGCTTCTTTACAGACTTGTAATTTAATGCGATTTGTCAAATGAAATATTCAATCAGGTTTTTTAGCGTCACTTATGTAGATACTTTTGTAACTCGTCGTACGGCGGCTGCACAGATACGATATTTTTCAATTTAAAAATTCGACTGTGGCCCGACATCACGCAGACACACACACACACACACACACACACACACACACACACACACACACACACATACACGTATTGCGTGCAGACACCGGGTGTTCGTCTCGGTTCCGCGCGTTCCGGACGGGCCGTCGTAGTGACATGTCGGTTTGCAGAGCACACGATCAAAACCACGTGACGAGGTCGACCCGGGCGCGTCCCGCGGGACGTAGGATAAGTGATTATAGGAAATCGGAGAATTCCCACTCGAAAAAATCACGTTATAGATCACTCGTTTGGATCCGCGAGACGGGCAAAAAACGAACACGACGCGTGTATAAGAATAACATCGATAGGTGGATATTATGAGAGACTCGGGGGGGGGGGCTAATCTCTCCCCCCTAAGAATATTATCGAGCTCTCTCAGAACGCTTTTGTTCCTTTACAATACTCAACTAATCGTTACGTCGTGAGTTCGATGTATTCAATGAATATCGTTCGTAGAAAAAAGTACGTCTTGATGTATCAATAATTATAAAATGATCGATATATTTGCCGAAAAGAACAGATTTCTCACTTGAAATTAAAACGTGTAGTAGCTATCGATAATTTACTTATTTATTGATTTTATTTTGTTCTTATTGTCTTTACTCGTTATCTGTATTCATATATATATATATATATATATATATATATATATATATATATATATATATATATATATATATATATATATATATATATACGGCATCTCGGCTAGAACGGAGTAAACTAGCTAACCCTCTACCCGTATCCCCCTACCCCCTACACACACTCACACACACACACACACAGATGTAACCGAATACCCCGCCGCCTACGGCTCTCGCTCGAGGTTGTCGTGTGATAGTGTGTCGACACCTTCGATACAATAATCGTCCGGTCTAGAGTTTTACGACGCGTGTTTTACGGCTATTGAATGTTCACAGTTTAACGGAATAATCGTCGGTGTCGTCGGTGTACAGACGCTCGCGCGCGGCTAAGTGAACACGGACTCGAACATTTGAAACACTCTGTATACCTTTGGTTAAGACCACGCTAGAATACGAGCACTAGCCGAACACTTGTTGCTTAAACGACCCCACGCCAACGACACTCTGTACAGCGTTATTGTGAATAAAATTATACAACAAATGAGTACGCATATATTTATATATTATGGACGTATATTTATTTGCGTATCGTGCACACTGCCAGGACAATTTGATGTCACAAAAATCAATGTCGTACACGGTTTACGTAGTTAGCGTCCGTTAGCGGCGACTGTGTAGACACGGGATCGAAATCGTTACGGGTCGAGTATTGTTGCGTACGCTGTGGACGTCTGATGTCGTGTGAAAATAACGATATAATAACGCGAACCACTCGTATCGTAGACGCTCGACGGAATCTTAACGGTTCGCGTGCGGCGCCGAGCTCGTTTCGTTTCGATGCGACGTCGAGACGTGTGAATCGACGCGTACGAAGGAGCAAACAGGACAGGGGTGGCGGACCTTTGCCGAATCAAGTGGCAAAACGTTCCAAACAATGTTTTCTGAAACTGCTCACGTGACCCCCACACCTCCCCCCCACACAAAAAAGAAACGTTGATGAAGTCAATTTTCGTGTTTATTTTACAAATTATATATGACATTCATAAATCAGATGTCAATATTGAATAATACGTATTAAAAAAGTAGTTGTATTTTAATGTGAACTTTCATGTTCCTTTTTTTTTTTCATGGATAACATTTTCATAACAGAATATCTTGATTTCTAATTTAAGTAAAACATATAGTTTTATCAGTCTAAGTTTTTTTTTTTGCGTTGACTAGAAAAATTCACTTCACAATATTAACTTTCAAAGATAAATTGAAAAAAAAATAAAAGTATGGTACCAACCACTTTTTTTTGACGTATAATACATTTTATACAGCCGACAGCCAATCACAGACTTCCAACGTTTCGACGTCTGCATTTTTCACCACTTTTCGTGTAGGTATATTAATATTTGTGATATTAGTAAAACATAAATTGAACGGCTGAGTAGAAAAAGGATAATATTCCAAAAATACATAAAATAAATATTCCAGCTCATTTAATGTTTTTTACTAAAAAAAAAGTTAACCATTAAGATCTCATATTTTTGGAGGTTAAAGCTAATGTATTAGGTTACGTATGTTGTGCAAATAAGTTATCAATTCAAGTAAAAACTAAGGAAATTAACAGTTATTTTTATTTTCCGAAAATTCGATTTTTGGAATATTATCCTTTTTCTACTCAGCCGTTCAATTGATAAAGGAATATATTTATATTTATTAGCTGAACAAATTGTTTCACCATATTTATTTTAGCTACGATTTCGTAAACAGTATGATTCAAAATTTTATTTTTATTAAAATTTCGATAAATTAAATTGTTTCCACGTGCCGTTGAAATTTCACCGACGTGCCACTTTTTACACGGGTGCCATAGGTTCGCCACCGCTAGAATAAGATATCGCAAAAGGGGGGAAAAAGAAAAAACTTTTTCTCGAAGTTTTTCAAAAAACTCAAACTTTTTCGTTGTACTACGAATCTAAATATGAAAATGTTACGGCCCGCCTAATTGAAATTTTAATAATAATTTTTTACAATTATATGTCAGAGTAGGCAAGAGGAAGTAAACAAGTAGAACAGTTTTAGAAATATTTCACGCCCCGCTCCCCGCATTAAAATTGAGACCCCCGAGGGGGCCGTGGCCCACAGTTTGAGAAACACTGCTCTGGAGTACGGTGAAAACGCGTAACGGGAGTACTCGGAAAATATCGATTCACATCGGCGATATAATAATATATTATAATGTTATCCTACTGTGCGCGCGGGCGCGCGAGTGTGTATGTCGAGTCGAGATTTTAGACAGCGATTAATGCGCAGCGTACCGACGAGAGAGCGTGTGTGATCGATCACCGTGGAGGACGAATACGGTTCGTATTATGATTTACGCGGCGCTAATAATATTATTTTCTCAGGCAGAAAATGGGCCCTCGGGCGGGACGTCAGACTCGATTGAACGCGGCCAACACGCGTGCATTTCATTGAGCCACGTCGGCCGAAATTTACGTTTTGTTATTGTATTTTTTTTTTTTTTTAACTTTCTCTCGGGTTTCATCACGTGTGTCAGATCCTCGTGGAAAACGCGTGTTCTGTGATACTGTAGTCGTGTTTGCTAACGAGTGCTAAGCGATTTAATTTTTTTCTCTCTTTTTATTACCCGCCAAAATATTGACGTTCTGTACACGTCGCTCGTACTTTAGTAATGATAATAATAATAATAATGATAATAACAGTATTTCTAACCTCTTCGACTTTCTGACCGAGTTTACGCTTACCTAAATTTTCAGATGTCTATTTTAGAATATTTTAAGCGTATCACCGAGCACTTTCGAATTGTTTTTTATTTATTTATTTATTTATTTTGTCTACAATTAAAATTCGCTCGAAACGCTTTTTGCGATAGTCACGATAAACGTTTATGATTAATTATTTAGTGATATTATATTATATTCGATTATATTCGATTATCGACTGTAAAAATAAATCGTAGGCATAAATATAATATAGTAATATTATAGTGATAATAACTATGTTTATACATGATCGGAAAAAAAGCAATCAACACTGGCCCCCGACCGAATATAGATGAAATATATATTATATATTATATATTATGTTAAATTATATATTTGTATACGCAGATTGATATTATTACTATACTATCGTCGTACATATCAACACACCGTAAAACATGCTCACTTGCGTGTGTTATAATATTGAGTTAAGTCTTATAGATATGACGACAATAATATAACACGCGTGCACCTACACGCCGAAACAATGATCTCATGATTGTACAATAGTGTTTATTGTGTTGCATATCCGAATCGCGCGCTCGCGACAATCACGTCACGGGTTTCGCGTTATTTATTTATTATTATTAATTTATTAATTTTTTTTTTTTTTTTGTAACGATTTATCAATTTATCATCATTAATTATAACGGCATAATGTAGTTATAATAATACGATCAACGTTTTAGACGCGTGATCGTTGAAAATTTCTCCGCGTATGCTATTATCATAAGAATATCTAATTAATATCACACGGACCACTCGACGATATATTTTTTCTACACACACACACACACACAAACACACACACACACGACAACATCTCGTATACGCGTGCCGTATCGTTCGTGAGATGATAAATGATACCTGTACCACTGTGCATAGCTCGTCGTGAGCAGCAGTAATTTACGCATATCAACCGACATATCAAAGCGATCGTGCGCGGTCCATTTGAATAGAAATAACCATAAAGATCGTAAACGATCCGACAGTGATCTCGGGACGCCGGAGAAATCTACCGGGGTACGCCGCCAGGACCATCGGCTGATCAAAACCGAACGCTGTAGACTTAGATCGCGATACCACGTGGTCACAGTCGTTCGCCTCTATGGCATCCCTCGGTAAACGTTGACCGATCAGAACCGTTTTCTCACCGCAGACGATGTGAATAAGAAATAAAATCAGATTATCGAAACCGTACTGACTATACGAAAGGGTTTGCTGCGAAATACCGGCCTCGAATGTACTGTCCGACAATTAATACATAATAATAATAATATGATGATGATGATGATTAGAGTAATTAACTAGTATCGCTTGATTCCTTGAATATAGGAGAATAAATTATAGGTATATATATATATATCAAATTATATTTTTATAAGCTCATAGGGTACCGTAATGTTATGATATATATATATATATGTAGAAAAAAGAAAAAAAACGTGTCAAACTTGACGTTCAGAAAGTCAAAGAGGTCCTTCGTGCGTTCAATTTAGAGATATTTCAAGTCGACACTCACGTGTCACGTGAACGCGTTGGATATAGAATCGTTAGAATGGAAACTCACTGCGTCGGAGGCATATAGCTTGTATTTTCACACGTGGCTTCGAGTTTTCCGGCTCGTATTTTGCGGCGTGAGGGTTTTCCCGGCGAAATATACGGCGGGTTTGTCGAGCGAGCGAGTGTCGTCATATTTATTTATTTATTTTTTTGTTTCCTTGCGTAAATGTTTAAAAGAACCGGAAAAAAAAACTGTAGTTAAACGCTGAAAACCTACCTGCTCGGGCACGTCACCAGAATCGCGGTCGTAAAAATACAGTATGTGATATCGTTATGAAAGCCGATGACGCACGGTCGTAAATTCGCAATGCCACAAGATGAGTCGAGTCCTCGAAGTCGTCTCGGCGGCTGCCGGTTGGTCGGTGACAAAAAAAAACAAAAAAAAAAAAAACTAAAAAAAAATAGTGAAAAGCTTCCGGTCGCGGTGCGTGAAAAAGCGGATAACCTTCCGCCGACACTCGACGTGTACACCTCGCGCGTTTACGCGAATCCGACGATTGTATGGGTGTGTGTGTGTGTGTTTGTGTGTGTGTGTGTGTGTGTTGAAAAATCGTTTTTTGACAAAGAGGACTTCACGCCGTGCACTTGTCACCCATATCCCCCCCTCGTCACCCCCTCAGAACGGTCTAGCCGATCGCAGACGCGTCTCAGAGAGAGGTCGTCGTCAGATACCGGCGCGCGTTCTGCTCGACACTTCCCGCCCGTGTCCCCCTACCACGCGTTCTGAGTCGCCTCGCGTCGTTTCCAGTCGTGGCCAAAAGCCGAGGCGAAACGTCCGGCGACTTTGGTCCCAGGACCCCGTCGACTGGGCACGTGCCATCCGCCGCAGCGACCACGTCGTTATCGACCGCGAATTCGTTTTTCTTCGAACCCACCGTTCTCGGTCCAAGCAGTTTCGATCGGTTCGTCCGGTGCTACACGCGATCGATATTTCCCGACCCGTTCTGGGTCACCCGATAATCGGTCGAATCCGTCAATGAAATCACGAAATCGTACTACGTTACCGGGAACGTGTATCATTCAGTGTTTATGTCGGAACGACGCCAGGGCATATTTAACGAGCTCGTGATTGATTTCCGAAAAAACCGTGTAAAAAACGGATTTTCATCATGCGTCGGCATTGAATATTATTATATGATCGAGAAACATCCAACTCGAATACGTTCGGGCAAAGCGTTAAAATTTAAAAATCGTTATGAGTGTCAATAATAAAATTGGAACGATAAGACGTTGTGTTTGTCCATATTATTTGATCTCAGGTGTATCGAATGTTCGTAAAACCGTTTTTTTTTTTTTTTTTTTGTTAAATTGAAAAATTGGTTGTTCCAAAATCAATTCAATACCAACGTATTTCACTATCAGGACAATATTCGATCTTGGTGAATCGGTTTTATGATAATTAGGTTGTAAGCCGTACTGGTGATTATTTAAACACAATATCATATTATTACCCGACTTCGATTACACATTGTTTACGTCTATAAAACGATTATGATTGCAATTTATTAATGTACGTCACATGGTCATTTTAGTCGTTTCATAAAATGCCTTGACATTAAAAACATGAACTTACATACTGACCGTAACAATATAGTATACAAGGTGAGAGAGTACCGATTTTTATTCGCGCGTGCACACACACACACACACACACACACACACACACACACACACACACACACACAAATACACGCAGACATTACAGAAAACAATAAGGTATAGCATTTTTTTAATTTTTTTGTTTTTTTTTGTTTTTATTTTTTTTTTGTCTTCTACGTTTAAATTTGTGGAATAAATCGAACTTTGTTTATCTCTTCTGAAGATGAAAATATTATCACATAACACGTCAATGTATCTCATAGACATATCATTAAAATAATATACACAAATATATTAACTTATAGTGACTGTATCGATTCGTAATAACATTAAAAAAAAAAAAAAAAAAACAAACAAACAAATAAATAGTTTTGTTTTGTGCGCGAGTAAAATTCATTTTACCGCGAAAACGCTATACGCCATGTCGGCGGCGAGACGTATTTCCGTTTATCAGTGCGATTGTTAGAAAGGTACACGCATAGTATAGAAAATTTTAAAAAATTCTCAAACAAACACATATCAAACGTTATGATGTGATATAGAAATAAAACAAATAAATATATATTATTTTTTATCTAAAAAAATATATATATATATATATTATAAATACTAGATTAAAAATAAGTTTATAACGTTAAGTACATAATTATTATCATAGTGTATTCTCTTGTCTCAAGCAACTTTTTTTTTTTTTTACGAGTTTAATAGTATGAAATTATTGAAAATATCGTATTAACGTGTTACATCAGACATATCACTTGATAACTTAAGAGGGTAATGGTTATGTGTTTTGTTTTTGTTTTTTTTTTCGTATTTTTGTTTTTATATAGATTTATGTACATTGTAAAATACATATTATGTGTCAGAATATTATTATATAATTGATTATTATCATAGATATATTGTATATTGTTATTATTATTATTATTATTATTATTATTATTATTATCATTATCATTATTATTATATAGTGACGGATGCGTTGTTCGTTTTGTTTTCTATTTTAATCATTAATTCGTTTGTACTTAATTACTTGCCGCCTAGCCAATTCGTTCAACTCCAATACGTTTTTCTATATTCATAAGTACATGGAACCGCTATAGAATTATTTTCACGTCTACAAAACTCAAACAACGTGTATACGACTATCCATACGTAATTTCGCGTGCGTATAGAATGTTATCGTTTTGCAGAAATTGATTTTTAACAGAAAATAAAAAAAGTCATCTATAACCTATTAAAATGCATTATTTACTGTGCGTGAGATTTTGTATTTTAGGACGATATGTTTTATTAAGTCTGAGTACAAACGTGTGCTCGAATTCCATTTAAACCGCTAAGTCCAAAATTCGAGTACACGGTTGATTAAATGAAAAAAAAAAATGAAAAAAAAAAAAAAACAAAACTTTTGTTTAAAATAATTATATACTATATTATATATTATATTATATACGTTTGTTTTATTTAGTAAAAGTGATTTGACTGTGGTTATTGTAATTTGTACATAGAACTTAATGAAATAATATTATGTTTAATGTGAAAAAAAAAAAAATTACTATAAGTAGATAGTGAATAATTATTGTGGTTTTTCATAATAACGACGGTTTTAACATAATACATACCTCTCACATCTATATCATTATAGCCATTGTACTTAGTCCAATATTACTATTTCGTTCTAGAATTACGCTGACTATTCGTTTTAATGATTGTCTATATAAATGTTTTATTGTTTAAATCCTAGAGAAAAATATATGTTATACAAATATACACGTATCTGTTGAAAAATATAGTCGTTGAGTTGATTTTTTTTCATTCTACTAATTTACAATATTATTATTGTTCATGTCATCATAAATTTAAACGTTTTATAAATTTTATATTGCGTTTTGTTGTGTTCTGTTTCTCACAACAATGGGAATTTTCACGGGGGCGATATGGGGGATAGATCCCCTCCATGGCATTGGCTTTAATTTAAAATATACGTACTGATAGAGACATTTTTATGGTTAACCGATATTCAAGTATTTTGCATTGATAATAAATTTTAATCTATAAATAATTATGTGAATCACGATCGTTTTCATTTGTATCTATAACCATTGGTGTACAGAAATATATACAAATCCAACGACCCGGCAGGGTCGCGCTAAGTATAAAAAAAAACGCCTTAAAATGAACGCATCGGCAATCACAACGCACGACAACTGCCGGGTATAATTAAAGGAAACATCGGAAATGACGAAAAAAAAATAGTTGTCCATGCATATCTAATTTCTTGTAGAATAATTTAGTTTGACAATGCATCAATCTTATTGGAAATCTTCCGTAGAAGGGAATGCTGCACTTTTTAATCCGATTTGAACATTGTAAATGGAGTTATAGCCAAATATATTATGAATTTTTATGGTAAAAAAGAAAATGTTATTCGATAATATTCCCTGCGGCCCGCACGAAGTTCTCCGCCCACTGAGGAGATACACACACGCACTGACCGTACGCGCGTGATTTGTCATTTTCACTCGGCTGCGCGACGCGCTGCGAACGCGCTACAGCGCTTGCAGCGGTGGTGTTTCCAGTTAATACGTAAAGGTACGTTTTCCTAGGAGTGCGTTTTTTGCGCCGCAGAAACCGATCACGTCGACGTGATAGCTGTATAATTAAAACCTTAAATGTTTAATATAATATAATAATACACGTATGATATTATAATATTTAATAATAATTCTTACAACAATGACAACAACAATAATAATAACATAAACAATATTTGTGATATCCCAACAAAAACACTACGCCAAACTCCGTGTAAAAAAACGCTCAGTATAAAAAAAACCACCTCAAACAGTTGTGATATCATTTTATAGCTATGTATTTAAACTATATAGGAATAGATATATTATTATAATTTATGTTAAAATTCACTGCTTATAAATTGAACTTAGCTGGTGACATTGTTTAAAACTCATGAGAATTCATTTCGTATTGAGTATACCTACATGTTATCTTTGAAAATGAGTGACACTAATTAAGTGTTAAATAAATTAATTGTTATAAATTACTAATTAAGTGTTATAATTTTAAAGCCACCAGCTAAGTTCAATTTATAAGCAGTGAATTTTAACATAAATTATAATAATATATCTATTCCTATATAGTTTAAATAAATAGCTATAAAATGATATCACAACTTTTTGAGGTGGTTTTTTTTATACTGAGCGTTTTTTTACACGGAGTTTGGCGTAGTGTTTTTGTTGGGATACACTATGCACGCATAATAATACTATCACCGCCACGGTGCATTACGGTGAGTTTTCGTAAATTGAAAACGTAAATATAGGCACGTAGACGGGTAGGGTAGATACATTTTTTTTCCCTTTACTAAAAGCTAGGACCGGGTGGGAACTGTTATGCACATTACTGCCACCCGATCCCGTATCGTTTATTCGCCGTTTTTTTTTTTTTTTAATTTTTAAATACGTGAGGGCCTCTAATCACCCTGAAAATTCTGCGTTCCGCCCATAATATGAATACATAAAAACAACAAAATGATTAAATTAACGCTGTTGAATCGGCCGTCCGGCTCCCGCCTGCCTGATACGCACTTCATCATCTTTCTGCCCAAGGATCGACTCCACCATCCTACCGAACTCCAGCCTCTAGGGTAGGTACCTACCCCACTGAAATACCGTATCCCATGTACGGTCGCGGTACGCGAATTCGACGTCGTAACGTACTTTATTATTATCTGCTGTCGCGGCGGTACTGTTATTGTAATGACTATTATTACCAGTGGCGGCTCGTGCCTAGGTGTGCAGGTGTGCGCACACCACATAGATTATTAAAGATAAAATAGCTTAAATTTATTTTAATTTTATCGATTAAACTGTATTTATTCCATAATACAAAATTATTAGTTTTATAAACGTGAAACGCTTGAATTCGAAAATATCACTCCTAAAATTTAGATGAGTTATGTAATAAATACGCACCAACTGGTGTGAAGCTCGGGCTGCACACCGAGAGTCCATGTAAAATACGTTTAGTCGATGAGTGGGGGTATTGACGAATAAATGGAACCGTGGTGTGCACCTACTGCTCCATACTCGATCACAAGTTATAGAATTGTTTGCCACTACTAAAGAACGAAAACTTTACTTCATATATAAAAATATGTAATTGTTTCATTTATTTTTTAAAATTGTTTTTAGTTACGACACTGTTGCTTGTTCTGACAGTAGATAAAATGTACACCTGGTTATATGATATATGTATTGAAGTATACGTATTATTTTCTAAAATAATGGTTAATTATCATTTTATTAAAGTAAATATTTTAATATCGACTTGGATGTGACTAATTTTATTTTATTTTATTAATATACATTTTCGATAATTGCACACATTCCATTTTGAACATCACGAGCCGCCACTGATTATTACTATTATTATTATTGTTATTATTATTATCATCATCGTCGTCGAACGCCTACCGTCCACGGTCGAGAGGACGCGAAAGCAAGCGGATCGCGTGCGGATGAGCGACGTTTAATTATCAACACGCCGCTACCCGGTGGTTAGTTAATAAAACACGCGGTCGTGTGACTGCGACGTAGACGATTTAACGTGTAACCCATGTGCGGTTTGTGTGTGTGTGTGTGTGTGTGTGTGTGTGTGTGTGTGTGTGTGTATGTGTGTTACTATGTGTAAGTGTGTGTGTGTGTGTATGTGTGTGTGCGTTACTATGTACGTGAGTGTGTTCGTAATGTGTGTGTGTGCGTTACTATGTGTGTGTGTGTGTGTGTGTGTGTGTGTGTGTGTGTGTGTGTGTGTGTGTGTGCGTTGTAGGTCTCTACGCCCGCGGTTTAGAACACACCGCAAAGACACGCGGCATTGGCGGCTGCGGGGCCGAACACGGGAATTAAATCTCAGCCAGTGTTGCGTACGGGATTACACACATTAACGACCGAATGATAATAACGTAATGATATCACGTACAGATATTGTTATTATCATCATCGCCACCACCACCATCATCGCCATCGCCATCGCCACCATCAACTCCATCATCATTATCATCATAATCGTCGCCGTCTTTATCATTACACGCGCGCAACGTTATTACGTACGACGGTGTACCACGAGGGTTTGCGAATAACCGCGTACTTACGTCGTACGAGTTATAATTCGTGAAAAAAAAAAAAAAGGCCAAGTGATGAAAACCACGTACGATAAACACGTCATGTCGTGAGCGCGTTGAATCGAATCGCCCCAATATGCTTTGTTTTTTTTTTTTTTTTTGACATTTTATGTATTTTCTTTGGCACATAGAATCGAAAAGCGTTACCCAAGAAGCGTTACAGTAATTTATCGAAATTTAGAAAAACGATGCAGCGTCGGCGAAAAAACGCGTGGTCATCCCATCCGACACCTAGCAACGCACCGTGGTGTGTAACATAACGCTTTTGCGTGAACGTCAGCGACCACTCCGCTACACCACGCTCCATACTTTCATCACGGTTGTGCATATTATTACATATAAGATTTTAGTGAGATGTTCTGATGCTAGTCGTGCATTCGACGACATTCGAGGGAAGCGTCGTGAAATCCAAGGAGTGTATGGACGATGTCGCCGGACAACCGACGTGGTTTTCGTTTTTATTTGTTTTCTTTTCGTAGATTTGATAACCTCTTTGGCATTTATAGGTTAGACTATACTCTAACTCGCGTAGACTATTACTATATAACTTATAGGTCTATGGGTACTCGTTATTTATACCGCCTTATGATCAGTCTTTGACGAATTGTGGTTCGAGATTGACGGCTCACAGTGGACGGAAATACAAATTTTGGCGGACAAAATAGAAAAAAAAAAGATTAAAAATGAGATATTTAGCACTTTATTTTTTATCAGTACAATAAACGGAAAAAACATTTAATAGACATTGGGTCATTATAACAACGATAACCACTTTAAAACGCGATAACTTTAAAACGATTAAAGACAAAATCTACAATATCTACGGTTGATTAATAATATCACTTTTTTGTCGATCACGTTCAGTGTGTTTGTTCAATTTTTATAAAAGTTAAGTAATTATTTTAAAATGGACATCAATACAAATGGTAAATTAAATTTAAATTCATACATATTATTCTAATGGATGCATGGTGTATATATATATATATTTATATTAGGGTGGCCCTTATTTTTGAACTCGCGAATTTTTAATTTCTCACCCCCTCATTTTGTTCATTACTATAAAAAAGTAATTTTTGTTAAATTTGATCATGATTGTTCAACCCCTTCGCGTGCCCCAAGGGGGCTAAAAAATGCAAAATAGGGGTTTTTTGTCGTTTTTTGAGTTTTATCAAATAAATATTGCACTTATCGATAACATTTATAGAACTTAAATTATAGATATTTATATTTTTGATAATAAACATATTTATATAATTTCTTATTAATTTATTATTTTCCAAGAAAAATTATAAAATACATAATTTTTAATTTATTTAAAAAATTGTAATAAATATATATATTGCATCAATATCAACCATTTTTTTTTAGTAGTGGATTTACATTTTTAAATACATTATATAAGAAGAGATCTAAAATGATCATAAATAAATATATAGGTATTACTCAAAAACTTCTTAGCTTTTCAATGACATAATTTTTATGTGCGTCGAGTTGCGTCTATGTTTAGCATATCTGTTATTAGATTAACATCTAAAATTAATTTAAAATCACTCGATGAAGATATTAGGGCACTTATAATTGTTGAGGCAGACACAAATAGTGACTCTGATAGTAACAGTGACAGTGACAGTGACAGTGTCAATGAAGATGATTCCGAATGGAACAACAACAATTATAAAACTAATATTATGATAGTGTCTGTTTTGTAAAAATAAAAATAAACTTTCTTTCATTTAAGTACGTTTTCATCATAATTGAAATTTTGCAATAATTAAAATTGAAATGTAATAACATTTGTCCGCTTAAATTTGTATTTCCGACCACTGTGCGGCTGTCCAACACCTGTCATCGTGTTACTTCCTTCGCTCGAGTGTTAATTTCTCTAATCGTACATTGTTAGGTTAGGGAGCGGAGACGGGTGAGTTCTTAAATTACATAATTTAATAATCAACCAAATCACCGTCCGTCGCCCGATCGAAAGTGAACTTAATAATAATAATAAAAAATAATAATTGTATATTGAATTGTGTCAATTTTTTTGTGTCCGTGTTTATGTTTGTACTAAAAGACAAAATGTGTTACTTCAATGCAAATTTGTATGCAATATGTTTAATTTTTTTTCAAACTTTGGAACACTGTTAGGTTTTTGAGTGAGTTTGGTTGTGGTGAGTGGGTGACGGCGGCGGTTTTGGAGCTCCTTGTGAACAGTTCAGCCTTTGTAGTTGGCTGGGTGACTGTCGGAGCACAGCGCGCAGGTGGCGGGAGTGTCAGGCGTTTTTTCGCATACTGAAGTTGGGTGGCCCTCACCACATTTAACACAGCGTGGGGGTAGGAGCAGTAAGCTCTTGTGTGCCCGTAAGATTGGCAGTTAAGGCATTGTGGAATATCGCGGCGTTTGTGAGGTTCCTCGACTTTAACTAATGTGTGCAGGAGTGACTTAACGTTGAAGATGTCTTTGTTGGAGGGGTCAGGCTCGAGATCAACGAAGAACATGGGAAGAGCCATTTTTGTTTGTTGATGCTTTATATTTGTGACTTGCCTAGTTGAGAACCCAATTTCCTCAATTGCCAAGGAGATATCTGAAGTTGGGGTAGAGGGGTGAAGATTTCTTATGACCACTCTGTAAGATTTCTCTGATTGAAGCTGATAGGTATGGAATGATGCATTGTTTTCATTTAGGAAATGGATTATTTTTCTATAGTCATCAGATTTTTCGGCTTGTACTTTTAAATGGGTAGATGTCGACATACGAAGCTATTTGGCCCGATTAGTTCTGTAAGTTCGGAGAGTAGGGCTGAGTAATTTAATACGCCTTTGATAAAAATGGGGGGCGGTAATGACACTTTCGTTGATGCATGTGTGGTGGTATCAGATGGCTCCTGGCTAAGAGACTCAGGTGGGACGTCATTATCGTCAGATTCGACAGTGTTGGAGAGAGCGCTATAGCGATTAGGAGAGGCAAATAGCTTTGTTTTTTTGGTGGTTTCATTGGGCGGCATTGTTGGTGTCGTTGGTGATGTAGGTAGGGATCTTTTGTTTGATTGCGTTGAGGCCTTTTTTTTTTTTTTGCTTGATAAGCTGTTGCTTGTTTATAATTGTAATTGGCGATACAGGTTTATTATTAATAATATTGGAACAGCCATGCGACATGATGCAAAGGTTTAATCTAATCGCGGAGTCCAAAGGTCACCGTGCGTGACGGTGCCTTGGAGTAATAGAATTAGATATTCTATTAAATTAGTTGTTGATAATATTGTAGTTTGAACAATAATACGAAATAATATAGTTTATATTAATTTTTGTTTTAAATACAAGAGACTTATATTTACTATCCTCGGAAAAGGGTGGTGTCGATGAGTTGTAGATCTGCGGTTGTGACGTCAATTTAAACACGATTAACTGCTTCAGTAGGTGAAGCGCTCGTATGATTCCGTTGATATTAAGATAACTAAGTTATACATAACACTGAGATAGCGATATACTTGTGCACTGCACGACTGGCGTGTGTGTGTGTGTGTGTGCATGTTATTACTATGCACGGCGTTACGTGTGTTGCGACATTCTTCATGTAAAACCACGGTAATCCGACTCGGTAGACAACGACGTGTTAGACCTGAGACCTCGGAAAAAAACCCGATTGACTCGACCCGACGGATTAATGTTTAATAGTATCTCGGCCGCGAGGGATAGCCCCGCACGCAACGAAAGGCATTTCGCGATCCGTTCACACCGCGACACCACTTGTGCATAGGCGTAGGTACTGTTCTATGTGGATTGTAGCCTAATATTTCGTTCTTTATTTTACAATGATATCCATTATACTTATGAAGGACCGACTAGAATCGATAAAAAATAGGTAATTTTCTACATGAAAAATTGTAAAAAACAATACTCATACTCGCGTATATTAACATCGATAATGTTAAATCATTTACCGAATACCTTTTGATTTAGAGACTAAGTACATTTTCAAATCTATGACTTATTGTCTAACTTCTAATCTAATTTTATGATCCAAAAAAAAAAAAGTTTGAATGTTTAAAACAAAAATTATTCGATTTGTTTTTCAAAATTTAGAAATAGAATCGACACTATTTTATACCAACAGCAGCCGAGCACAGTTATTGAGGGGATTATAGTAAACTACCCTTTCACGTCCGTGGTTTACCATGTACAACGTGTCCACACTGCGTTTACCAAACTCAACACGATTTCGACGTGTACATAATTTGCGAATACCCGAAACTGTCAAACTATAAACTTCGCCCACGTGGACTACCCAAGGGTTCCCGCAGGGGAGTGACAAGTGAAATTTTCAAGAAAATTTGGTATTATATAATATGTATGGCTTGTTATGTCCTTCTGCGTCTTGCAGTGTCAAAAGGTCACGTTCGAGTAAATATTTCTATCACTTTGTTATTCTGAAGCAATAACATCACGTTACGTTTTTCAGCGATATTTTTATGACTAAAATCCGGTTAAAAGTTCTAAGCGTAAAATCAGTGGCTTTAATCGACGAATAATATATTTTTAATTTCTTTTTTGAGATTCCACCACCATCATTTTATCGTTTTTGTTTTGTGCCGTTACTTTCACTCAACAGATATTTTAAGATAAATAAATAAGAAAAATATTGAAAACGTAAAAACATATTAACTTTAAATAAAATCACGATCAACTAACTACTGATTCCCCGTCACCTTCTCGGTCACCGGCGTTTTTTTTTCTATTTATCCTTCTGTAACTGAATCTCGGTATGGAATAAATAACACGAATGCCGAATCATGACTGTAATATTGCGTCACCAATATAGTATCGTGTTTGAGAGTATAGCACAGAAATGACAGTGTTGACACCCAGAAGTCAGTTCCAAGCTATTAAACACGCGTGTCCCTATGGGCCGATAGCTGGTACGCAAGCTAAAATAGAAATTAAAAACATAGACATGTAGTACCTATATAAATCATATTGTATGACATATGTAGTAACCTATTTCACTTGATGTTGTATGTTTTCGTACATCTTCAATGGTGATGACCACATGGATGTTTGGAAACAATTTTAGAATTTTAGATGACTGAATAATATTTGAAGTGTACGCGTATAAATTTTCAAATATTGAACCCCCCTCCCCCCCAAAAAAAAAATAAGAAATTGTTTGAAAATTTATTTTAGCATTTCTATATATCTATATTTTAATAGGTCACTTGAGTAAAATCTATATATATATATATATATATATATATATATATATATATATATATATATATATATATATATATATATATACATTTTTTTTTTATTTTTTATTTTATTTCTTTATACGGTAGGGTCTCATTAATCCAAGCGTAGGCTAATCTGAAAGACGATGGTCATCCAAACGGGCTTGAGAATTATCACATCGCTATATTAATACATATTATGACGTATGGATCTGGTCATAATCAAGGCATTTAATCAACATAATATAGGAACTACAGTTCGAAAAAATAATAGAAAAATTTTAAGCGATAAGTTTCATAAAAATATGCAATAAATATATTAACTAGCTGTACATACATACATAATTTAATAATTATTCGAATTCAATGTCTTTTTAAATTAGGAATTTTAACGGATTAATACACATATGTGTTACATAAAAGTATAATTTTAAAAAAATCATAAAATATAAATAAATTTCAAAATTCAAATGACAAGAAAATTGATTTTTTTTTTTTAATTCATAATCCGTATAAAATCGGTAGTCCAAATTACTGCTTCCCCACATCTCGTTCGGATTATCAAGACCCTACTGTATATAATATATATGTTTGGAGAATATTTCGTCGTCGTGCGCGTCACTGCTTTAGTCTCTTAACTCGAGTGCGTTGTAACAACTCGTAATAACATGAGCGATCTTTTGAAGTATTATTATTATTATTTTAATACGACGCGAAAAAATAAAAATTAATCTCGACTCGCACATTTCGAGACGGTTACCCGCCGCAATCTCGTGTGCTACTGAATTTATATACTCGAATTTTCAGCGCGGAGAACGTAATATTATGTTGTGTCTTATCGCTCAAAGTCTCAGATTTTCGTGTTAACGCGTGACCTGACTTCACGGCACATAACACAGCGTTCTCGCGATTTTATATTTATTCGAGTGATTCCCGACCGTAAGATAAGTCATAGAGCCCGCAAATAAGATGTCAAATCGACGCGGTCTTGTGCTTTGACGTTTCTTCTTTAATTTTTAATTTTTCATAATAATTTGAGGTTACGGGTCAACGTAACCTACACTTAATTTTCCAGCATAACTAAATGATATAATTATATGCGATCGTATTTCGCATATATCGCATGTCCATATTTTTATAAGTAATTACACGCAGTAAATAGATTTTCACCGATCATAATGAAATTAATAATCATACAAATTTTTATTTTGCAAATTTTCGCAGATTTTGGGTGTAATTGCATATTTTCTATAAAACTGCCTGTTTTTGCATATTACTTATACATTTAAATGTTTTAATTTCATTTTATAATTTTATACACAATTAGTATTATGTAAACATTAATATCAAAAATATTAAAAAAAATAATACAATATTACATTTTCGTAGATCATTATTAGCTGTACCTACCTCATTCATTACACACTGGTTTTCCTACCGTATATTTGTGTCTTATCTACTTTGTCTAACATCACCGTCAATACTACATAATACAGACTGACATATTATATTGTATTTGATTGATGTTATAATTATTTTTTTCATCCTAAATGTTTTGATTTTTAAGTTTATAATAAATAAATACCTGTAATATATTCAATTTATTTTGCATATTTTGCGTTTCATAAGTGTATATTTGAAACATTTTAAGTGCATATTTGCATGCGTATTTTGAAATTTTAAATGCATATAAATCCAGTCTTTGGACATAACTGTTGTATTTACATAAATATTTACTCACACGCGCTGACGAGTGTCGTACTTACGTTTTCCGTTAGTTAAAACACAGCGCGTACACGAAGTATGTGTGTTTGGTATCGGTGAGCTTAACAATACGCATCTGAACGGGGGGGGGGGATTAAGGAATTAGGCGCTTATTAAAAGTATTAAAAAATATTAATTTTATATCACGTACACGGTTTTAAAAACGCATAGCATATTGTACGCGTTAAAAAAAAAAAAAAGAAAACATTAAAAAATTAAAAATAACCAATGACGCTTATTATGTTCCTAGTGGTGATTGCGTTATGAGCCAGTGGATTTAATCCAATATTTTCTATACTTATTTATTTATTTATTTATATTCACTCTGTTTAATATTCACACCGTTTAATTCAAATATTTTTCATGAATTTATAGTTTCTACTGTGAAGTGTTACGAAATCGGACGGCAGTTTAACACGTGGTTTCGTGAATGTGGTAAAAAATTTCGGGACCGTAAAATATCAGTAAAGTTAAGGACATAAAAAAAAAAATAAATAAAATTCGTTCGTCTAATCCTGTGTATTTGAACACGTTGAAATCAATCAATATTATAACGCACATTAAATATAACGTTTCTGTTTTTATCAATGAATGGTTTTACTACGATATTTTTGGAAATAATTTTTTCGGCTAAAAAAATAGATGTTTGGTCAAATCTATTTCGTAACAAATTAGTGTTCAGCTAATACATCTGGTTCTTAAACTAGTAAAAAAAAAATAAAAAAAAAATACGTTTACATGTTAATGACGTAGTAATAACGAAACTGACCTATAGAGTTTTTACAAATCACCGAATTTTATTTTGAACAATTATAACCGATATACGCTTTTTGGGACAACTATAACTTTTTTTTTTTTTTTTTTTTTTATTAAAATATTTATTTACAATCTGTTATCTAAAACAATAAGTAAGTAGTTTACAAGGTTATTTAATATTACACATGAATAATTTGTGAAGGAAATTGTACATTAACAACACCTCAGAATTTTACATAATCATTAATAATAATTATTTTTAATAGATAATAAAAGTTATTTGAGGAATTTTTTATTTTTTTTTTTTTTTTTTTTTTTATTTTTATTTTAGCAGATCTCTGGGCCAATTTCGCTTTAGACGACGATTAACATTACCAGGGAGAGATGGGGAAGACATATTACTAATGAGTGGATTTGGGTGGTTTAATAGTTTAGTATGGAAACGTTTATATTGATTTTTAGCAAGTTCGTTGACAGTGGGTATTTTGAGGTCTTTATGTAGTGATTCATTTGTAATGTGGGGCGACGTGGCCGCAAACCGAGTTCGAATTATCACACGCTGAGCGTTGGAGACTTTAAAATAAGTCGAATGCCTTAACAATATCCGTACGAAGTCGTTATTGTCGAACCGTTTTTTTTTCTCGAAAAACTATTACAATGCGAAAAACGATTTCAAAGCTTTGAAAAATGAATTCATGCGGTTGAATTTTCATTTCCTGCGTTTTTTTCATTTTTTTTTCTCGACATTAGGTGTTTTAATCGTGACTTTTGAAGTTTCTTTTGCCAACTAAAAGTTTTATTAATTTTTAGCTAAACAACAATAACAATACAATTCAATTACGTAAAAATATATGATAAGATTGAAATAGTAAGATCCATAACACGTGACACAAAATTATTAATAATAACACGAATCCAGATTTACGATAAATTTTAAAACCTGTTCTTTGTAAGGTATTTTCTACATAATAATTTTCCTGATTGTATTGTTTTGTACGAGACATTATTGAAAATATACCATTTCTAGTATTACTGGTGCTTATAACTAGGGTCGGGCAATATTTTCAATACAAGTATCTGAAATGTATATCTTGGATACAATACAATATTGTACTTATCTGTCAATCTTGTAGAACGAAATTTTTTCACTAAATGTATCGAATGTTTCATACGATTTTTATCAAACAAAAGATGCTCGATACAGTAAAAAGATACATATAAGTACTTAAACATATTAATTTGTTTTCTTATATAAAAGAAAACTATTATTTTTTCTCCATATATATATATATATATATATATATCACTCAAGAAGTTATTCTCAAAGGCCAAAACCTCTAGAAATCATTCATACTGTATTGAGTCTTTACTCTACTAAATAATTGTTTAGGTGCTTATAGTTATTATTGAGGGTAACCATTAGACGATTTCGTACTTTACTCGGAAAAACCACTTGTGTTCTCATAATGATATTCAAATCATTGCAAATCATTGCAAAGCACTGGGAATAAAATCAAAAGATCGTATTTTTTTAAATACAATTTCAAATTTGTATTTCACAGCAGTTCTCACGATATGGTAATGGTTCTCGAGTAAAAAAAAAAAAAAAACTGTTGAACTGATACATTAAAAGTACTCCTGTCAAAAAAATTAAATTAAAATTAATGCGTACATATATATATATATATAAATATATATATATATATATATATATATATATATATATATATATATATATATATATATATATATATATATATATATATTACTATATTGATTCGGCTTCTCTGATTTCTAATACTGTTGAAATATTATGGATTGTAATCCAATGTGTTGAGTATGATATAAATAAAATTATATTTTATGTTGAGTAAGTGATTCGTATTCGTATAAATTATGCAAACGGGTAGAGTGCGTTTTATAGTGACGAGTAATTTTATTTATTTTTTTGATTTTGGAAATCGATAGTGAGCAAGAAATTGATAAGTTTAAATTTTTTTATGAAAACATATTTCTTTTGCATATTGACAAATTGAAAATTATTGCGAATCTCGGTAACATCAGTACATACAGATGTGTATTGATTTATTATTAGTACAACGTACATGAATCATAGTTTCTCAGGATTGTATACTATGTCGTAAATAATTATGGTTTAATCATTTGACATAACTATAGTTTGAAGAATTAAAAAATTGCAATTAAAATGATGATAAAAAATATTTATGTTAATGTTTAAAAATTTAAAATTGAAAAAAATCACATTAACGCGTTATACGCGTTTTTTTTTTTTTTTTGGCTTGAGGTTAATCACGTAGATTACCCAAATATCCGTGGGACAACCTGTAAATAAATCGCAATCAAAGGTTGCTGTAAAAAAAAAAAAAATACTCGTTTCAGGGGTTTGTTTTCGTCACTCGAAAATAAAATCCAACGATATGTAACATCTATGAACATTATACTATATTAGAACACATGAATCGTTTTTTGCGAAAAATTTCTATCATCGTCTCGTCATATCTTATACATATCGTTTCTACACGGCGGCGGCGCGGCGTGTACGCTTTCGTCGCCTGCGCTGTCTCTTCCACGGTGAATCGCTCGGTGCTTTTTTTTTACCAATTACGAATAAGACCTTTATTTTTCCGGTCCGATCGCGTTTATATTTCAGGGCCGTGCCCACGGACGCCGACCGTCCTTATCTCAACGGCCGCGTGACATATCACCGAATGGTCGCAGTACTCGTAAATTTTTTACGTCTGCGTTTCGGCCAGATTTTCAAGTATTTCCGCGTGGACGTTTTCGGCCGGTGAAAATGAATAAATATCAAAATAAGACAAATTACACGTCGTAGAGTGATGTAAAATTTGTAGTTGTACATTCACCAATTGTTAAAATATGACGAAAAACAACAGTATCGAATGGTAAACCGAATAAATAAAAACAGTATTGAAATCATTTAAATGAAAGTTTAATTTTAAGATAATGTCAGTTTACAAATAATTTTTTCTACCTTTTTACAAACAAATTATTTCGTAATACTATGAATCGTCGGTCGCACGTGTTGAGACTCATAACTGAAAATAAAAATGATAAACACAAAATAGCAAGAAATATGAAAAACTACTCGTTTCTAATGTTAAACCGAAGTTGCATTACATCTAAGAATTATTCACAATAGACATATTTTTATTTTATAGATATTTTATCATTTTGTTGATATTAATTGGCAGTGTTGAGCATTATCTAGATAAATTATCTAAATAATTTATCTAGATAAATAATTAATTATCTTTTATCTTATCTAGATAATAAACAAAATTAGTTATCTGATGAATTATCTTAGATAAATTATTGAGTTATCTAACGTAATTCATCTAGATAAATAAACATATTTATTCAAAAAATTCGAAAAATTGAACTTGAAAGTTTTAACCTATTAAATTCCTATTAAATTAATAAATCATCCTTGCACAAATAGCACAAATACAGAACAATAACAAAGTAATAGGTAATAATTTTCCATGCCACTTTTATGTTAATTCTAAATTCTAATTATCCCGATTTATACAATTATACGGGCTACGGCGGCCGAATATGTTGCAACGTTGTGTCGTCGACTCGTCGACCGCCGCCGTGTACACCATAATCCATAGTCCATAATTTATTATTGGGGATAATAATAATTAATATAATTTTTTTTTTTTGGAGGTTAGGTTTATTTTTAAAATACCGTTATCGGGTAGAACGTGATTGAAAAGAAAAATTACCCTTTTTTTCGCCTTCTGAAATGTTTTTATAATATCATAATAATAGATCAATATTTTGTCCAATGAATTGTATTTTATACGATACTGTTACAGTGATATGGGCGAACCACAATGATAAATAAGTAAAGGCGATTTTAATGCGGTCTGTATCGGTTTTAGATTTGGTTTTCGTAGGTTTATTTTTAAAATATTGTTATGAGGTAGAACGTTATTGAAATGAAAAATTACCCTTTTTTTTGCCTTCTGAAATGTGTTTAAAATATCATAATAATAGATCAATATTTTGTTGAAATAATTTTTTTTAAATAAATACCAGAATATTATATGGTTATCTTTTGAACGTAAAGCACACTGTTCAATCAGTAATCATGGATGGTACACGTCCCTGGTTTTAAAATATCTGTTAGGTGTGTCCCGTGAACAATATATTTTTTTTTTAAATTTTAACCAAACATTTAAATTGTTTATGTGATTCGATGAGAATATGGCGAAAAGCGTCCGTTTCGTGAAACCTATATTACCTAACGGTATTATAGTGATATGGACGAAACACAATCATTTAATGGGATAACATCACTCAAAAATAGTTTTGAAAATGTTTGCATCGAAAAGAAATCTTTAAAAAAAAGTGTGGGTTAGTGTTTGTAATATCAATTTTGTCGATCAAATTGGACAATAAAAACCATCAAAGATATTATGATAACAGTGAAGACGTTTTTCAATGAAAATTTTTCTGAATTTCATCGGCATTTATCTGCCAATAAATATTTATCCAACCAAATCAGTTCATTCGAAATTAATAAGTAAAACGTGGTGCAACAGAAAATAATTTAAATATTTCACTCTTCAGTTCCGTAAATCATTAATAAAATGATAATAACCCATTTTAATAGAAACATTTTTCTTTACATACAAAAGCAGTAACGTGTCAAACTTAAAATATTGTTGAGGCACAAAATAATTTTTCTAAACCACCCCCCTCCCCCCGTTATGGATGGTTAAGTTTACCTATGTATCCAATTACTATAGCGTACTGAAAAATTTTTATACAAAGAAAACAAATGATAAATTATGATCGTAGATCACTAAACAGTGACCACCAGACACCCACCACCCCTTAAATTGAGGCACGTGCCTCAAACTAGATCCTTCGCCACGCCACTGTACAAAGATATTGTGTAAACTTGTTTTAGAATTTTTAAGAGAATGACTAATATTTTTTTATTCATACACAAATATGTTAAATGCCGCCCTAGGCGTGGGCCAATATCGCCTACCCCTTGAGCCGGGCCTGCATATCACATACGATATTTTCGTTTAATATTAATAATTTTACAGCAGAGATTATTAAGAAGTTATTTTTCTCAAAATACTACAATGTTGCTTACTGCCTTTTGGCTTAGGAGGGCAGAATTGCTATACGAACGAATAAAATATACGATAGAACAACGATGGAAAATAAAACAATTAACACGGAATGTAATATAATTACGGTATAACTGGGTTTATCGACAAGTAGTTTAACAATATAATATTGCGATATTATTGACGGTCGTGATGAGTCAATAACATTATTAATAATGTGACGGGTGTAAAAATATTATTACGGAGTACAAAAATAATCATCGTGTCCATAAAATCATTGCGTCCGTAAAGGTTTACTACACCTGTGTAGTAGTATTATACGCGTTTACTATGGGCCGTCGCCGTTTTACCGTGAGCGTGTTGAAAACTGAAAAAACGCGTCCTGTAAAATAATACCGTGTTCGATGTCGGTGATCGAAAACAGATGTTCACTACACGGCGCACTTGTCCGTGTGTAAACATCACACAGGTCTCTTTCATCCCACATGCGACACGATCGATAATCGAAATGATGAAATAGAACTTTGGGGATTTCGTCATGAGAAACTGTTTTTGAAAAAAAACATAAAAATAAAAATATTAAATCGAAGCTAAAATTATCCCGCAAAGTAATCAGCTCATTTTCCCGTCTCCGCTTTGGCCACACTCTTCTCCCCTCAACACTCCTTTAAACTATCTCTTAACGATTCGTCTCTCTGCACCTTTGATCATTCTCCAGCCGTCTGCGATATAAATCATATTCTGTTTAAATGCCCTGCCCTGCACGCAAAACGCCTACATCTTTTTTCCATTTTCCACTCTCTAAATATTCCTCCCAATTCTTACCACATACTTACTTCTCAATCCCACCATACTATCCTTGCAACAATTGCTTTCATCGCTAATTCTGGGCTGCTTATAAAAATATTTCTGCTGTATTTAATATATGTATAGTTTATAATATATAATATCATGACTGTAGAGACTAACTGTATATACAACGTCTAAATAAAAAAATAAAAAAAAATCGAAGTGACGAAGAAAAACCACGGTTGAAATGAAAGAGGTAATCGTTTTCCATGTTCGTAGAAAAGATTTTCGAAAACCTGTACGTAGCCGCGCTATAATATATTTTGAGAGCATACGCTGCATTAACGAAATAACAGGGAAGGCGCCGACGATACGACCAGAATAAAGGTGCAAAAAAATGATCAGAAACTACGGTTTTGTCCACGAAACGATAACGCAATAATGTATTATCGTCGTTTAGAGAGGAAAAATCGGCGGAGAACGATTCCGCAAATTTTGCGGAATCGTGTTGATTTTAATAGCCACTGATATACATACACGACTCCGCAAATTTAATATATATATATACACGATTCTCCATAATTTTAAATGCAACGTTGCCATTCCGAAAACAAAATCTATATTGTTATTGTAAGGGCCGAGCCATACTTAAGTGACTTAAGATTTGTTGGTTATCGAAAAAAAGACGGTGCTCTGAAATGGAGGCGTTCAACTAATAAAAATTGTACGGCGATCATTTTTTCTACGCCTGAGAAGATACTTGTTTGCGACGTCTCTGGCAGCCATAACCATGATGCAGATCCTCAACCAAAATTAGATAGGCAAATTTTGAGAGAAAACTGCAAACGAAAGGCAGAAGAATCTATTTCATGCAGGCCAATTTGTATGGCAACGTTGCATTTAAAATTATGCGGAATCGTGTATATATATATTAAATTTGCGGAGTCGTGTATGTATATCAGTGGCTATTAAAATCAACACGATTCCGTAAAATTTGTGGAATCGTGTTATAGCCGGAAAAATAACAACGGCTAATGAGCGATAACCGTTACGGTATGATGATCATTATAGTAGTCACCGATTATTGTTTTCGTTAATCGAAAATCATCACACGTCCCGTTAATATTAAAAATCGTACTGTGCATAGCTCAGTGGTCATTGGTACACAATATTTTTATTTTTTTTTTAATTACTTCTTGAACCATTAAACTATATTCCAAATAATTATTATAATAATGAAAAAATCGAACAAGTGACCAACAATAATATAAATTAAAATTTAACTAGTCAATTTCCCTAGTCAGGTAGCATTACTGAGGGTATTCCTATTCAAATATTTTAAATGTTATTTTAACCAATATTGTCAACGTACTTACTTATTATTCACTAGCAATAGATTGTAAATATATTTTCATTGAAAAAAATAAAAATATTTTTAATTAAAAAAAAAAACCAAAATTTGTTAATATTTATAATACTTTAATAATAGATTATATTATGTAACTATAAAATCGGTTGAATTAAAATATATTTTGTGGAAAATTCCCACTCTTAGATCCCCTTTCAATTGTGGCTTTGACTATAACGTTAATTTTAATGTTTTTTTTTACACATTAACAATTTAAATTATAAACGACGAACGTACCTCTCAGTTTAAAGGTTAGTATTAAGTTACATTTTAAGTGCATTTTAAACGGATGTTTAAATAAAGTCGTGTTCTTAGAATAGTAATTGAATTTTGGTATTGGCTGGCCTATAAAAATTATGATCAAGACTCAGATTAAGTGCTTATGATTAAGGCTGAGGACTTCTAGTACTTAAAAATCTCAAAATATGCACGCACTTATGCACTAAAAAAACAAGAAATATGCACTTATAATATGCTCTTAAGATGTATTTTATTTTATTAATTCATCTAATTATAGTATTTATATGAAAAAAAAAAAATTATAATTCGTAGTATTTCGATAAGTTAATTATAATGAATTCTTGAAAAATTACGAGCAACTGAAGTTCACTTTCTATATATATTTCGATTTTATCGGATATATAGTAAATTCTCCAAACGATAGTAAAAATATTATTTTTAAACAAAAAATTTACCAATTAGTTTTTTTTTTTATCTAAGCTGATTTAAGAAATTATATCGAATATCAAATATGATATTGATTTTTCTAATACACTCAAATATGCATTTATATGCAATAATGACAAAATATGCAAACATATGCAAATTAAAATTTTAAATATGGCTTTCTGGTATTGTGAAACATATTTGTTAATCACTAACATGATTCTACGATTTTTCTAAAAAAATATGAAAAAACTAGAAGTCCTACTCATGATATTTAATAAAATATTGTATTCTGCGACCCGGGGGCAAATAATGTGGGTTCGATAAATTCGTGTTTGATTATATTACGCGATACGTGCAATCAAAAATGCGTGGAGATCAATAAAGATAAAAATAAAAATAAATTTATTTGACACCACTTTCTTCGTTTTGAAGTATGAATACGAATGTAAAAGTTCATTTTTAACGGTACAATAATCATAATTGTTCGGGGTTAGTTTTATGATTGGTTTAATATGTTTTCGAAATCCACAACTTCGACGCGTTCGAATGCCAACCCCTTGACCTATAACGGACTATGCAGTGTCACGGATGTTACGCATTAATAGTGTTTTGTTTTAATTTCGTTCCATATTTAATGCACGTGGGAAATTGTAAAACATAGATTTGTTTTGGTGTCAGCTTTGACACGTTTACATCATGGATGAAACTAGTGGCGTGTTTACGGGTGGGGGAGGTTATGAGGGATAGTTTCACACCTTGGTATTTTTTTTTTCGTTTTTATTTTTACCGATGCACAATATTGTTTTATATATTACAATATTATGTGTCGTGTACTGAAATCACAGAAACACGTAAAAAAATTATCGAAATAATTATGAATACGCCTGATTACGATTGATGTGAAATATTTGAAAAACACCGTCGACGCCCCGGGACGCCCGTACGAGTGTACGACTAATACGATTACGAAACGTTTCGTACCGTGAAATATCGTTTATATCGTCAAAGGACATCCGTTCCAAAAACAGTGCAGTACACCACTTTTAGTGCAGTACGAATTCTCAATATAGTGCGGTACAAAACGAGAAGGTGTGTTGCGTGAACATAATATAGATTCAAGTCAGGCCATCCGCTCACGTAGTTGAATAATTTTTGATTTTTCGAGTTTCGAATTTTCATTTTTTCCCGTGATTTTATTGTTGAGTCCACCGCGTATGGATACCCAAGCGTTTGTGTAGGTAAGATGCACGTGTTTACTACCCCGACCGCATATTTTTGGAGTCACAATAAACGTCACACTCTATATTTCGTTTTTTGATAAAATTCAGAATAATATGTGTTATATTGGGTGTATCAAATTTAACGAAATAAAAAAAAAAAAGCCGATAAGATAATGGTGGTGGAAGTTCGTCCTTCGTCGCTTCGCTCCTCGGACAAGATAATGGTGAGGAGTGTATAGCACTTTCTATCATGGGATCACCTGGTTTACGATAGTTTAGTTGTATGGTACTTTACATTTGAATGCAATGATAAATCATTGTAAGTTAAGTACAGGATACAGTAGTTGGGTGGGATACACGAGATGCATTGCTAGATTAGGCATTATTGGATAGATTTTGGAATTATTTTATATTATAAAAAAAAAACGATTCTGAACGAAGATGAAGATGTCAGCCTTAAATTGTAATATATATTTTATTTTAATATCCTAGATTGGGTTAAATTTACATTTGTCTATTCATGTGACTTCTGCTCGTGAGCATTGGACAAACCAGGATGTGCATAGATAGGGCGTAGGTAAATACCATATTATTTGCCTAAATGCACTATCGTGACGGTACCACCCGACCCCGCCGTCCATATATGCTGAATGCTCCGTGGCTACGTCTATTTAAATATTAATAATTAATAATAATATATAAAATCCGCATGTTTATGAAACTGATACACACATTAAAATAACTGGAAATTGGAAGTTAGTAACGTTCTATTCAACCATGTAAAGGTACGTTATACACCTTGTGTTTACAATCTAACTTTGTATATCTAACTTTGTTTGTCACAAATTAAGACATAGTTATTCAACGCGTCAATTTTTGATTTTGTAAAAATTATAGATTCAGACAATCATTCAAATTTTTTTTTAATTTAACGTATCGCGGTATTTTTATACTTATCGTAAGCAAAATTTATTAACAATCTTGTATTAAATTTTCATTTCTTATCTTTGAATACAAAAATTTTTATACATTTTCAACTACAAAATAATTTGCAAATATTCGTGATTTTGACAAATTTTGTCGATTTTTGAACTTCAACTGCTTATAAAAAAAAATTGTGCCTATGTATTTGAATAATTTTTGAATCACTCTTAGATCAACTTATTCAAAACCTTCTATTAAATTTTCAAGCGATTTGGTAGGGCCAAAAAATTGTTATCGACTTTTATAAAAAAAAATCTAAGAAAAATCGAATTATTCAAATGCCTATAAATAGCTAAAAAATAAACGAAATATTTTGAAAATACAACTATGTAAAGAAAATGCCTATTTAAACATTTTGTAAAAGTTTTAAGTTTCTACGACCTATACTTTTTGAATAAGAACAAATATCAAAAATCAATGATGCCTAAATTGTTATTTTACGCGATTATGTGAAAAAATTGTAATTTCAAACACTCATAAAAATTTTTGATTTTATTCCAGTGCAAATTTTTTTTCAGATAAATGAAGGAAAACGTATGTCAAACTTTGTACCGAATTTACAATTCTTAGTTTTGAATACTTAAAATTTTATGAATTTTCAACTGCAAAATAACTTCAAATTTTCGCGATTTTCTACACATTTCGTAAAAATATGAACTTTTTATGCTTATAAAAAAAAAATTGTGCATTACGCTTTGAATTTTTTTTTTATACCGATAAGTTCGACATATTAGGTACCTTGTATTAAATTTTCAAGAATTTTTGTCCAGTCAAATTTTTTTTATCCACATTTTAGAAAAAAAAACAAAGAAAAGTTGAAAATTTCAATTGTCTATTTAAAGCTCAAAAAAAGTCTAAAGTTTACAAAAATTGTACTACGTATAGATGATTCCAATATAAACATTTGGTGAAAGTTTCAAGTTTTTTCGACTTATACTTTTTGAATAAGAACAAATATCAAAAATCGTTTAAGGCTAAATTATTATTTTACGCAATCATGTAATTATTTCGTAAACGTTTGAACTTTAGATGCTTATAAAAAAAAATTGTGCCTATGTATTTGAATAATTTTTGAATCACTCTTAGATCAACTTATTCAAAACCTTCTATTAAATTTTCAAGCGATTTGGTAGGGCCAAAAAATTGTTATCGACTTTTATAAAAAAAAATCTAAGAAAAATCGAATTATTCAAATGCCTATAAATAGCTAAAAAATAAACGAAATATTTTGAAAATACAACTATGTAAAGAAAATGCCTATTTAAACATTTTGTAAAAGTTTTAAGTTTCTACGACCTATACTTTTTGAATAAGAACAAATATCAAAAATCAATGATACCTAAATTGTTATTTTACGCGATTATGTGAAAAAATTGTAATTTCAAACACTCATAAAAATTTTTGATTTTATTCCAGTGCAAATTTTTTTACAGATAATTGAAGGAAAACGTATGTCAAACTTTGTACCGAATTTACAATTCTTAGTTTTGAATACTTAAAATTTTATGAATTTTCAACTGCAAAATAACTTCAAATTTTCGCGATTTTCTACACATTTCGTTAAAATATGAACTTTTTATGCTTATAAAAAAAAAATTGTGCATTACGCTTTGAATTTTTTTTTTATACCGATAAGTTCGACATATTAGGTACCTTGTATTAAATTTTCAAGAATTTTTGTCCAGTCAAATTTTTTTTATCCACATTTCAGAAAAAAAAACAAAGAAAAGTTGAAAATTTCAATTGTCTATTAAAAGCTCAAAAAAAGTCTAAAGTTTACAAAAATTGTACTACTTATAGATGATTCCAATATAAACATTTGGTGAAAGTTTCAAGTTTTTTCGACTTATACTTTTTGAATAAGAACAAATATCAAAAATCGTTTAAGGCTAAATTATTATTTTACGCAATCATGTAATTATTTCGTAAACGTTTGAACTTTAGATGCTTATAAAAAAAAATTGTGACTCACGATTTTTGATTTTTTTTAATAGCAATAAGTACTTCTAATGAGGAACCTTGTACTAAATTTTCAAAGTTTTATGGCCAACCAAATTTTTTTAATCCACATTTCAGAAAAAAATAAGTTCAAATTTTCGCGATTTTTCAATATTTCATAAAAATTTAAACTTTTTATGCTTATAAAAAAAAGGTGTGCATTTCGCTTTGAATTTTTTTTTTATACCGATAAGTACTTCTTATGAAGAACTTTATATTAAATTTTCAAGATTTTTTGTCCAGCCAAATTTTTTTTATCCACTTTTCAGAAAAAAAAACTGAGAAAAGTCAAAAATTTAAATTGTCTATAAAAAGCTCAAAAAAAGTCAAAAGTGTTCAAAAATTTTACCACGTATAGATGATTTCAATATAAACATTTGGTGAAAATTTCAAGTATCTACAATTTTTGGTTTTTGAGTAACGGCTAAATAAAAAAATCGATTTCGTCGAAAACTGGTTTTGCACAAAAAGTACCGTTTGTTCCTCAGTTTTTGTATGTTTTTCTCGTTGCATTTGAAAACTTTTGGGAATTTTCACTTGTGACCTCTCTAAGGTACCTCCGATATTCGTTTTGCCACCGAAAACATACCCTGAAGTTCAAAATTGAAGCATTATTTCGAGTAGTTATGGTGTACACAGACACAAAAACAAAAAAAAAAAAAAACAAAAAAACAAAAAAAAAAAAAAAAAAAAAAAAAAAACACACATCATAGTAAAATCAATACATTCTTCACTTCGTTCAGAATCTAAAATGTCTTTTCTTTCTCATTAGTTTTTCTATCCAAGTCCCAATTTCACTTCACTCCACGCCTGCACACAAACTAGTAGAGGAATTCCAATGATACATCGGATAATAATCTGAAATGCAACTGATTTTATGTGTCATTCACTTAACTCGGCAGTATCAACAGTTTTAACAGAATCAAACCAATAAAAAACTGTTTGGACATTTTCGAAAAAATTTCTCCTAAGTATTTTCGATTTGTTATTAAAACACTGGACATAATATTCGAGCAGGACCATACTGCGGATTTCTGCACACTCGAGTTGGCAATGTAGAAATTGTATAATTTGTCTTTACATATTTTCAAGGTACTAATGTAGCAATAACTTAAATAATACGTTCGTTTAATTTGTATTTTCACCTCACACACCCGCTGTCCGTCGTCGAAATCCCAAGTGCGTCACGGAACGCCTACAGTCTTATTCAAAATAGGTTTTTTCGATACACTTGTTTTTATAAAATACATTAAGGTCACGTGTGAACACGTCATTTTATCTTTTCGCAATGTGTTTGTAATACTCACCACTTACAACTGGTTCAATAAACGCCGCATGTGTGACAAATAGGGATCAAAATTTCCGTAAAAAAAAGGTTTTCCGAAAAATACCAGAAAAAACCGGGTTTTCTTCGGAAAAATTGAGAAAAATTGGTAATATTTAAAATTTCCAGAAAAATTGGATAGTAAAATATTTTTTCTCTTAATAATTGAAAAGAATAAAGATAAAAAAAAACATGGAAATCATTGGAAACTATCAAATTAAACATTAACAAAATTAAACAAATATTAAATGTTGAGTTGTAGGTAATAACACTAATAAGTAACGATGTTTTTGTTTTACTTTCTAAGACCGTGGTTTCTATTGATTCTAAGTTTCTTATCAAATCTAAATCAGTGTTGTATTTATTTTTATTTCAGTTACACAACGCGACGGTCGACGTCAATAATTATTGTTTATACTTTATTATATTTATTATACTACAATAGTGCAATACTACTATTCAGTCGAATAGTACCAACTACCAATTACCAAATAACAATATTGTCAAATTGTATGGATGATAAGTGATAACTTTACTGTTGCCTGTATCCCACCAATGTCTTCAATTTTAATCTTACGTCACTAATTGTTACGTATTTCAGTATATTTTTTATTGTTTAATGTTTATATTAAAAATATAAAAATAATAATACATACGTTCTAACTTCTAGTTCTAATGATGATGGTCTAAGGCAGTGGTGGGCAAACTTTTTTAATGGGGGGCCACAAAGTTTAAGAAATTATAGAGCAGGGCCAGAATTATAGAAAAAATGCATTTTGTGTTAAATTTTAACGATTAGGACGCACCAATCCGAGATCCGGGAAATATATTAATATGAACAATAATAGAAATGATATACCTATTATCATAGTACCTACTATCTCCCTACACCACGCCGTGAGAGTAGGTAATAATTATGACGGGCCATAAACTATCCATTAGGGTGGATCGAAAAAATGAATCTTAAATATAAACTTTCCATATATATATAGTATCGATGGACCCTCGGCGGGCCGGATTAAATACTATCGCGGGCCGGAATCGGCTCGCGGGCCGTACTTTGCCCACCACTGATCTAAGGTCTCACTCTAACGTTATTTGGAAAATTACAGAGTTCAAAGATTATGACATAAATACTAAAATACATATAATGGGTAATGTGGGTAATGTTATTTTTAGAACAATCAACAAATATCCAATAATATAGTACAGTAATTTATGATAACCGATCGTACGCACTACGTCGTGCGCCGTATTGATAAATGATAATAGTATAATACCGTTAAACGTTGGGTCGTTGAATGTTAAAACTGGACTTTCAATATACTTTAAAATAATTTTAAATTTTTAAGCGTAAAATAAATTATTTTAATTTTCTCTAAATTTTCCATATTTTCTTCGAGTCTGTGAAAAAAAAACTGTTTTTTTCTCGGAAATTTTCCGAAATATACTTTTTTTTTTAATTTTCCGAAAACTTCAGTTTTTTTTCGGAAATATATTATTTTAATATTCTCCAATTTTTCAATATTTTCCGGGGCTCTGGGAAAAAAACTGTTTTTTTCCGAAATTTTCCCGAATTTTTCCGGAAATTTTCCGAAATTTTGATCCCTAGCGACAAACAGAGGCGTATCTAGGCACTAACTCTGTAGGCCCGGGCGTAGAGCGGCAAAATTTGGAGGGCGGCAAATTTCGACCATTTTTTTTTTTTTTACAGAATTACAAAAAGTATTATTCATTCGACAACGTCGAATTCGAATTACTTTTCGACTAGAGAAATTCGTTTAAAAATCATAAGTTTTATGATTTAGAGTTACGATTCGAACCGTAAACGCGTGCATCCGTTCGCTCAAAATCAAACAGCTACTTACATACTAAAAATTTTAGGAGTGGTGGAGGGGAGGGAGAGGCGGCGCATCGGAAAGTGTTTACAAGCGGGAAATCACTAAATACGTCACTGAATATAGATTTACTGTTACATAAAATATTAGATTCAACATGATTTGATTGATTGACTACGTTATTAATATTTTCAAAAAACTTTCAAATAGTGGAAAATTAATGAATAACTTTTATTAAAATCTAAAGAGCCAACATTAAAAAAAAATCGTATTCATAAAATTACTATTTTGATATACGCATGGAGCTATAAAATAACATTTTGAATTTTTAGTTTTGAGATACAAAATTTAAAAAAAAAAAAAAAAAAAAAAAAAACGGTTTTGATATTTATATTCATATTACATTTAAGAGTACCTAACGAATTAGAGTGTTCAAACTTATATGTGTGCAAATTTTAGGAGTGGGTGAGGGAGAAGCGGTGAATCAGAAAGTGTCTACAGGTGGAAATCCCTAAATACGCCACTGGTGACAAATATCTCTGTTCTATAAAATACTAGATATGAAAAAGCGAATATGTCTAAACAATAGAAATTTCAAATTATTATTATTTATTCAGTCACACAAACTGAATTTTTCAAGAGATAAAAAAAATGATTGTGACTAATGTGATTGTTTTGTTGTATATTTCATTTATCCATTTTTCAATTGAAGGCTATTAAATGTTTGTTATAAATAAAATTCAAAACATTATTTCGTTTCTCACTGTTTAGGTAAAACAGGTCTACGCTAAAAGTAAAATATATACAGTTGTCTAGTCTCTAGTAAACTTACGTTGTACACACACACACACACACACACACACACACACACACACACACACACACACACACACACACACACACACACACACACACACACACACACACACATATATTTATACACAAATTGAGCGATTTACAAAGTATGTCCACGAAACCAATGGGGATCCACTTGACAATGACAAGAATTTGACAAGTTAGCACCGCACAATTTAAATGTGATTTTTCAACTATTTTACTCGTGGAAATGCAGTTTGATTCTGCATTTTGGATATGGAATTAGAATTAAAAATATACGTGCGTGATTTCTTATATAGTTAAATTATTTGTTTAAAATGAAGGCTTTCGATTTTAAACTGATGTTTAAAAAAAATCAAAAATGTTATGTTTCATACAATATTTGATGAAACCTTATAATAGTTGAAATCAATATAATGAATTTTTTTTTTCGCTAATAGACTCGCGAAATAGTTTCCCATACATGTCACGATTTTCATAAAGATTTTTATACAGTACATTTTTTTTCCATACGCATTTTGTGATGGAATAACAACTCAAATAACTGTTTTCACATGAAATGCATTTCTTTTTTGTACCTTTTTTTTGATTTAAAGATACGAAATTATTAGTTTCTTACAAGTTCCATTACGTGTAACCCTAGTCATATTTAAATTATTATGAAAATGTGTTATTTATACGTATACTTATGTATATAAGTTGGCAATCCTGCGAAATTACTTATATATTCCGTTAAATCGACTTCAATTATTTATGCCGTCGTTTTAGAACTATTTTTTTGTAAAATTAAAAATCGTATAAAACGTCTGTCGCGGGATTTCATACTCCCTGGCTTTTCAAATATTCACCGAATGTACTAAATAGGAGTGAAAACCTAATCGATTTTAGAGGCGAATGTATTATTTCGCAAAAAAAACAAAAAAACCCACGTTATACGCACTGGACTTACACGCAAATTTATACGTTTGCCCGGGCGAGTTTATGTAATTAATATCGACATCGGCTCATCTCCTACCACCGTTGCTGAGCGTAGCCAGGACGAGACGTTACGCGAAGATTTTCCACTCGACTGTCCTACGTGCATGTTTATTTTGTGCCCCTACTTAAGTCAAACGAATCGACTTTCGCACCGTCCGTAATTCATAAAACACACGTAATGTACACGTGGCGTGTCACTTTCCGTTTCAAGAGGCTACGACGCGATTTTGAAACACGTCAAAACGCGAGGTTTGAAAAACGTCAGGAAATGACGGAAGGGTAAATAGCGTTGTTGCCGTCATGTTTGTTTGACCGAGTTTTTGTTTTAGTTTTTTTTTGTTTTTTTTTTTTTTTTTTTTTTTTTACCAGTTCCTGCATTATTGCTATATATTATGTAGTAATTCTAAAATGAATCCGTCAATAAATTATTCAAAAACAGTATTGCATTGTTAAATGTTGTAGTTTAATAAATCGTATCATTATGTCGTAAAACCGTTTTGTTTATAATAAAATATTATCAATTACGTATAATGAAAACCTTTTTTTAATGTCTACAATTCCAAAACAAAAAAAAAAAAAAATCCGTCCATAAATTATATACAAATAGTTTGATGTTATGAATTAATAATTATTCAATAAGTTTAAGATCGAGTTACATGTTTCATTGATAAAATATATTATGTAAACAATGTGGTCGGTGATAATCGATAGTATACTATTAATATATTAATTTACACTTTTCCACGGATACGAATTGTGATAAATTTTTTTATTGCGTACACCAAATATTTACCCGGGGAGTAGTGTTTCATCTAGCCAGAAAACAGTGAAATTACGGGTAATAACAGGAGCTCTATGGTATATCGGTAACCACACTCTCCGCAAAGATCTAAGAATTCCAACACTTCCTGAACTTGCATCTTGCTACTTTATAAAATTCCACGATGACACACAAAACCATCCTGACCTCATAATATCCAATCTCCATAATCCCTCTAACCCTATTAATCCCTTACGTCGACTGAACAGAAACTGGGCTAGAGACCTTTCTAACTCATGTAAGTACAATTTTACATTCATAATCTTATTTGTACGTTTTTTTTTTTTTTTTTTTTATTTGAAGTTTTGTCAATGGACTCATTCTTCTTGCACGATCTTCATGCTTTATACCGTCATATTGTTGAAAAAAAAATTACTTATTGTATACTGATTGTAATATTTTCTTAATAAATAAAAAATAATAATAATGGGTCACCCGATCGAAGAGGTGTGTGGAAACGGTGGATCAGAGAATAATATGTTCCTAACAAATCGAATATATCAACCATGGCCCGTTTATGATGTTTGAAAAAAAAATAACCTGAAATACAATATTAAAATATCCATATTAAGATTTTCGGTTTTTTTTTTTCATTTTATTATAATTGAAATAAGAAATTTACACTCCGCAACAGTAAATTTTATTAAGAACTGTGCGTACGAGAGTACTACTCCGGTCGATATGAAATAAAATCAAAAAGAACCGGTATAATGATACGATTTTAGTACGTTCTAATAATAGGTGATTATAATTTTGAGCGACAATGTGATATCCGATTTTGTTTTTAATTTGGTTACCGTATGACCGAAACTTTTCAAAAGCTTCAAAAAGCTTATGGAAAAAGTGCTTTCAAGGTCCCAGGTTGCATCAAAAACATCAAAAACACCTGGGTGCTGCATAATGACAATGCACCTTGTCACACAGCCATTTCAATTAACCAATTTTCGGCAACCAAAAATATTCCTGTGGACCCTCAACCCCTCTATTCACCTGACTTAAGTCCTTGTGACTTTTTTTCCTTTTCAAAAATAAAAATTCACCTCAAAGGACTTAATTTTGGGACACATGAAAAAATTAAAATGTCTGTGACTGACCAACTGAAAGCAATTCCAGTAATTGAGTTCCAGAACTGTTACGGACAATGGAAACATCAACTCCAGCGTTGTGTGGACTCCAGGGGTAATTACTTTGAAGGAGATAGTGTAAAATAGTTATTTTAGATCAATAAAAATATGATAAAAAATCAATCCCATTACTTTATTTACACACCTCGTATGTTATATTAAATCGACCGGCTTTGCCATGCCGTTGAAACAATGTGTGGTTAGGTTAGGTTAGGTTAGGCTAAACAATGTGTAATTTATTCGTTTTTGTCGATATTAAACCGTACAAAGCGTGTTTGTGTGTATGTGTGTGTGTGTGTGTGTGTGTGTGTGTGTGTGCACTGCTTATCTATAACATTATCATGACACGGTCAAAGTGTACGTGATCGGAGGACTTTGTAGTTCGACGCCCGGGCACCGTGTGAAACGCCCAATTTCGACGGGTGACTTGGAAAATCACACACGCACACACACACACACACACACAAATACACACATACACACACTTCCCCCCGAGTACTGTCGAAAAACATCGACATTTATTTAACACGTGTAAACTCAAAAGTTGATGTGCGAACTAATGGATATCGAGCCGCCATAGGGCAACTCGAATTCAGGCCGCAATCGGGAGTCTCCTATACCAATAACGTCGGGAAAGGAGCTGTCTCAAGAACTCCGTTATTGATTATAAGAAAACAAAATTATCGAAATTCTCACACACACACACGCACACATACCTACGCACACCGAGTAAAATTAACTCACGGCACAAATTGTTGTGCCATCAGGCACCGTGTCTAAACCTTATAAGCACAAACGTGAAAAACGCGAGCTAACAACGATAATTTTAAATATTTTATGCGCGCACAAACAATTTACTACTAGTAGGTTAGCGTGCACACTCACACCGTACGCACGTACGTACGCACATACTCCGCCCCCCGAGTACTGTCGAAAAACAGCGAGCTTATGATAATATTATGAACAACACGTAACCACCGGTGGCGTGTATCGGCTATAGAAACGCAATCGTTACAGTAGCAATGTTGTAAATATCGATTGTAGTTCTATCACGATAGATAAATCGTGAATTATTGGTTTTTAAATTGTACATGGAAAAAAAAATTGAATTTTTCGCATTATACACACGTTTGGATCGTAAATTATATGCGAATTACTTTACACGATCAAAACAAACTTAATTTTTTATCAAATTGAAGAAAAAACAAAAACCCGAATCGGTATCAACGTGGCATAATATTAACCGTCATCAGGCAAAGCTGGCAAACCCGTGATCGGGACGAGTTTTGAAAGTACACAATATCAGAAAACATTATCAATCACAAGTCGTCCTCCTCCATCCCTTTCGTCGACCATCACACCTTGAATGGTTAAAAAAATGGTTAGAAAAATCAGAAATTGTTGATTACATTAAAATAATTTTTTTTTTTTTTTGTTTAGTGTTTTATCTTAAAAACACTTTTCAGTAGATACGTGCTCATAAAACAATCAATATTAATGTGTGAAAAGCGCATAAAATAATTTTAAAAATGGATGTTAAGCACTTGGGTCGCTCGTGACCAGCCTTGTCTATTTAGTTAAGATTACAGCCTTTAGTGTCAAGAGTTGAGTTCGAGATTTTAGAAAAACGATTTTTAATTACGAATCTCGGAAAATCAGTTTATCTGCGAGGACTGTAACTTAGTTAAGAAAGAATAAATTTAGTAATCTCATGTTACCGGCTCTATGGGTAATCGACCCCTCAAGCAATTTTAAGTATCCGTCTCCAGTTGTATAAAATGTCACAAGGGCACGCCTCGTGTCGTTCTCATCGTGAAACCACTAGCTGAGCCGTGTAGATAAGTACAGTGAGACCTGTATACAACGGACAGTCACGGGACCAAAATAATTGTCCGTTATATACAGGTGTACGAAGTAGACGGGTTTCAATGTTTTAAAAATAAAATTAATCTACAAATACGATATGTAAAATTATTACGTACATTTTATTAATATTGTTTTATATTATATAATATGTATTATTAGGTATAATCTTTATTAATATTCTACAAGTCAACCTCCACTACAGTCTATACAGATAACACAATTAGAGATTAATATATACAATGAAAATAATAATAATGATAATAATAAAAAAAAAAAAGAGAAATACATATAGAGGAGACAGTTATATAGACAGCCCAGTCTCCAAAATAAAATCGATTGTTTTCATTATCACCCCCTCAGCCCTGGAGTTCAGGAGGGAGTGGATATCGAAGGAGGTGCCCCGTGCCTCGATCTCCCTACGTATAGCAGTTTATAACTGGATATGTTTTCTGTTAAGTGTTAACCTAGTATGTATTTCAACTTCATAAATTCAATAAGCACTCGCAATTGGCGTTATCGTAATCGGCGATTAATAAACAATGAAATATAAAGTATAATATTTTTGTCCGTTATGAAATCGTCGGGTTAAATATTAGTGTCCGTGTCCGTAATAGAAGGAGTCCGTTACAAACAGGTCGAAATACATTGAAATGCTTATCTATTTGCTGGGACCTTTTGTCCGTTAAGACCTTTTTTCCATCATTTTGTTCGTTAAGACAGGTGTCCGTTATATACAGGTGTCCATCAAGTCAGGTTTCACTGTATAACAATAATTAGCGTATTGTACGAAAATCGGTATCGTGAAAAATTATGCATTATTATAATGACGTTATAAATCGATATAAATCGATGATATAAATCGATCGTTATAAATCGATTCTTCGGATGGTTTTTAATTTTACGGCGAGATCAAAAGAAAGAAAACCCCTCGTAGGTACGTACGACTCAGAACCCGTTGAAAGAGGTCATTTATTCACGAGCGGACCGCGTTCAACGCACGTCGGATAAATCAAATATTTTCGTGCGCGTGTACGCAAAACAATCATATCAGGGTTGTGTTTTTTCGAACGGGAATTACGTTCGCTCGGCCGTTTACAGTAAAACCGTTATCTGATTAACGTCAAAATTGTTTTGACGAGTACAACCGACTACATTACTGTTCATAAAACTGAACTGAAACTTTAAACTTCGACAAAACAATCCGATATTTTGTCGTTCATTGAATAATTCATTTCGTCCAAGGCTCCGGCGTGAAATATTTGTGGATATCATACAATATACATGTTACGCCGAATCCGCGAAACCGTCCGTTGATTCATGAATTAGGTATACCTATCTCCGGGAACGCATGAATTCGGCAACACGTTGTCCGATGATTTAAAATTGTAAAAACGTAAAAGGGAAAACGTTTCCGTTTTCAAATCATAACTTACTTTTGAGATAAATCAATGAAAATCGAACGGTTTTGGACGAACGCAAGTGTCTATTGCAAGGGTGGTCAAATTGCAATGTGCAACACGTGAGCCGCATGCGGCTCACGTCATAGTCGTATGCGGCTCGCGGTCTTTTTTACAAAAACCAAACTATTTAATTTTTTTTGTGTACATTTATAAAAAAAAAAAAAAATAAAAATAAAATTATTAATATGAATAATAAATTAAAAAATTAAACATTAAGTTAAATTTGTTTGCGTGATATTTTGTTCGTGTCTACTGTTTTTTGTAAGTTTCTTAAGATCTGGTTGAATTGATGTAAGATCGGTTCTTGGTAATCTTGTGAGATGGTCACCAGTCAAATTCGAACGATATTTTGACTTAATTATTATCATTGTTGAATAAAGTGATTCACATGAATACGTCGTTCCGAAAATTGACATCGATTTTACTGCACAGTTTTTTTTAGAATTTGGCTCTTGATATAATCTTATTAATACATGTGGCTCGCGTACATAGTCATGTAGGCCAACCCCGGGTCTATTGACTATACTTTATCATAATTTTGAAAAATTATTTTTAACACAGATAATACGATACGTATATGTATATTGTGTATACTATAGAGACGTATAACAGTAATTTAAGTTGTAGTAGGTACAGTTTACGTCTAAAAACGAAATATTTTATATTGTAATTAAGTATTTTATTCAAAAATATCTTGCGTTAAAGGCATCGTATGATATGCAATTCAGCGTGCAATCTGTACCAGTACGTGTGGCCCGTAATTGTAATCTAATCGTGAAATTCATTTATATTTATTATACAGAAAAAATAAATTATTTTTGATTTGACCTTACCAATTAATTTGTGCGAATTTGACGGAATTGAATTCATTTAAATTGATTACTTTTTTTTAAAAATAATTTAGCACTTATTTGATATAGTCTACGTAAAAATATCGATGTCGATATTTCCGAAGAAAAAAAATACCAAGTTTGAAAATTTGTATACAATATAAAAATGTGCATAACATATTTAAGTGTTTTACGACTGGTACATAAGTAATTATTACGTATTTCGTCTCAAAATCGATATATTTTTTAATTTTTTTTTATGTCACAATTGGATACAAATATTTACAATACGATTAAAATCATTTTAAATAAAAAACAAAAATAATACAATAATTTACTCATATATACGAAACCCCTAATTGAATGATTATTTCAATGAACAGTGTATTAAATTTACATTTTATATTACTTGGTTGAAATAAAATGGATATATACATATGTTTTATAGGTACATATAAAGAAAACTATTGTTTGACATATTTTATTTTATTATATTTTATATTTTTTATTTTGATATATTAATTTACAAATGTTATCATATAGATCTCATGGGTGTTCCATATTTTTTCTTTTAGACATTTTTCAGTTAAAACATTTGTTTCTCAAATATCATGAATACGTTTATTTTCATAGTCTGTCGTTTAATTTTAAAACAAATACCTTTTACTGTATTTCCTACAATAATTTAATAATTTTATCGTATCTCTGGTATTTCATAGTTGTTGTTATTTATTTTTGGGGATCGTTGAATTCAAAAAATCGGACCAAACACATAGATCAAAAAAAAAAAAAAAAATGAAAAAATCTACACGATGCGAATATCACGCAAAAGTTGAATTTATTATATTTTCAAGAACAGTTTCAAAACCGTCTCGTGTATTGAATACGGTCACACCGAGGACAGAACCAAAAGGGACCACACAGTGAAACACAGTTATAAGACGCTGGTGCTTTAAATTATCTTTCGACGGTCACCGCGACGTAATATCCTCTGCGAGTCGAGCTCATCGACCGGTATTGAGGAAACGAGACGAGGGTAGTAACCCTCTGGGTTCGCGCGGGCTTCTGTAAATCAGCGCGATAATCTCGACAAACACAATACGCCGTGCACCCAGTGTCCATCGCACCGAGAACAATTCGTTATTTTCGGGTCACAAACGATCCGAGCGTCCGGCGTACTACCCCCGGTATTCACGATTTGATATCGATTCTCGTCAAAACGGATACGTTTTCGGTCAAACGGTTTTTCCGCGTTAGCTCGTGACGAAAAATATCGGTCTTCACCGCTATAGTCGGCACATTTTGGACTGTGCATTTTTCTTCCGAGTTTTTTTTATTTTATTTGCCTTTCTGTCGTAGATTCTACCGTTTCTTTTCCGAAATAAATCAATCATATTTTTGTGTATGACGATTAAGTGACGTTGACGTTTTTGGGACTGTATCAATTACGACAGTAGGTACCTAGCTAATTTATCGTTTGTTATATCAATGCGATTCGGTTAGGTTAGAATACGAACTTATCGCAAAGAAATGAAAAAAAAAATTAAAACCTATTGATCAAATAAAATATAGCGTGTGTATTCATACGACGGTGAAGGAATTTGTTCTACGGTGTGTGTCGTTTTTTTACTTTTTTACACAAGCATATTAATATCGTACTTGATATGCGTTTGTGTCTCCTCACACGGTACACACACACACACACACACACACACACACACACACACACAACGCTCTAATAAATCTGTGATTCCGTGTGCTTTGAACGCATTTGCCGTCGGTACACAATTGAACGTACGATTGGTAATGCAATCGCGTGTCTATAACAAAAACGTATGTAAAATCGATGTTATTCGATAGACTTGACGAAAAATCAATACGACGTTTCAGCATTGTCGGTAAACCACGGTGAATCCAATACGTCACGGTAGATTTTGTAAGACGAGCGTTTGTAAAAGTCAAAGTCGAATAAAAACAAACATGGAACCGACACGAGGACTGTGAACGACACAAACGATTTAAATAATACCTATATACGAAATGTCATTGTAATAACTGTGTTGACGTACAAAATATAATATGGAAAACGGTCGAACAATAATATTATAATACGATAAATTGAAATATCGAAACCGCCGTAGGAAGTTATGTAAACGCAGACGGGCTCAATGCCTACGACGTTGTGATATTTACTAATAACCCGTATTGACCTTGAGACATATTACAATGCGTTATCAACGCGAACACAGAAATTAATAACCGCACGGTCTAAACACACGCCGCCGCCGGTATAATGTCATGATTAGGGTTCGGAAGTTATTGCATTTGCAACTTTTTTCCTATTGTTTGGATTTGTTGCTAAGTACGTTTTAAATTTGTTTCTCAAGAGCACGAATTAAAATCTAAAAGTTTTTAATGCAATTTTTTGAAATTTTTGGCATTTTTGAATTTCATTGCAATTTTATTGATTTTTCTCATTTATAGTACAATTTTATATACCTATTTGACAATTATTAGGAATAATGTGAGTTTGAGAACATGAAGAAATCGTTTATCGTGCAGTGCAATCATTTTTAAGGTATACATTTTTTTACTGTAAAAAAGAAAAAAATTGTTTTTAAATTTTGATAAAATTGCTTGCAGGTTCATAAAAATCCGGCCAAAGTATCGTCCAGTTTAACCTAACCATCCAGTTTTATTTTATATTTAATATTTTTTCAATTACATTTTTTATTTTAATTATTAATATTTTAAAAATTGTATTTATAATTGTTCCTAATGTCATTTTCTAATTAAATAAATAAGGCATTATCACTACTTATACCATTAGTATTTTTTTAAAGTTAAAAGTCAATATAAAAATATTTTAAGTGCAATTTTTAAACGCAATTTTGGGTATTTTTTAGTGCAATAATGCAATCAATTTTTAAAGATTTTTAATGCAATAACTTCCGAGCCCTAGTCGTGATATTATCGCCTCGCTCAATGTCTATGAGCGTTTTCGCATTTTTAATTGCACGTTTCTACACCGCTCCTCGATCGATAATGATTCGCGTTCACTCAAACTAGATTTCTTCGTGTCGTGTCCGTGTCTCGGCGGAGTTTTTCGAATTTCTCCACCGCTCACGTTTGCGGCTTTCCGTCGGAAAACGATTCCGGTGCGTACTTTTTTCTCTCGCGAAACCCGACCAAAACAAAGCGCGCGTTCCACGTGTTTTGTTAACTCGTGATTTTCCGGATCAATTATCGATCCGACTGTCGATCGATTCTTTTGACTCTCCACGTCTGACCGACCACATATCGTAATGTCTGTTGAGGGCCTCGTCCGCTCCAATGAATTCTGTCGATTCGAGTTAAAACCAAGTCACACATAATTCTTGGTGGAGCAAGTTCTGATTGTGCCGCCCCTCTTTCCATTACTCAGCCCCAATAATTTACAAATAAATTTCAGTGTTGTTATCACACTATAAGTCTGAGATACGGTGGTACGCGCGTATATTTATCGTGGTATTCCGACGTGTTAAAAAAAAAGAGTACGTTATTAAATTTTGCCACCCGGGGCAAAAGAACCCCCCCCCCTAACGTGGCCCTGCGCGGTGCCGACGAAAAACTGCACTGAAAATTCCATTTCGAATCGATATCCGGACGCGAATCGTCAGTTCAGACGCCATCTGTGGAATCCGAGACACTGTAGGGACGCCTGACGTAAAAACGCGAAAACCCCGTACAGTAGATTCCCGTAATTATCGGGTGAAATTATTCAATCGTCTGAACTGAGTATAGGTAATGGTTTCGGTGTAAATGTTCACCGTTCGTCTGCAAGGCCGTAAACCGAATAATTGAGACCCTCTAATCAAGTACGTTGTATCACTCGTGATTACGTAATCAGGGGACATTGGTTTTCTTAAGTCATTTTTTTTCTGTCTAGAGCAAACTCATAATATAGCTATGACACAGCTGTTGTTACCATTCGTACATCAGGTGTTTACGTTCGTGGTGCAGTAACTATGTACATTTATTAGAAAAAAACTGTTTATTTAATGTTATGTGTGTGTTTTTTTTTTTTATGTTATATTCGAGTATATTAATATATATTTTTAATGTATTTTAAATAATTTGTTGTTACAACTATTATAAAAAAGTTTCCTTCGAACCGATAACTTAGGGAGGTACTTAATAACTAGACGATCATAATATTTTTTATTTTATTTTTTTTTTGTTAATTTTGAATTTAAAAGTTAGAACCATAAAAACTACCGATTATTATCTAATACCTTCTAACTCAACGGTCGGCAACTGGCGGACCGCGGTCCAAATCCGGACCGCGGAAGGCAGTGATCTGGTCCGTGGACATATCTTTCATTGATAGTTTAATAACTACGTCATTTAAATTTCCATTGTAATTATTAAAAGAGGCGTCATTTTGTAAAACAATTTTTTTATAAACAAATAGAGAACAAAGTTAACGGATTCTCACCTTGAGCGTTGAGAACATATTTCGTATTAGATGTTCTACAAGAGTTCCCGATTTCAAGTTATTAGCAAAATACAAGAAATGCGATTTCTCATATAACATTATAGGGCATGTTTACTCTTCAAATAATTTTAACATTTTAGAAATAACTATTGAATAATGCAATAAAATTAATTTTTTTTCTACGGACCTCGTTTACGTATTATTTTAGTTTTCTGGACTCCATAAGAAATCTCTTGCTGACCCCTGTTCTAACTCATGTGTTCTGATAAAGCTTTTGATTGATTTATAAAAAGAAAAATTAACGGGTGAACATTGATTAGTACCTAAAGCCTCAATTTTTATTTTTTATATTTTTTTATTTATTAGATACACAAAATGGCTATTTTGATTTATCTATAAAGCTATAAAATTAATTTTGAAATTTTGTGATTTTAAAGTGGTAATTGGTTTGACTATTTTAGTATAAACACTATAGCTATAGCGTAGTTATAAAGAATTAAAAAAAAAATAATAAAAATAGAATGAGAAATATTGAATAGAATAAAAAATATTGTTTTTGTCAAATCATCCCTGAAACACCCACGTTGTACGTGCATTATGAAACGCAGTTAAAACTTACTGTCTTTTCAGAATCGGAGCATGTGATACTGTTTTTCATTTTTCAACAATCTGTCCGGTATCCGAAATTTCCCAATCGAAAACAGGCCGCTCGGTCGCCTTCAGTGCACCGATTTTACTTGACTCACGACGCGATATTATGCGATTCGAACGCGATAAAACTGTGGTGGCATTGATCATAGATATACATACAATTTTGTTAAATTGTATACTAATAATTGTATTTAATTATCAATGGGCTAACGCCCGTCAGAATTAATTAATAAATAAATAAATAAATACAAAAAAAAAAATAATACAAATGTCATATAAAAGGTTACACGTCAAAACTACCAAATTCCAATAAAGGGTGGACTGACGTGACGTACCTACGTGATAATGTCGTGTAGCTTTAACGAGTATGTGCCTTTGATAACTACCTATAACATGCAATTTTTGTATTCATATACGGCAGGGGTGGCGAACAATTTCCGAGTCGAGTGTCAACATTTTCCAAACAAAGTTTTTTAAAACTGTTCGCGTGCCCCCCCCCCCCCTAACACACACACAAAAACAAAATTAATAAAGTCAATTTGTGTAGGTTATTTTAGAAATTATATATGATATTCTAAAATCAGATGTCAATATTGAATAATCGTATCAAAAGTGTAATTATATTTTAATGTGAACGTTTGTTCCTTTTTTTCATTCAAACAATTTTATAGAATACAAAATACCTGAATTTCTAATTTTGGTAAAAAAAAAGTTTTATTGGTCAAAATTTTTTTTTGCTTTGACTTGAAAAAATTCACTACACATTAAAAACTTTCAAGAAAAAATGAAAAAAATAAAATAAAAGTAAACGAATTGCATAACTTCCGACATTTCGATGTCTGCATTTTTCACCACTTTTCCATATAGACGATTTATTTGAATTTATGGTACTGGTAAAGCATAAATGTCTAAAGGAATATTATTATAATTAAAATCTGAAAAAATTGTTTAATCGTATTTACTTTAACTACGATTTCATAAATATTATGATTCAAATTTTTATTTTTATTAAAATTTCGATAAATTCAATTTTTTTCACGTGCCATTGAAATTTCGCCAACGTGCCACTTTTGGCACGCGTGCCTTAGGTATACGAGAGGCATTTTTAGTTTCTAACAACTTAAAATTTTTTGAGTAATGACTAAAAACTAAAATCGATTTAGTGAAAGTCTCGTTTACGGCATATTTGACTGTTTTTACTTAATTTTTCAGCATCAATCTTTATGATTGGTATATTCATTTTGACAATAAAGAATAATGAACTCTTAAGCAACATTTATATCTGATTTCTGATATAAATAAATAAATAAATAAATATATATATATATATATATATATATATATATATATATATATATATATATATATAGAGAGAGAGAGAGAGAGAGAGAGAGAGAGAGAGCTATTGGATGAAACTTTTGGACGAAGTTTATTGTCGTAAAAAATATCTCCGAAATAAAATAAAAACACCGTTATTAAATCAACAGATCGTTCACCTTGTTTAGAATCTTCAGAATCTTGGTTCTTCCGAATCTTGGTAAACCGTATTCGTTATTGTTAAAAAGTTATCTCATCATTATTTGTATTTGCATTCTCCTTGTTTGTTGCTGTTATAGTACAAACAAGTTTGATCGCCGCATTATGACTCTATTACTGACGATACCGTTTAATAAATTACTTTGGTAAAAAAATATTCTCAATTTTAATAATTTCAATAGACAGTGAAAAGCAGAAAAAAACTAGATATTATTTTCAACGTTGACCCTTACATAGTAATTCTTTCACCATATTAGTCATAATATGTAATTTATCGCTATCTTAAAACAGTATCCTAGTTAAATAACATTTTTTATTACATACTAACGGGGGTTAAGAGCAGCTCAGGTCTTTCATTATTTACCTTAAATACGTCGCTGTCTCACTGTATTAACTAGCTAACAAAACCAACTAATCTGTATGAGATTTTAGAATAAATTAGGCGTGTCATTGAAAACTTATTCAAGCTACTATAACAGTTATACACAGGGCTATGGGGTCGTAGCGTTTTAAAAGGTTAAAATATGCCCTTTTTCAAAATCATATATTTTCCTTTAAGCGAGGATCTGAATGGATTTGTACAAATTTGAATTTGAAAAACACGCGTTTTTTCGACTTTTTTCGCAAAAACTCGAAATAATGGCCTCAAAATGAGTGTCTATGAAATTCAAAAAGGGTTCACATCATTTATAACCAAGTCGCCGTTGAATTGAATGAAGTTCTAATGAGGTATCTACCAAGAATATGAGCGAATTTATACAAATTTGAATTTTGAAAAACAAGCGTTTTATCATTTTTTTTTTTTTTTTTACGAAAATAAGAAAAAATTTCCTTAAATTGAACTTCTATTCTATAATTTAAAATACTTATTATAGTGACTTTCCAGTTAGATAAAAAGATATTCGAATGTCATTCGAACAATATTGATCGTCAATAATTATCAAGGCTCGGATTTTAATGTTTTAAATATGACTCTAGACATTTTAAATTATACACCATGATTATGGTTTACGAAACAACATTTGCATTTCACAAACATAATAATATTTGAAATAGCAGTTTTTCTTCTTTCTATTTACAGAAAATAAAAATAATATACAAGATGTATATACATAATTTTATGGTATTTTAGCCTCACACATACATCAAATATTGCATAACACGTAGGTACCTATTATACAGTTACGTTGGTTTATACATCCAATGAGCTATGACATTAGACATAATATGATATCTACGTGCGAGATTTTAAACAGATCGCCGCCTGGTGTCAACTTATCGTTGACCGTTATCGTCGGTTAGTATTCGGTCGTGATTGCGTGAAAATTGTTCTAAAATTTACTCCCTGATTTTTATAGTTATTCAAATGCTCTTCTGAGGTTTTTTGTTTGGTGGAAAAGTTAATGGGCCAAAGACGGCGAGGTACATTTTTGGCGGTAAAGGGGCACCAGAAAAATAATAATCAAAGTGTTTTTAAACATAAAAAAAAAAAAATCAAAAAAAAAAACACCCCGCAAATCAAGCTGATTAAGCGAGCATCATAGGTACAGACATGAAAAATAAAATAATAAATACATTATATTTTTATCGTAATTCGAAATCAATAATGGCATTGACACTGACATCGCTTCGATGCGACGTGACAACAGTGAAAATAACGTAAATAATAAAACGATAAAAAAACATTTCAAATCCAGTAAAATCGTTACACGGTGAACTGAACGAAATCAAATAAAGTCGCAAATAAGCTCTGACATGAAAATGTGCACGTTAAAACGTTGTGTTTGAATGGATCGTGATATGAAACGCATTTTTGTAGAATAAATTTGACTTTAGAACAAGGAAACAATATAAACAAAAAATATGCGAGTACTACGAGTTCGTGATAGCCCTGGTTGTATGATGATAGTTATAATAATAATAATAATAATATAAAATTGGTATTTGGGAACACTATAATATAATACGTGTACGTGGGTATGGGTTTTCGTGATTTCACGCTGTAGTCAAACGCATGCTCACAACTAAATAGATTGTATTATACAAACATTTAATATTAAAAAAAAAAAAAAATCAATAGCCATTTCGTGGAACAGGCTAAACACCGATTCCCCCCCCCCCCGTTACATTAGCGGTTTCCAAAGCGGTTGACTGCTACAAGATTTATGAAAATATAAAAAAAAATAAAAAATAAAAATTCTATCGGATTAATCTTATTCGGAAACATAATATGTTCGCCTGTGTAAATCAAGAGTATACAACGTTCTTTTGACTATGCATTTTCAACAATAATAACGTTTTTTCTTTATCGCGACGACGACGTCAACTTAAGTATTGGACATGGATTATAGGAAATCACTATTCGATAATGTACCGGGTCGCTGCCCGCCGGACGGTCGTAAAACGCCAGCACGTCAAAAGAGCATGAGTAAATGAGAATATACTAACCCAGAGGTTCCCAAAATGTGCGCCGCGGCGCCCTGGTGCGCCGCTGCGTGTTGTCAGGGGAGCCGCGGCTATGCCTCGCTGCCGACTATGTTATCTGGTCTAAAAATAAACAACGATATTTTACAAATTTTTTTTTATGAAATCAAAATTTACCAATATGGAATTCACCAAATTTTGGATTTCAATAAAAAATGAATTTCCCCTTATATGTGAAAAAGCTCTACGTGTTTTAATTCCGTTTGCTACTTCATATTTATGTGAAGCTGGGTTTTCGGCGGTCGCTGTGTTAAAAAGCAAATATCGGTCAAAAATCAATGTGGAGAAGGAAATGAGAGTAGCGGTATCAAGTTTGATCCCAAGATTTGAAAAACTATGCAGTTATGTCCAGGCTCATCCATCTCACTAATTCAATTGTTTTCTACAAATAAACTATGTCTAATTTACTTTACCTAATAAAATTAAAGTTAAATATTTCAGTGTTTAATTATATAAAATAAATATTTCCATGTTATCTATTGAAAATTAAACATGTTTGTTATGTTATCTATTTTATTTAAAAAAAGGTCGTAAATTTTATCAAGGGCGCCATGAGCAAACTTCAGTTCTAAAAGGGCGCCACGTGTAAGAAAAGTTTGGGAACCTCTGTACTAACCAATTACAATTTGTTAAAAATAATATTTCATATTCAAATATGATAATATTTAAGAATGTGAAAATATGATATTTAATTTCAATTAATAGGTACCGTTTCGATTTGAAAATTTCGTTTTAATTCAATCGTAATAGCGTTAAGGGTTGATACTTAACAAAATATTACCTTTAGACCTTTTTTCAGGGCGTTGTTAAATAGGCCTATTTACTACAATAAGCCGTGGGGGGGGGCTTTATCCCCCCCTCATCTGACCTTTGGTAATATACGATAATAAAAAATATGACAACTTTATTAAGCGGACTGCTCGCCTCGTGCGTTGCCAAAAGACACAGTGTACATTTCAATATTGATATACATAGGATTGGTATAAAATTATAATATTGTAGTAAACATTATATTATACAATAATATATAATCATAGTTATTATCGGCAGTGCCGTAACTACTCTTCGTCGCGCCCTTGGCGAATTTTATTTTGGCGCTTATTTTTGTTTTTATTTCATAGATATTAATAATTTTTATACAAATACGATAATATAACATTCTTACGTGTTAATAAAAAAACTGCCATATTTTTAAATAATGTAGTTAATGATTTATACTAAATTATAAATAATTATATAAGTATTAATTTCCAAAAAAAAAATTACATATATAAAGCACAACGTTTCTTGTTATATGTATATACATTTAATATTATACAATAGGACAGGTATTACAGTAAATTTTATTTTATTAATATTACAATTTTATCTTTCTAGTCTTTTTTTTTGCGAAATCGTTTATAATATCGTCATAGCTGATATAGCACCGATGGTAAAATGTCTACTAGGTAGGGTTGAGCATTTTTTATTTTTTTTTTTAATTATAGATTTAATATAATATTATAGAGGAAAAAAAAGGAAATAATATTAAAATTTTAATTATATAAGTGAAAGTTTATAATATTTAGTGTATCTTTAAAAAAAGGTAAAACATATTTTCCCAACGAATCGTCGGGTCTAGGATAAGTCCTTGGTTTTTTTTTTTTTTTGTATCCTATCTAGCACTACGGTATCCGAGTGACGGTTTTGGGTGATACCATCATACATTGTTTGACAGTAAACTTCTTCATATACCTCGAAGTTTTTACTTCGGGAAAGGTTGACTATTGCCGAGCGAACGTAATGATGAGCCGCGTTTCTCAATCACTCTGTAATCTTTGGACAGGCGCCTCGAAGGTGTTAGATAAAAGTTATCTGATCCGTCAAACCAAACGAGATTTATCTGCTTGATGAGGGTTAAATCACATTAAATTGCTGTAGACAATCGAATTAACTCGGTAAAAATCAACCATACGCCATCGAATTCAATTCATTTTAGATTCTCAGTGAAGCGAAGGATCTTATGGTTTTACAATGATGTTTATTTTTTTTTTTATTTTTTTTTTTTTTTATTTTTTTTTTCTGTAAACACTTTTTCGTATAGAAATCCTTGTCCAAAAGTTTCGTCCAGCAACTCTTTATATTCAAAATTGAACTGAGATGGTACTCCATATTTTTTCCAGTAATCAAGAATAACGATCGAAAAACTGAGTAAAAACGGTAAAATCGGTAAAAATCCGCCGTAAACGAGATTTTCACTGTTCAGATTTTAGGTATTTAGTCATAAATCGAAAAGTATTGAAGCTAGAAACTTGAAAATTTTATCCAATATCAAAAATATTCTTTTTTATATTGGACAAAACTTTCAGAACAATTAAAGCACTTTTGACTTAAATATAGAACTTTTAATTTACCAAATTATTTGAAAGTTTTTATGTAATATAATTTTAAATATTTGACAAAAAGTTCTGAAAATTTAATATGATCTTACTCATATACCTACCTAATTTTCCTAACAAAAGTTCAATAATCGTTAGTCAGGATTTTTTTTTATACACACTTTAATAAATTATTATACGATTTTTTTCGATATTGTCTGATTTCTTTTAAGTTTATTTCTAATGAGTTATAATTGGTATAACAATTGAAGTTTAAATGAGTTATATCTAATTGAATATTTTATGAGGGTTTAATTACAAAAAAAACTCACCAAAAATTATACAAATAACCGTAAAATACGTAAACCGTATTTAAATAATAATATATTATATTACACTGAAGCTTTACTCAGAATCGTTTTATACTAAAGAAATGAGTCATCATTTCTTTAAAACTTAATACATTCATCACCAATATCGTGTCCGAGGACCGAAGGGACGATGGACGAAGTTGTACCACCATCATCTCACTTACCAGCTTTTTTTTTTTTTTTTTTAATTAACTAGACCTATTTGATCTAATCGTGGCCATATCTAGCATTCATTTTCGGGACAGGAGGTAATCTTAAGATGAAACCAATAGTACGCTGTTAAGAATTTTAACCCCTAATTTTAACCAGTAATTCTTTCACCATATTAGTCATAATATGTAATTTATCGCTATCTTAAAACAGTATCCTAGTTAAATAACATTTTTTATTACATACTAACGGGGGTTAAGAGCAGCTCAGGTCTTTCATTATTTACCTTAAATACGTCGCTGTCTCACTGTATTAACTAGCTAACAAAACCAACTAATCTGTATGAGATTTTAGAATAAATTAGGCGTGTCATTGAAAACTTATTCAAGCTACTATAACAGTTATACACAGGGCTATGGGGTCGTAGCGTTTTAAAAGGTTAAAATATGCCCTTTTTCAAAATCATATATTTTCCTTTAAGCGAGGATCTGAATGGATTTGTACAAATTTGAATTTGAAAAACACGCGTTTTTTCGACTTTTTTCGCAAAAACTCGAAATAATGGCCTCAAAATGAGTGTCTATGAAATTCAAAAAGGGTTCACATCATTTATAACCAAGTCGCCGTTGAATTGAATGAAGTTCTAATGAGGTATCTACCAAGAATATGAGCGAATTTATACAAATTTGAATTTTGAAAAACAAGCGTTATATCATTTTTTTTTTTTTTTACGAAAATAAGAAAAAATATCCTTAAATTGAACTTCTATGAAATTCAAATTTAAAATAATTATTATAGTGACTTCCCAGTCAGATAAAAAGATATTCGAATGTCATTCGAACAATATTGATCGTCAATAATTATCAAGGCTCGGATTTTAATGTTTTAAATATGACTCTAGACATTTTAAATTATGCACCATGATTATGGTTTATGAAACAACATTTGCATTTCACAAGCATAATAATATTTGACACAGCGATTTTTCTTCTTTCTATTTACAGAAAATAAAAATAATATAAAAAATGTATAAACATAATTGTATGGTATTTTAGCCTCACACATACATCAAATATTTCATAACACGTAGGTACCTATTATACAGTTACGTTGGTTTATACATCCAATGAGCTATGATATTAAACATAATATGATATCTACGTGCGAGATTTTAAACAGATCGCCGCCTGGTGTCAACTTATCGTTGACCGTTATCGTCGGTTAGTATTCGGTCGTGATTGCGTGAAAATTGTTCTAAAATTTACTCCCTGATTTTTATAGTTATTCAAATGCTCTTCTGAGGTTTTTTGTTTGGTGGAAAAGTTAATGGGCCAAAGACGGCGAGGTACATTTTTGGCGGTAAAGGGGCACCAGAAAAATAATAATCAAAGTGTTTTTAAACATAAAAAAAAAAAAATCAAAAAAAAAAACACCCCGCAAATCAAGCTGATTAAGCGAGCATCATAGGTACAGACATGAAAAATAAAATAATAAATACATTATATTTTTATCGTAATTCGAAATCAATAATGGCATTGACACTGACATCGCTTCGATGCGACGTGACAACAGTGAAAATAACGTAAATAATAAAACGATAAAAAAACATTTCAAATCCAGTAAAATCGTTACACGGTGAACTGAACGAAATCAAATAAAGTCGCAAATAAGCTCTGACATGAAAATGTGCACGTTAAAACGTTGTGTTTGAATGGATCGTGATATGAAACGCATTTTTGTAGAATAAATTTGACTTTAGAACAAGGAAACAATATAAACAAAAAATATGCGAGTACTACGAGTTCGTGATAGCCCTGGTTGTATGATGATAGTTATAATAATAATAATAATAATATAAAATTGGTATTTGGGAACACTATAATATAATACGTGTACGTGGGTATGGGTTTTCGTGATTTCACGCTGTAGTCAAACGCATGCTCACAACTAAATAGATTGTATTATACAAACATTTAATATTAAAAAAAAAAAAAAATCAATAGCCATTTCGTGGAACAGGCTAAACACCGATTCCCCCCCCCCCCCCGTTACATTAGCGGTTTCCAAAGCGGTTGACTGCTACAAGATTTATGAAAATATAAAAAAAAATAAAAAATAAAAATTCTATCGGATTAATCTTATTCGGAAACATAATATGTTCGCCTGTGTAAATCAAGAGTATACAACGTTCTTTTGACTATGCATTTTCAACAATAATAACGTTTTTTCTTTATCGCGACGACGACGTCAACTTAAGTATTGGACATGGATTATAGGAAATCACTATTCGATAATGTACCGGGTCGCTGCCCGCCGGACGGTCGTAAAACGCCAGCACGTCAAAAGAGCATGAGTAAATGAGAATATACTAACCCAGAGGTTCCCAAAATGTGCGCCGCGGCGCCCTGGTGCGCCGCTGCGTGTTGTCAGGGGAGCCGCGGCTATGCCTCGCTGCCGACTATGTTATCTGGTCTAAAAATAAACAACGATATTTTACAAATTTTTTTTTATGAAATCAAAATTTACCAATATGGAATTCACCAAATTTTGGATTTCAATAAAAAATGAATTTCCCCTTATATGTGAAAAAGCTCTACGTGTTTTAATTCCGTTTGCTACTTCATATTTATGTGAAGCTGGGTTTTCGGCGGTCGCTGTGTTAAAAAGCAAATATCGGTCAAAAATCAATGTGGAGAAGGAAATGAGAGTAGCGGTATCAAGTTTGATCCCAAGATTTGAAAAACTATGCAGTTATGTCCAGGCTCATCCATCTCACTAATTCAATTGTTTTCTACAAATAAACTATGTCTAATTTACTTTACCTAATAAAATTAAAGTTAAATATTTCAGTGTTTAATTATATAAAATAAATATTTCCATGTTATCTATTGAAAATTAAACATGTTTGTTATGTTATCTATTTTATTTAAAAAAAGGTCGTAAATTTTATCAAGGGCGCCATGAGCAAACTTCAGTTCTAAAAGGGCGCCACGTGTAAGAAAAGTTTGGGAACCTCTGTACTAACCAATTACAATTTGTTAAAAATAATATTTCATATTCAAATATGATAATATTTAAGAATGTGAAAATATGATATTTAATTTCAATTAATAGGTACCGTTTCGATTTGAAAATTTCGTTTTAATTCAATCGTAATAGCGTTAAGGGTTGATACTTAACAAAATATTACCTTTAGACCTTTTTTCAGGGCGTTGTTAAATAGGCCTATTTACTACAATAAGCCGTGGGGGGGGGCTTTATCCCCCCCTCATCTGACCTTTGGTAATATACGATAATAAAAAATATGACAACTTTATTAAGCGGACTGCTCGCCTCGTGCGTTGCCAAAAGACACAGTGTACATTTCAATATTGATATACATAGGATTGGTATAAAATTATAATATTGTAGTAAACATTATATTATACAATAATATATAATCATAGTTATTATCGGCAGTGCCGTAACTACTCTTCGTCGCGCCCTTGGCGAATTTTATTTTGGCGCTTATTTTTGTTTTTATTTCATAGATATTAATAATTTTTATACAAATACGATAATATAACATTCTTACGTGTTAATAAAAAAACTGCCATATTTTTAAATAATGTAGTTAATGATTTATACTAAATTATAAATAATTATATAAGTATTAATTTCCAAAAAAAAAATTACATATATAAAGCACAACGTTTCTTGTTATATGTATATACATTTAATATTATACAATAGGACAGGTATTACAGTAAATTTTATTTTATTAATATTACAATTTTATCTTTCTAGTCTTTTTTTTTGCGAAATCGTTTATAATATCGTCATAGCTGATATAGCACCGATGGTAAAATGTCTACTAGGTAGGGTTGAGCATTTTTTATTTTTTTTTTTAATTATAGATTTAATATAATATTATAGAGGAAAAAAAAGGAAATAATATTAAAATTTTAATTATATAAGTGAAAGTTTATAATATTTAGTGTATCTTTAAAAAAAGGTAAAACATATTTTCCCAACGAATCGTCGGGTCTAGGATAAGTCCTTGGTTTTTTTTTTTTTTTTGTATCCTATCTAGCACTACGGTATCCGAGTGACGGTTTTGGGTGATACCATCATACATTGTTTGACAGTAAACTTCTTCATATACCTCGAAGTTTTTACTTCGGGAAAGGTTGACTATTGCCGAGCGAACGTAATGATGAGCCGCGTTTCTCAATCACTCTGTAATCTTTGGACAGGCGCCTCGAAGGTGTTAGATAAAAGTTATCTGATCCGTCAAACCAAACGAGATTTATCTGCTTGATGAGGGTTAAATCACATTAAATTGCTGTAGACAATCGAATTAACTCGGTAAAAATCAACCATACGCCATCGAATTCAATTCATTTTAGATTCTCAGTGAAGCGAAGGATCTTATGGTTTTACAATGATGTTTATTTTTTTTTTTATTTTTTTTTTTTTTATTTTTTTTTTCTGTAAACACTTTTTCGTATAGAAATCCTTGTCCAAAAGTTTCGTCCAGCAACTCTTTATATTCAAAATTGAACTGAGATGGTACTCCATATTTTTTCCAGTAATCAAGAATAACGATCGAAAAACTGAGTAAAAACGGTAAAATCGGTAAAAATCCGCCGTAAACGAGATTTTCACTGTTCAGATTTTAGGTATTTAGTCATAAATCGAAAAGTATTGAAGCTAGAAACTTGAAAATTTTATCCAATATCAAAAATATTCTTTTTTATATTGGACAAAACTTTCAGAACAATTAAAGCACTTTTGACTTAAATATAGAACTTTTAATTTACCAAATTATTTGAAAGTTTTTATGTAATATAATTTTAAATATTTGACAAAAAGTTCTGAAAATTTAATATGATCTTACTCATATACCTACCTAATTTTCCTAACAAAAGTTCAATAATCGTTAGTCAGGATTTTTTTTTATACACACTTTAATAAATTATTATACGATTTTTTTCGATATTGTCTGATTTCTTTTAAGTTTATTTCTAATGAGTTATAATTGGTATAACAATTGAAGTTTAAATGAGTTATATCTAATTGAATATTTTATGAGGGTTTAATTACAAAAAAAACTCACCAAAAATTATACAAATAACCGTAAAATACGTAAACCGTATTTAAATAATAATATATTATATTACACTGAAGCTTTACTCAGAATCGTTTTATACTAAAGAAATGAGTCATCATTTCTTTAAAACTTAATACATTCATCACCAATATCGTGTCCGAGGACCGAAGGGACGATGGACGAAGTTGTACCACCATCATCTCACTTACCAGCTTTTTTTTTTTTTTTTTTAATTAACTAGACCTATTTGATCTAATCGTGGCCATATCTAGCATTCATTTTCGGGACAGGAGGTAATCTTAAGATGAAACCAATAGTACGCTGTTAAGAATTTTAACCCATTGGAGCCATATAAGTTTTTAGGTACATGAAAATATGCTTACACTTAAGTATTCAATAAAACTGGAATTTCGGATAGGAAATTTGGGTACCCTTGTTGAACATGGCCATATAATTCATTATTAATTTGATACATAACAGTTAATATATTAAATAAATAATCAATTTGATTTACGTCTATTTTTTATTATTATTATTATATTTTTTTTTTGAATACAACTAAACGATTTTTGTTTAGAAATTGAGATTTACTCTCATGAGGAAATACGTATAATATACTTTTGTATAAGGTTTGGGTGTTTATAACAATTTATTATAATATTAGTTTCAATTAAACCAATCGTTATATTCACTCGGAATAACAATATTGTTTTATTATTATTCAATATTTTGCCCGAATAAGCTGCCGACGAGGTACAAGCTAGAGTTTTTCTGAGACCACCGATCACTATAATTAAATTTCAAGCAGAACTTGTACTTTAATAAAATAATAACAAGCTTTGTCGACGCACTGCAGTGTTTGTTTTTTTTTTCTTTTGATTTTTTGTACTGCGTGTTTTTTTCCAAACCGATTTGCCAGCGTCATACACGTGTAACCAACTCCAAATTATCTGGTTTACTTGCGATAAAAAAAAAAAAAAATATCGTGTTTTCCTATTATTATTATTATTATTATTATTATTCGAGAGGAAATCCATATGTCTTAAAAATAAAAATAAGAAACAACAACACATATTTTTTGAACATTACACACCATTGTTTGTTTTGCTCTTGACTTACAGTGTTGAACTTTTTTCATACAATATACCCGAGAAAACTGAATAACACGCAAAAACACTCGGAATAGAATTTGAAATATAATACGGACGTTACGAAATCTCTAAAAAGCGAATAGAGCGTAAAGGATATTTTTGTTTAGTCCATAACGTTTGAGTGTTGGCGAATCGAATTCCGAATTTCACCAGGCACTTATAATTGACCGGTGAATCGAGTCGGTATGATTTTAATGGCTAACGAATCGAGTGGCAAATGTTAATAATGTATAGTGATTTTTGAATAGCCTGTCCTGATTCCAGACGAGCTGATATTATGTTTTTGTAACTTTGTACAAAAAATAAAAAATTAGAATAAACCGCACTCGAAACATTACTACACTTATATTTTAATATTTACGTGGGAACAATATTGTAACAATCGATTACAAATTCAATTATGATTATGATTATGATAAATTATCGAAAAAAAATTGCAAATGTTCACTTTTAATTGATAATATTATTCTTTAGACAAACCGATGATATGTTTATTAATATTTAAATGTTTTGCGAAAATAATATTAATACAATATCAACTACTGTGTGAAAAAAAATTATGAGTGCCTATCGTAGGCCATATTCAAATCGTGAAATTAAAGTGTTGCAATAGTATACCTAGCAACTGCTAAAATGACACCTGTGCTGCTTAGTTCTTAAATATAACTTCCATTTCAACAAATGTTTCAACATATTTTCACAAACGTTTTTCATGTTCGGAAAATCTGTTCATTTTACATGAATCATATAAAATGAAAATTTTCATAAGGTTTTTAATAAGGTAATGCATGAGTTATTATATTCGAAAAGACGCGTTAGTACAGTGAACTATTTTTTCGGACCAGTTTACTTGTTTATAAATTATGGAATTTCGTTGACGACTTCTTTTAATATCGATTTATCTGAAAAACACACACACACACACACACACATACACACACACACACACACATACACGGGATTTGGTTTACTATATGATGTAAGATGCACGATATTGATGTTCACATCGATGGTATACAATATTTACGTGGCGTAAATGCACGAGATAATCTAATCGAACGGGTTCACTCGAACTTTCTACGACATACGAGTCCGTGCAATCGATAATCATGTCGTTTGATTAAAAAAGGCCACGCATTTTACCGTATATTCTTTTCTTTTCTTTTTTTTTTCCACATGGCGAATCTGAGATTTTGTTCCGCGTATAGTGGTTCGCTAACGCACATATCGTGCGCACACAATGGTATATAAAGTCGGGGTGTCTGGCAAAAGAAAAGGCTCGTGAGCCGTGCCATAAAATGAGAAATATTTAACAGCAGAGTGCCAAAAAAAAAAAAAAGGTTTTCGATTTGTATCTAGCAGTAAAAGGAAATATACTGTTTCATAGTATATTTCCCGGCCGTTACTATACAGATCGTATGTAAAATCTAATGCGATTTGAAACGGAGTAATTATGTATATATATACGAGCATTTATAAAAAGAAAAAAATTCAATACATTAGTTTCTCGTTATGTCAAATCTCAAGGAGAGCAGGAAAAAGTTTGAGATATCGAAAACTTTGAGATATCGAGTGTTATTAAAATATTTATGTGTATATATATATATATATATATTTATTTGTATATGAATGATAATTAATACGAATGCTTGAAAAACATTATTTGAATACTTAAAATACCGAAATAATTGAAATAACTGAATAAAAGACTGAATAAATTATTATTGTTTTTTTTTTTTTTTTAATTAGTCATTAAAGTTTTCTTAATATTACTTCTCTCAGCCACGACGTCTTCCAAATAAGCTAATGCAGAAAAAACCTTATCTTCCATACCTGTAGTAGTGTCAACAAAATGCCTTAATGTTTATAAAGCGTATTTAACTAGTTGAATCGTAACTTCAAAAGTCACTTCCTCTTCATTTTGTGGTTCGACTTCACTCTCGCTGGTATTTTCGATGGTTTCTGATGTAATTTCGTCATCTGTCCGTGTTCCACATACGGGTACGTTATTGTCCATGTTTCGATGTTCAAATAAGGAGTCATTCTCAATTTTTTCGAATTACTATTTCAAAATACTTTATTTCCGTTAGTTCACATATTATGGTGAATATTAATATTCAAATGAGTTAATAGTCTTTACATGTTTTTTAGTTTTTTTATATAAACATTAGTTTAAATATTTTACGTTTTCGTCAACACGATGTGAACGACAAGTTTTCGTACTGGTTACAGAGTAGAGACTACGTACCACTCGGCTCCGAGACACTAATTGTGTGATTTATTATTACGTCAACGATGACGGTTAGGTATTATACTGATTTTATGGTTGCGATTCGAGTACGCCAACGTGGAGATGGCTTAGGAAAGTCATTACGCACGCCGTCTTGTCGTTTCTTTTATTCGCGTGATGATACCGATTAACGTCGCATTGACCTTGTGCGCCGCCGTATTATCGAGAGACGTACCGTGGCTAGACAGACCGCGGAAACGTAACGGAAAAAAAAACCGAACGTCAAAACGGCTAGACCTAAAGGCTAAAACGCGTGCGTACGATGAATAAGATAACATGACCTTAAAACGTTTGCGTCACAGGCGTAAAACAATCTCGTTTTCGAACTAATAAAACTAAAGTTAAGACTCATTTTGGTCCTGTCTTTTTTTTCTTTCTTGCGCAGTGACGTTTTATAAGCTCGAATATCGCACTCCACAGTTAATTTTATTCTTACGCGAAAACACCGTTTGAAAAAAAAAATTACTACGTATAAAATTTATGAAACGTAAGCTTTGAGGGATAAAAATTGGGGTTTTTCACCATTCACAGACAAGGCAATAATCTCGACGAAATAGACAAAGCTAGTCACGGGTGACCCAAGTGCTTTTTATTAATTTTTAAAATAATTTAATGCCCTTTTTATGTATTGATATTGACTGGTTTATGAATATAAACCTACTTAAAAGGGTTTTTAAAGTGAAACGCTACAAAAAAAAAGTTGTGTTATATTTTATAAGTTTCATACATTTTTGATTGTTCGAAAGATATTAATTTTTTTAATAATTCAATTCGGTGGTAGGATGGTCGATGAAAAGTGATGGAGAAGGAAGACCTGTTATTGTTTTCTATTTTCTGACGCGGAGTATCGAATTGGCCTTCTCAAAATGTTCTTAAATTTTGAAATCGCAAACGAAATTCACTGAAGACTCAACGCATGGATATAAGATATCATTAAATATATTTAAAAGAATATTGACGCCTCTTCAATCACGTATCCAAGCATTGAAAAAAAAAAAAACAAAAACAAAAACAAAATAACCAATGTCAAATTCACTAATCGTTTTTTTTATACATAACGTATCGTAAACACATATTTTTAACCCTTGACAGACAAGGCTATAATCTTTAAAAAAAGACAAGGTTGGTCATGGATGACCCAAGTGCTTTTTATTCATTTTTAAAATCATTTAATGCACTTTTTGTTTATTAATGTCGACCGTTTTATGACTATATACCTACTTTAAAGGGTTTTTAAGGTGCAACGCTAAAAAAAAAAGTTGTTTTATATTTTATAAGTTTAATACATTTTTGATTGTTCAAAAAAAAAAAAAAATATATATATATTTTTTAAATTCACGTCGGTGGTCGGATGGTCGATGAAAAGGCATGGAGAGGGAGGACCTGTTATTAATTCCATTTTCTGATGCAGAGTATTTTAAAACTCGTTCCGGTTACGGGTGACCGGCCTTGCCTGTTGAGGGTTAAAAATTGATTTACCTCTACTGGTTATCATTATCTTCTATTGACCGGCACAAATTTGATCGGCAACTGTACAATGAGTGTGAAAACTGATTTGCAATCGTGAATCTTGTATATTACGTTAAAACGGAATCCTCGGTTTTTTTTCAAACTAATATATTATTTTGGAATGAGATCAGTCGATAGAGTTTTCGTATAGCTAATAATGGTCGGTATTTTTGGTTTTTTCCCCCTAAAACTGGCTTTGTACGCTGAAATTCAAAATACCGTGTTATTGGCCGTGTTATTGACGAAAAACAAAAAATAAAAAAAAAACAAAATTAAAATGTAAAAATACAATTTTTGAAAAAGATCTTTTTTTTCTTCAAAACACCCAATCGCTTTGTTTGATCGATCAGCGTGTCGGGACGAAAAAAGCGGGTTCGTTTAGCCCGTTAAACGATCCGACTGTCATCGCGGAGAATAAACATTTGTGTTACTGCAGGCATAGACTCGGAGCTACCTGCTGCACCTTGGAGAGTTTCGAACCCTGGGTTCCGAGGGTTGTGTTTGTATGAAAAACAAAACGACGGTACATGTTGAATATTATATCATACCGATCCAAATTTGCTGATGTCTACTGTTTTTATTCCAGACACAACCCGTTTATTTGAAATAAAAACGATTTAATTTTGTTTCATCGTTATAGTCGGAAACACTTGCGTTTTTTTCAATATTCTAAATTCGTTCCACGTCCCGTACTCACACGGGTATTGGTATTTTCTCGGTTTACACAAAAAATATCGTAAACCATAGAGATTTACTTCTGAAATCGGAGCGTTCGCGGGCTAAAAACCCCGGAGAGTGGCCGAGGTAGTAACGCGGAGGGTACGTGGTGCTCGGGTATAAAAACTCGTTCGCGAAACACGTGAACTCAATCGTTTTCCGACAAATAACAAGTAAGAGGACGTAAATAGAGTTTGAACTTAAAGAGAGTGTATTTCGCACCAATCGGAAACGACGGTTCGTCTTGTGCTCGTTTAATTTATTTGTCTTTTTCTTTTTTCGTTTTGGTTTGTGTAGTTTTTTTTTTTTTTGTACTTTCCGCTCGTCGGTCGTCATCGTTTTGGTGTCTGAACGGTGACGGGTCCGAGTGGTTTTTTTTATCACTCTATATAAACACCGTGCGGTCGTAAATGTTAAAAAATTACACATATGTAATTCGACACGCGCTTTCACATAGAACGCTGAAAAGGTATCAGAATTAAATAATTATCGTCGAATCCAATTGAATATATTCGATGATTACGTGAAATGAAATATAACGTCGTATTTGCGATTTAAATGGTGTAATCAGACTACGCGTTCGCAAGCTAAACACGACCGTGATCATTTAACTTTGCGCCTTTTTACCTTGTTTTGTTTGCGTCCTGTGGGGACGATTATATTAATTGACAAGCCCGTTACGTTTTGATTATCCACTGACGATCCACACTGCACATACATTCGTAAAATATGTACTAATAAAAACCGAAAGTTATGATAAATTCGATAAACCGACCGCGGATACGAGTTTTAACGTTTCGATAACAAAACGTTCGGATACTCTAATAATTGTAGTTCCGATAATAGAGGATTAGTATAACGGAGGTTCGGATAATCGAAGTTCTACTGTACTTATCGTATAGTACAGCGGTTCCCTAACTTTTTTAGCCTCGGAGCCTTTTTTTAAGAAGAAATTTCTCGTGGAGCCCCAAGAAATATTTAACGTTAATTTGCATTTGCCTGTGTTCTATGAAGCATAATTAACACGAACTGTATACATACATACAATAAAGGAAACAATAGTTTTAAAAGATGTCGTAGACTCTAAAGCAGAACTACATACGTCATTCTTCCGAATGTTGTTGTGAAGAATTATTTTTGCTACAACCATTGTTATTTTCCTTTGATCGATCAACAGTGGTTGGCTGACGATTTTCAGGTCTTATAGAGCCCGTTATGAACCACCGTTCCATTTAGTAGAAATACACTGCGTCGTTCGTAAATACGTTAAGTAAAATAATGACAAATGAAAAAATTGAATCAAAGAAAAAATACACGTTAGTTGTTCATAAATATGCACAACAAAATAATCACAGGTCCGTCGTTCGTCAATTCGCTCGATAAACTGATAAAATAATTGAGTAATTGAGAATCTAGTTTCTAGTATTATCTTAAAGGTACGTTTCCCTGGCACCGCAACTAATAATTTTCTCAATTTTTTTACCTCTATTAATTGTACCAGAATTTGTACCAATTTGTACCACCAAAATCAAAATTTGTACCCAAATTTTTCATGGTGAAAAAATAATTTTTCCTACGGGTGCCAAGGAAACGTTACTCCAGCACCCGATTTTCCCACAATTGCACTTTTCCGGCACCCGTAGGAAAAATTAGTAGGGTAAAAATTAGTATTTGGGTACTCATTTTGATTTTGGTGGTACAAATTGGTACAAATTTTGGTACAATTAATGGAGGTAAACAAATTGAGAAAATTAAAAGTTGTGGTGCCAGGGAAACGTACCTTTATCTTAATTCTAAAATTAAATAATTGTACACAGTTATCTTATCGGGATTTTACGTAATATATCGTTGAATGATGGCAACTTGAGTGTTGACGAGATTTTTATGAAATATACATATATTCGTTTTAAATAATTTAAAAAATTTCAAAATATTAATTTGTTGTGCACTAATAAACGAAGCCCTTGAGAAACCATTGCGGAGCCCCAAGGGCTCCGCGGAGCACAGTTTGGGAACCACTGGACTATAGTATATGCAATTAAAGATGTTCAAACGACAAAACTTGATAAATCAACAATCACAACGGCGATATCGATTCAAATTAAGATTTATATGTACGCTTTTGTGTTTCGTACCGCCTCTATGGGATTGAAAATGTTAACTTATCATAGATATTCATTGATCAGTGTTTTCTTCTAACCAAAAACTATAATATTTGTGATGAATACAATCGATCAGTTGTAATAATAACACACGTTGTAAATGTATGTCACCATGTACGTGTGTACGGTCTACAGAACAATAGTTTGAGACGGCTTTATTTGTGATTAAGCTCTCAACAGGATCGGAGTAGGCTGATGTCCGTACGGGGTCGTGGTAAATGACGTTGCCGATCGAAATTGAATCGGACGAAGTCGTCCGGCAATCATTTTTGTCGACCCGTAATCCAAAATCAAAAATAGTTATTATCGATTGTTGAAAAAAATCGAAAAAAAATTATGCCCGGACTACCCCGATTACCTACCAAAAACCTATGTCCACTTGAAACATTAAATTTTAAACCTGAATACTTACCGAACGAGCGTAATGTCGTAGTTACTAATCGAGTGTCGGGCCATTGATATTATATGTACTTTCAGCTATACGTTTTTTTTTTCAAATTCAAAAACTTTAAGCTCGTATTGAACCACGCATAATAATACTTGTATTTCACACACTCCAACGTGTTTACCAAAAAAAAAAAAAAAAAACGTGCAGTTCGTGAATCCTGACACGACAGAAGGGTAGTCACGAATTCTCTGACCCCCCTCTCTCTCTCCGGCCTCGGCTCCCGAGCGTCCCCACCCCCGACGAATTCCCCCCTCCACGATTAGCCCCGTCGACCCTGTCGAAAACGCGACGCGAAACATATTATCAAATAATACGTAATTACCGAGGAGAAGCCGTGTCATTTTTTCCCCTTTTTTTTTTTTTTCCGTCGCACAGATCGCGGCTCGAGGCGTTCGAACAGACGTGCGCCGTGGACCAGATAACCAGCCGGTGCGCGGGGCCGCCGTCGTTGTGCCGCGAGTCCATCGTCGGCATACTGGGCACGATGCTGAGGACCAACTGCGCGTGCAAGGACACGTCGCCGTCCAAGTTCTACGACTGCATGGGGTGGCAACGCGTGTTCTGGTTCAACTCGTGCGTCGGTACGTATTGTATTATTATTATTATTATTATTATTATTGTTATTACTATTATTATTATTATTATTGTTTCGATTCGGGCAATATTATTTACACCTAGGGATGTAAAGTTTCATGAAATTTATTTTCTTGAAATATTTCATGAAAAATTCATGAAACATTTCTTTTCCATGAAAAATATATTTTTTTATTTCCAAGTGTTTTTTTTTTCACATTTTTAAAAATTCGTTTATTGTATGAAATAAAGAAAATATGTAACATAGTTACATACTACATACATAATGTATGATACACAAACATAGACATATATAAAAAACTAGATAACCGACTATAAGACAATATTGAAGTCAGCCATATGCCAACAGGGAAAAATTGCGTGATTGACAATATGATATTATTATGTCATATTGATATATAATTATTAATTTATAATTTATAACCATTGACCATTAACAGTATTTAGGAAGGTGCAAAAAAATGCGCGCGTTCAACGTGTGATCGAATTCTCAAACTGTGGATTCGAATGCGTTTTGTTGTAAAATTTTAGGAGAGGTGGAGGGGAGGGAGAGGAGGCGAATCGGAAAGTGTATACAAGTGGAAAATCCCTAAATACGTCATATAAATAAATATCATATAGATTTACCGTTACATAAAATATTAGATTCAAAATCATTTGATTGACTGACTACGTTATTCATATTTTCAAAAAACTTTCAAAATAGTGGATAACTAATGTTTAACTTTTATTAAAATCTAAAGAGCCAAAATTTAAAAAAAAAAATCGTATTCATAAAATTACTATTTTGATACGCGTATGAAGCTATAAAATAACATTTTGAATTCATAGTTTTGAGATTCAAAATTAAAAAAAAAAAAAAACGGTTTTGATATTATAGTCATAGTACATTAACGAGTACCTGACGAGTTAGAATGTTCAAAATACATGTGCGAAACCGTAAAAACACGATTATAGATCGATCTAGTCTTAGAAACTTTATTGTTCAACGAGAAAAAATAAATAATAATACCTAATAAAAATAAATTTAATTCACACAGAAATCTCGCGATCTGTTTTTCCTGCGCATTAATGTGATTTAATACTGCGTCCGCGTCCGAGGAAAACCGCGCAAAGTGTTCTTGGCACCTTTGCGATGCAAAGTAAGTATACGTATCCGAATAGTGCACTGTTTGTCACGTCGTGATTGTTTTTGACATAATTACATTGATAATTATTGTAGAAAATTAAAGTTAAATGGTTTATAAAGGTTAGATCGTTTTGTATAAATTAGTGTCTTTGACAAATTGTAGTGTGTTGTGGATATTCAGTGGCTCGTTGTTGAGGCGTACGGACAAGCTGTTTGGGATGTTGTGTTTGGCTCTTTCTTCGTTGAATTTGCGGCATTCTAACAGTAGGTGTTTGAGCGACACTTCCAGTCCACAATAGTGGTGCATGGTTCAGGCTCGCTATTATCCATGAGGTGTCTATGGGTATGCCAGGTGTGTCTTATTCTTAGACGCGTTAATATTACGACCTGTTCTCGGTTTAAGGTTTATTATTTACAACGAGATTAAAAGAATGTTCATTTGGTGAATGTGCTTCGGATTGTCGCGTGCTGGCGGCTGGTTCGCCCTACGAATTTTACTCTGGATTATACCCGATTTGCCCTAATTAAACTTTTCATCCGTCTTCTGTTTTTCACAATGAAATACAATAAATTAATTTCCTCTTTATTGCACATAATTTTGATACTTTTTAGTAACTACGTATCGTAACTAGTCATAACTACGTACACTTATACTTATGGCCGGATTAAGGGGGGTCTAGTAGGGGCAGCAGACCCTGGGCCGTTCTCTATCACTAAAATAATAGGGCCCCGTAACATTTTGAGCTTATTTTAAAAACTTTGTGATAACATAACAATTTCGTTACAATATATGAGGCATTGTCAACCTTTTTTTTTTTTTTGATTCAAACAACATACTTAAAGTCTTTGATTTTTTTGTAAAAATCAGTCACTAGAGGAAGTATTCTCTTGTATATTCACATATTTGAACATATATTTGACGATCTCGGTTGCTAATAGTTCGGCTGAGAGAGCCTTTTCGAAATTGACTATTGTAAAAAACAATTATTGGACTACTCAACCCCAAGAAAACTTAGACATACAAATGGTCATTTATTCTGAAAATGATCTGTTAAAATCACTAGATTCAAATCAAATGCTAAGAGATCTGGCTTCTGATGAAGAAAGAAAAAAAGATTGAGAGAATATTTATTGTTTTATGTTATTTATTTATAGTTTATAATTTTATAAGTTAAAAAAAATTGAATTTTAAATGTATAATATTCTTATAAATATTTAATAAAATTCAATGAAGCACTGTTTGTTACTATTGACTTCCATGTTTTATTCAAGTCATGAATGGTATTTTTCTACGATTAGTAGTTTTGTAGATGTGATGTAGAAAAAATATTGTACATTTTCATTTATTCAATTATTTTAAAATGAAATATATGAAATAAATAGGAAATATATTTGTGTGCGAGTGACACGAGCGACTTAATGAAGTGTCTTAATACGTTTTGCTAAAAGGGCCCTCATGAAACTACAGCCCTGGAGCCCAATCCAGTTCTTAATCCGGCCTTGCTTATACTGTATCTATATTGTATATACGATTATTTTTATATATTTTACTATGTGTATCGTTCAGTCGTATTATACACAACACATTGACATAAACGAACGTTTATAATTTGTAACAATAAATTTCGTTATTACCAATAAATAAATAAATAGTCATTATATGATACTGTACGAGTATAAGTGTACAGTATTTAACACAACTTCCGGTTTTCTGATTTTCGCGATTTTTAGATGAAAACAAATTTAACGTTCAACTTATAACTCATAACCGTTAGATATGCCGTGATAAAAAAAAAAAAACAAACATAAACGTATTAACACCCGTGTTAACGCATTCATTTCGTATAACCAGCACGGAGATCGGCGTTACGAGTTTTTGCACTCACCGATGATTCCATTGTACGTTTGATTTTAATAAGCGAGTTTTCTGGGACTCGTAAATCCTATTATTCCAGTCGCACAAATCACTATGTCCGTTAAAGTAACGGTCGAGCAGCCGTCGCGCGGCACGTCTTTGATGTTTGAAGAAAAAAAATTAAGTTTTGTAGGCACAAATTGTCCGAATAAACTTTTAGCTTTTAAAAAATTGCTCCATGAGTAACGTAATGCGTTCCGTAAAGTGCTTAGGGATGTCGGTGAAAAAAAAAACATCCTACGGTAGACTCTTTGTACGAAAACGTAATACCATTAAGTCGTGCACAATACGTTTGAAATAACTATAAATATTAGAGAAATATTAACGTTCGGCCGGTAAGTTTTTTCACAACAAACAACGCTTCTTTCGGTCGAACATTCTTTGTTGAATGTAATGAAATCATAACTTTAAGTACTGTACGTTCACAAAAAGCATGAGACGGGGAAATATTTTTGAATACTCATAACGACAAACGTGACTTAACACGTGATCGACTCTTTGTAATGGTTTTCAAACTATTTTCAATCACTCATTGGATGGTTTCTTCCCTCGTCTTATTCGTGTTTTTTTTTTTTTTAATCTCGTACCGCATATTCTTATTATGCATTTGGGTAAAGATTGTATATTTTCTAATAAATAATAATAATTTAAAAAAAAATGTTTCGTCGAACATTGGTGACATCGAAAATAATTTAAATTCATTTCGCTTTGAAAAATATCGTTTGGAAATTGAAATCACATTTTGATCGGATAATATTATTATCGAAACGAAATAATACCTTAGTTGCACGTGTTTGAATGTAGACACAATTGGTGCCCAACCCGCAGCCGCGGGCCACATGTAGCCCGCGAAGGTATTCTGTGTGGCCCCTTTACGAATTTTCTAAAATAAAAAAAATTTTGAAAAAAAGTAAAATAATTACAAAATATTTTTTTCTATTAATTTATGAATTTTTTTCAATAAATATTGCAAAAATACAATAATTATGAAAGCGATGAAACTAAAAACTATATAAAAATGTTTTACACTTATTTTTAATTGAGATTGTATTTCTTCAACTAAAAATGAATAACCTGGTTGAAATTTAAATGTTCATATCCTCAAAGTTGATTAATGTAACGGTACCTGCGAAGTGTACTTCAATCCATAATCTCTTCAACATGCAATATAAGGTATGAAAACAAGTCTAATACGTAAAATCGTTTTTGTACTTTTTTACTTTGCGGCCCGCTTGAAGATAATTGTTTGCCAAAGTGGCCCGCTGAAGAAAAAAGGTCGGGTATACTATACACTATACGTAAGTGTGTGTTGCCGGAAAATATGGCAATTAGTCAACGGCGACTGATATGGTCAAGAACGATTAAGCCTGATTTAGTAAAAAAATTATCGTCAATGACGACGTGTCATTAACGTTAATTCATTGACGAAAAAAAAAATCAATGACATAATGTCGATGCATTTAATTATTGAAAATCGCCTAGACAAACGTTGTACTAGTAATAATGATATCGGCTTTGATTACGTTAGTATTTCAAAACCGACATTGATTATTCAGAATGACAATTTTTTTTTGTTCACCAGTTTATCATGCGGTTAGCACTCCGTGAAAAAATGACGTTATACAATATGTCATAAAACCATTATGTAATTTTATTATAATTTTTTACACGCAAAGTATGAGCTTGGCGTATTCACCAATAATGTTGATTGATTTCGTTTGTATGCAAATTGTTCTGGAACAATATCAAAATGCTTTTTCGATAGATAAGGTATTATTATTATTATTATTATTATTACTTATTCATTTCTCAAAAAAAAAAATACCGGGCCTCACACAACAATACTTGTAAATTCACAAGATTATCTAGATTAATACGGATGTGTATTCATTTTATTTTTCAATAAGCCGAGAAATTTTTAACACGATCTAAAATCATCGAGTGTTTATAACTTGAGATACTTGTGGAGAAATAAAAACAATTTCTAAATTATTCTATTCTGTGACAACAAACAAACTTATCATACAATATACTTACTGTACACATACGTATTGGCTGTAATAAATATTAAAACATCCACACATATATATATATATATATATATGTTCTGGTAACCTACATTTCGAATCTCCCTGCATGTAGCGTTCTCTCTGCATCGGACTCCCAGATTCTCCCTGCATCGGGCCCCCAGCGTGTCCAACGGCCAGTCGTTGAGTGACAAAACAAAATAATACACAATTAACTATTTAAATGATACAAATAAAACTTTTAAAAATTCAAAAAAATAATTTTTTAAATAATATTCACAAATTTAATGGTAAATATCTTTTAACTAAATTTTATGAAACATTTTATTAAACAGTACTTCTGCAAAAAGAACAAATTCAAAACTCAAATTCAAACTTCCTTGTATATACTTATCAAGTAAATATTATTATTTTTTACTAAATACAGTTTACAAATTATTTTATGGAAAAAAAATGTATTTTAAAATCATAAATTATAAAATTTTCTTCGTTTAATTACACGAAATTTCCCACGTATACCTCATATTCGGAAAGTACCAATAAATTCTTTATGCTTTAAACTTTTAGTTTATCACTATCTGCATCGGGGAATTCGCGATTTCATGGTAAAAATAATTAACTTCATGAATTCTCCCCATAAGACTAATGCAATATTTATTTATCTTTGCACCCATATATCTAAAAATTTTGCACGACAATCGACTACAAGACCCATACCATTTGATTCCTGAGGCTTTTCTCTAACAACCTGTATATGTCTTTGTTGGGGAATTCATTGGCCAGAGCGTCCTTAAAATCTTTAAGATATTTTTTTTCATAATACCCTAAAAAAAAATAAATTTATAAATATACAAAGATAAAAAAAATCGCTTGACATTTTAAGATTTTATTTTTCAAATATTATTTCCGAAAACAAATTAGTAAAAAATAGTAAAATTTCAAAACACAACATATCAAGTTTATACATTAAGGGTGACTTTTGCAAGCTATAATTTTCTGAACATTTTTTATTTATTAACGAAAATCTACTTACAAAAAATAAGCATACTTTTTTTGCATAAAAACAATACAGTGTAAAATAACCGCACCTTATTTACTAATAAATAGATCGGAGATCTACGATATCTTACGATCGGAGATCGGCCTTCCTGGTACTATTATATAAATCTGAAACGTTTTATCACGTAAAACAGAATTTGATTTTTTATGGGTTAGGTCGTTTTGGTTCTATGCACCTCATATTATCATTTAAATTAATACCTATAATTGTATTGTAGTAAACATTTTATAAAAAGATTTAAATTAAACTCATATTTGTACACCTATATTTTCCTAAAATTGCAAATTATATGCGTTCATAAACTTGTGGCCCGCTAAGAACATTCGATATTTTTTGTGGCCTTTGAATAGAAAAATTTTGGAGACCCCTGCTCTAAATCATAAAACTTATGATTTGCAAACGAATTTCTCTAGTCGGAAAATAATTCGAATGAAATATACATTTTGTAATTCAATAAAAAAAAAAAAAAAAAAAAACAAATGTTGAAATTTGCCACCCTTCAAATGTCGCCGCTCTAGGCCCACGCCTACGTGGCCTGTGCCTGAATACGCCACTGACAGTGGTGTACTCGGACCAAATCTAAAATGTAGAAAAACTGCAAACGTCGTTAACCGAAAACATTGCGATATTGTTTCAGTGGAGGCGCAACGGGAATTCCACATGGCCAAGATCAAGAATTCGGCGAAAACGTCGTCGCGGCACACGCACGCGGAGCAGGAGGGGGCGCGGGAACACGCAGCCGCCGCTTTCGCCACCAGCACTACCACGGCGGTGGCGATCATCAGGCCGCAACAGACGCCGGTGGTGCCGGTCACCGGGGCCGCGCCGACCACGACCACGGTCAGGGTGCTGGTGGCCGGCCACAAGTTCGGGTTCGACGTGGCGACCACGTCGAGAGCGGTCACCTCGACCGTCCGGCGAATCACGACCGCGGCTACGACCACGACGACCACGACCACGGTCGCGCCACCGACCACCACCACCACCACCACCACCACCACCACCACCACCACCACCACCGCCATGACCGCCGCCCCGCCGGCCACCCCGACCACCACCACCTCCGTCGCCGCCACCACCGTGGCGATCGCGTCTCAAATGCCTTTGCGTGAGTAGCCACCGTTAGCCAGGTCCGACCGGCACGAAACGTTATAATTAATAATATGTAAAATAAATTTAAATATACTTACCTATAATACGTATACAAACAGCCAATGAGTGCTTTTATTTCAATAATGTTTGTGTCCAGAGCATCACGTTCCCGTTCAAAATTTGAACGAACTTTTGCAATATATATATTTGTACATTTTACAATGGTATCAATGATTAGTCGAGAAAAAAATACATCCCGAGCTTCAATTTCAGTATTTGCATTTTGAGATACACCTTTTACGCCATGTTTTTCGGTAACTTTATTTTGTGTAATTGTTCGTATATTTTCATTTTTTTTTTCGAAAACATTTCGTACCATCTTTACCTCGAAAACATTCAACTCGCATATTCAAAGGAACTTCGTCATCTGATGAATGGTAAGTGGCATCAAAATCATTCGAAGTCGTATTATTATATACCATAAGGTTATCTACTGATTGTTCTGAGTCAGAATTATAATACGATTTAAGAAGGTCTTCTTCGACTACATTTTCATCACCTATATTTTCATCACCACTTGACTCTCCACCCCAAACATCAGAAGCATGGTCGGTTTCTTCCGAATATAATTCGATTCGCCACTTTTCTAAGTTGTTTATATCCAAAAAAATCGCTATACTGTACGTAAAAAAATAACGACACGAACACGCGCGTGGGGTAATTATTTTCCAAACACGGATGACAACCAAATTAATTGACTCCCGAGCATACACAAGTGACAAAAATGAAATGGAAATAACGTATGACTGTTAATAATATATATTTAGAAAGGTACATGAAACCACGATATCTAACCGCAAAAGATAAAGATGAAATAGCGATAATAAAATATACGACTGGGGTTATTAATCACCCAGCGCGCGTGGTCAAAGGATAATAAAACGTATTCATTTGAAACTGCATTCAACACCGATTCGGGTGTCGCAGGGAGTCCGAAAAAATATAAACCGGGAAAGGGGGTGAAGCCAAATCATCAAAAAGGGCACTTGTCGGTTATCACCGCTATCGCGTTAATTATATATATATAAAAAAAAAAAAAAACATTATAAAAACGTGCACTATTCCATGATTATTCGGGTGTTTATTTGAATTTTTCGCCTAATTAGTTGACAGCATTAGTAGAACTTTGGGATTGATAATTTTTGAGATAATTCCGATATCAATGACTTGTGTTTTATATTGATTTATTTCGTTTTTTTTTTTTTTTTTGGTGTTTTCACGTGTTCCATTTAACCTGACGGCCATTATGTCAAGAACCTACAAGTGGTGGGCATAATCGGTTTTCAAATATCCGGATAATCCGGATTATCCGAATAATTTTTGGTATTCAATGAATCATTTTTATATTTTTCATAAAATAAATGATATAACCTGTTTATAATACAAAGGAAATACCATTCATAAACTGCCATTCATTTAAAATAAGTATGAGTTACATAAAAAGCAAATCCATATATCCGGATAATCCGGATAGTTCGGATATCAATTTGATTCAATTTCGGATTTCGACATCTGGATATCCGGATAATTCAGATATTCGGATTTCATGCCCATCCCTAGAACCTGTTGTCTACCAACGTGGTTTTACACTGCGAATCGGGGGACGTATCGGAATGAATGCTGAGGAGTATTTTGCGACCCTTAGACATTTCTTTTAGACGGCAATGTGTACTAATATTCAAGAAACTGAATTGTTTTAATTTATCCCATGTTATCATGGCGTAGGATCAATTGTGTATTTATAATCGTCTTTTTATAATTATTGCGGCAGTCGTGATAACCGACAAGTACCTCAAGAAGTACATCTAAAGAATTTTCATACTTACCTTTTGACGGTGTAAATAAATAAGATTTCACTTATAATAAATAACTGTTCAACCGTTTGATGTATCAATAGGGCTGGGCAACTCAACCAATTTCTGTAACTCTTTAAGACGAGTTATTGTCAAATAAAATGTATAAGTCGAGTTAAAAGTCATAAATAATTTCTTTGGCTTGATTAAAATAAAAATGAACCCGAGAAAAATAACTCGGTAGAACGTTGTTCTTCTCTTACTGGAAATAAAAAAAATAAAAAATAATAATAATACAAATTGTGAAAATTGCTTTTATTTTCCAAATTATTCTTACTGATATTTGTACACCAATAACGACACACATTTCAAACAGACAGTACAGCTATTCAAACAATTTTTAATTAATTTTTTATCAATGTCAAATTTCACGTATGATGCGTATACATACGTTTGTATGTCTATTATAATATTACCAATGCCCAAAATAAAATGAAAAAGCTAAAAATCTCGTTTGGAAAATTTAATTGAAATTTCAAATCGATGACAATCCGTCGTTTCACCATATTTTACGAAAACCACGCCTAGGTCGATTCTTTCTAACCGATGATAAAATAGTGAAAGAATGTTTAGCAACAATATCAATAAGGACAAAATAAAAAAAAATTAAATAACAACAGAAATCGTACAGTGGTAACACAGATAGTCAATAATTGGGGTTAAAACACTAAGTCTAAAAAAAAACCAAAAATTCCAGAACCTCAAAGGCAAGAAGCTCGTACTCGTCATCATGGCAACAACACCAAAGTGGGTCCAACTTATAACTTATGCCAACACAACTTCAGAGCAATCAACACACACTGTTTCTGATTCAACATCTACATTTCTGACAGAAATAAAAATCTTATTAAACCCTCTACTTTCCCTTTTCACCGTCCTAATTAAACAAACTCACAGCGCATTTCCCATAAGTTATCACAACCAATTACCAACAATTGCATTCAACATATTACTTACGTAATCTTTACGTTACATAAATCTTATTACTTTTATTTTGTATATTTTTTTCTTTTTCTTATATTCTATATACTCAATATTATGATATAATATTTTATTGTTATTTTAACTGTGTGATGTATAATATGATTGTTGAGCTGTAATAATTGATACTAAAAGCTAAATAAAAAAAAAACACAAAGTCAATCCTTTAGTTAAACAATTATTGATTAAGTGAGGGTCAAAATGTTAATCGTCGGTTCATAAGCATAGATCTAGATTTTTTAGCCATTCTCTAGCTTCTTCCCCGGCTTCGTGAATTCCATCAATGCCTGTTTCAAATTTTGACAGTGGGCATTCTCGTACGACGTGTCTGACTGTCTGCACCTGGCCACAAGCACAGTCTAGCGAGTCCACCATTCCCATTTTATTTTTCATACGATCGAAAAGAGCGAAAAAGGTTTCGAGTGATTTGGCGTAGAGGGTTTTTATCCACGACCATTTGTTACAAAAGAATATCGAAAACGTTTCGATCGGCGTGGCGCCACGACGTTTTTCGTCACCTAAAAATAACATGACTGAAAACTACCGTCGAAACGCGAGTAGTGAATTCTCGAAAATTTCGTCGTCGTCCCCACTTTGTCCCCCTTTATCCTCCTTGTGGTGTTCTCTCCAATGTTTATTTCGTAGTGAGAAAAATTACTCTTGCGCGCGGAAACAATATTATCGTCGTGACGGGCGTAAAGACGTATACTCGCGTTTAACTACGATTACGATCAAATATAACGCGACGCCGTCGTCGTCGCACGACACAACGACGTGACGATTTATTACGGACCGTGACAGACCAGCACGACGATAAAACATAATCGTATAATAACATGTAATATAATACCAGTGAAATTGCCCTTAAAGCCCAAACGAAGCACCAACGGGGTGGTACGTGTGTCATACGGTTCAGGTTTGTGGTGGGGGTGGGCTGGGGGGAAGTATCCATAGTGTTTGATCTAGGCTGTGTTAAATTGGAGAAACCAAAAACGTGTGAAAAGACTGAAATTATTCAATTATACCACGATATTATATAAAAAGAATAAAATGACGTAAGAGGATAAAAAAAAAATGTATTAAAACGTCAAAAAATTCATAGTGAAAGTTTCAAAATTGAATTTGTTGTTATAACACAAGTATCCAACTTTTTATTAAGTTTTTGTTAAGGCATTTTGTGTTTTGTAATATTTTTGAGATAGACTTTGCTTCAAAATTAAATTTTGACTCGGTGTCTGATACGATTCAAATACATTTATTTTAGGATACGCCTCACGATATCATTTATATATATGTATTTCAAAAACGATAAATGAAATGCGGAGTAAGCGCACTCGTCTATCGCCGTCGAACCACGCGACTTTAATCGACTAATGTCGTTCGAAGAGCGGATCAGATTGAAAATCTCTGGCCTAAAGTGATTAAGTCTACGGCTGTTCTCTGGGGAGAGGACAGATCAATCCGAAACAAATGACGAAAACCTCATCGTGTCCAAAACAATAACCCTAGTCACGTCGTGAGTCCAGTAAGCGTACTTTGATGGGTCAGCAACAGGGAAATGTCCCCCTTCTCCTGAGAAACTTTTTGCTATTTTGCTTAACGCATATTTATGTTCGATTGTACAATATTATGTTCTCGACACTTTAATCATGTGAATATTTAGTTATAGATTTTCGATATCACTTATCAATATAAATCAAATAAATATCACGTTTTGATCACATTGATATTAGATTAAATGATTCTAAACACATTTGGACGCCATTTTTATCTATAACTATAATACCATATAACATTGAAATAGATAATAGCCTGTGTTAACCGTCTGAATCGTCGAACGTTATAAATTTATAATCTAAATTCACGATGAAAATTTTTTCCTAGTTGTTTCTGCGTTTTACGTCTGTTGATTACGCACGATGTTTAAATCGATAAATAGTGAAAACAGCGATGTGTATTATGTGCGAACCCTTAAATTCAGAAACTTACTCGGACCATTCAGAGAAACGTTACATTTATTTTCAGTCATTTAATATTGAGTGATAATAAGGCTAATGGACATTTAAATTTTAATGGTTTTCAAGTGAGGCATTAAATATTTGACCCTTCTCCACCGGGATGTTTCTTAAGTACGCCCACGCATATGCTGGCAACATCCGTTTTCGAAACCGTCGCGCGTCTAAGGCTGGCTGTTCGCATGCCGTGTCGGCTGAATGTTTTCTAAATGTTCGTCACATCCCAAATACCGTACAAGCACACACGAACGTTCGCTAAGTAGTGTTTTCCGTTCACACCACTTGACACTCGGCGAATATCGAGTGTTCGTGTGCAAACTTTCGGCGAACGTCGCGTGTTCAGAGCCAACGTAACAGGCACTTTTTACCGCCGAACGTTTCTATATCTCTCGGTTAGGTCAAAATTATCCAAGGTTATCCATACACTCGGTGTAATTTTGAGGGCAGTAAAATCAACTTAGGTTTATTTTTCCTCGGTTATATTTTTATCCAAGCATATTTTTACCGAGGGCGGGGGGTTGAGACGATAGGAAGTAATGTAAAATCCTATGGCGACGACCTAAATCTCAAGTGGGTGATAACCACTACCCACCGTCAACACCGATCGAATATATTAGAACGTCGTCGCGATCGAGATCCCGTTCGATATTTCGAATTTGAAACGTCGTCTTGAGCAGTTCGACAAAAGAACTCATTGAACCGATTTGAAAAAGTACAAAATGTTATGCCAAATATGACGTAACTGATAGATATAATACGTAATGTGTAAATATACATACCTACACATTTTTGATATTTCATACTCAAAGATGACAAAAAATGTGAATCGGAACCGGTTGACTTATTGAAATCTCAATGATTTATTGGACGTATAATAAATTTGATGTATTTAAAATTGGGCGAAAATAATCTTAACATCAATAATAACAATAAAACAATAATTTAAAATTAATGTGTAACTAATGTTTAGTAAATAAAATAGTGTTATATTTATACGTATAATTTTCTTTTTCTTTTCCGAATCAATCGTTTCATAAGAAACTTAATTTTTTCAACTTTCGTTTCACATAATATTTCAAAAAATAACGTGTGGCCGCCCCCCCCCCCAAAAAACATTGAATATGGTTGATTAAAAAAGTAGATTGATACGTATGCGTGAATATTGCCATCTTATTGTTTTCGCATAGACACAAAAAATGACGATAAATCATTTGGAACATGTTATTATTTGAAAAAAAAAAGTTTAAAAAATGTCTTTCTCGGTTGATTCGATTAAGTGTTATTCGATAATATTTTGTTTTATTAATAAATAGGTTATTTTTATATGTACCACGTGATATCATATTCGTTATAATATTTTGACTACAAGCGAAAATAAAAACGAAAAGTAACAATATTGTTTTCGATATTACTCACATTTCCGCACGTTATTATTATAATTATAGTAAATTTTTTACTGTTTTAAAATATTACGATTAAATATCCATTTACTACGATACGTTTTGAACACGTCTTATTCCCAAGATTTTGTCTGCAAATAATACGATAGAAAATATTAATGAAGTATTATGAATTCTGTGTTAGACTCAAATGAAATTTCAGAAATCAGGAAATTTTTCTCTCTGACATAATATCTCTATTTCGATTTTCTTAAGAAAACAAACATTTCGAAAAAAAAAAATTGAAAATAATTTAAAAACATAGCAAACAACTATACTTGTTACAAAGTATATCGTAAATTATTAAACTGTGCTGTACTGTCCAGTAAAAACTGTATTTTTAAATGTTAAATTTAAATAATAACCAAATTTGTGTCCATGATCATTATTACTTTAATTTTACACAATATTATGAAAATGTTGAAATTAAAAATTACAATTAAAATTACTATTCACTGCACTCGGTGGTAGAATTTTTATTTTAAAACAAGCAATAACACACATACTACGCCGTGTGCGTTTATCTACTCGCGGTGTAGGTCTGTGTGTTCGGACGCTTTTGTCCCGACGCGCCACACGATTTATCAATCGAAGTAGAACTCGGCCATTATTTTAACGTCACGGTTTCCCCGGCTAAAATGCATTTCGGTCGTCTTGAAAATCGCACGCTCATTAATCTTACACGGTTTCTAGGCGGTTGCAGTTTGCAGAGATCACCGCACTACAACAAGCAGTTCATGTCTGAAGGCGACGTCATAAGGGTGAGTACACCGATATATATATATATATATATATATATATATATATATATATATATATATATATATATAGTGTGTGTGTGTGTGTGTGTGTGCGTGTGTGCATGTGTGCGTGTTTGTTGTTTTTCTCGAATGTTACATCATAAACAATGAGACCTTTGAACGGCGGACGTTTTCTGCGAATCTTAAACCGTCCATCGTCGGGAGGTGTCGATTATTGAGGATTATAAATAATGTTAATTTATTACAATACACAGTCATAATGTATGTCATTGTATTAGTAATAATGTCTACTTATAATATGTTCAGTGGTCGACTTCATTAAAAAAATTAACAATAATAATATTAATAATAAAGAATTGATGAATAAATAGTTATTATAACGTACGTATCGATCACTCTAATATTTGTAAAAAATAAACCGTAACATATTTTGTCATATTATTAAAACCCTCATCAGACAAGGCCGGTCACCCGTGACCGAAACGAGCCTTAAAGTACTCCACATCATAAAATAGTATCGATAACAGGTCGCCTCTCTCCATACCATTTCACCGACCACCGGCCTGAATGATTTGAAAAAAACATTTATCTATTTTTTTTGTGATTCACCTTGAAAAACACTTTTAAGTAGGTATGTACGTATTCATAAAACATTCGATATCATTATATGAAAAGTGCATTAAATGATTTTTAAAAATAAATTAAAAGCACTTGGGTCACATGTGACCAGCCTTGTTTGTTTCTTTTAGATTATAGCCTTGTCTGTCAATGGTTAATGTTATATGATATAGTATTATCAACGTACAAAATGGGCATACTTTGGTGAGACACTTGGAATAAGTACGATCTATTGGTCTCTATCTATCTATGAAATTTTTGAACGACACAGACGATTTCCTTTTGAATCCGTTTACAATAAGTCAGGAACTCTCCAGGATACTCGATACGGATAATATTTCTGATCGGAACACTCATCAGATTGATTCGCATTTATAAATAATCCATAATATTATAGGCCTTTTTTTTTTTTTATCATAAACCTTTTAACTGATATTATAATTGCGTGATTCAAAGAAAATGCGATTATTATTCACTTTTAATGAAAATTCGCAGTTCATAACGGCAATGATCGTAGGTTTAGTTACGTTCATATTCGATTCAAACGTCGTCGGATAAGATAGAACGCAGTGGCGAGAAGGGTGAGACGAATAAAACGACGGGAGTCGGCAACGACGTCTTACCGATTGGCAACTTCACTTTATTCTAATTTTTTTCCAATATTTACTCGATGTTTTTACGACCTTTAAAAACTTTAATTTTGACCAATAATGGAAAACGGACGCAAAAGCAAATATTGCGATTCGGAACTGCCATTTTGGCATTGGATATATTGTAGACATCGTTGATATTATATTTCAACGGGGTGCGTGCGGCGCCCACGCACTAACAAGCGGAATAAAATAAGATACGAACCGCTTTTTTCCTATCCAAACGCATCGTAAGATTGTCCATTATTCAGACGCTGTACACTGTATTTAATGCGCAGAGAAAAAAATAAATAAATAAATAAATAAATCGTACACTAAATTTTATAGCAATGGGATTCTGCCCAACCATGTTTTTAAACCGACCCGACGAGCTAATTGATGTTTTTGAAAATAATGTATTAGTTTTATTGTTTAAATTTAAATTAAAAAATTTGTAATTTAAACTTGAAAATAATGAAAGTTTCCTTACCGATCTTGTTTTTGGAGTTCTCACCTATTTGAAAAATAAGTTTCAGACCCGCTTTAGATATTTCGAAACTGTATTCGAATTTTTAGTTGTTAGTTATAAAAATTCGTCGAGCTCACGTCAAACAGAAATTTCAAAAATTATTTCAAGGAAACTAAAGTGTATCAATTTTACACCGTGTGGCCAGAATAGTCTATTCCAAATTAAAAAAGAAAAAAAAAACATCTTCGTGAAAAAATATCAATATTTAGCTACACACACTTATACGAGTAGACGTTTTCGAGAACGAAATACGTCAAATTCGAGTGCAGATCAACCTTTAGTAACGGATTTACGATACAAAGGATGCTACCTATAATCGGTACCACAACGTTTGATGCAAACTATCAACGTATTGAATAAAAAATACAAGCTTTTCAATGAGTAACATAGTCGTAACCATTTTTGAATTATAAAACACAAAAGTATATAAATGAATATAAAATTTTCTGAATAAATCTAAGTCATTCGTCAATTTCCTTACTTCGTTATTCCTCAAAAAATGTCAGCCCCCGATTCCGCCGAAGCGTAGTACAGTAGTGACTCGATAATTCTAACCTCCATAATTCGGAAAACTCCATAAATCGAACTAAACGCTTTGTCGCCTGAGAAAATCTCTGTAATTAGAAGAAAATACATGTATACCTGTATATCGGTCCCCTCGATGATACGAAATAGCTATTGATGGTACATACGCTCTACAATTCGAATTTTTTTTTGCCAGTACCTCTATGATTCGAATTTCCTTAAACATGATACATTTATAATGTGCAATGAATGTACATATTCATCGTGATATTATGATAACGCTATGGATCAAATCGTGGCTAACAATTTAACACAAAAAAAAAATAATAATAATAAATAAAAAAATAACAGATTCCTTCAATAAGACTATGTAACAGAATGTAATATGTAAAAAAATAAATAAAAACCAATTAATTAATATTTGTAATATGTCATAAATAAATAAATAAATTTCAATTGATAAATATACATACAATAACTGTTCACTTCTCTTGAGTTCGAATTCCCCCGCCCCCCTCCCCCCAATCGATTATTCGAACACTCGGCAAATCGAAAACCTCTGTAAATTGAATTTTTAGCTCGGTCCCCTGAATTTCGTGTTGTTGTGTGACTACTGTATCTCAGAATCGGCCCGCGGTAAAAAAAAAAAAAAAAAATTGTAGCCTCTTGTTTCATAGGAAGTGTCCGTTAGCAGAGATTTCACCGTACGCTCGTGATACATAATACAGACGTTCGACGTGTACACCGTACACGTAGTCGGTGCGTGATTCACGGGGGACCGTATATCGTTTTTAAGGCACGAGACTGTTTTTTTTTATTTTTTTATTTTTTTACTCAAACGGGATAATTTAATTGTATGTGTCTTGTAGCGAAATAAATTTCAACGCGTATAAATATTATGTACACGCGTGAGTGTATACTCACGCGTGTATAGCGTTTTCGATTTGAGCACGTTTTTTTTCTTTTTCTTTTACATTATCGAAATAACGTGACGTCACAACTTACGTCGTACTTTATGATACGCGTAAAGTCGAAATTCGTTCACTGCGTCCGGCCAACGAAAAACTGGTATTAACACTCAGAAAATAAACCGTATTTACATTACTCGTGTTCTGAACGATAAATTGTCATTTATCCGATCATATCGCTGTGACTGGTCGCTTCGGAGTGTTATCGCTTTTTGTTCATAAATTATTATCCGATTGATAAATCCGGCCAGCCCAAATATCATGACCAGAACCTTTTCTCTCCGGAGGCCTGCTCGCGTCTGTTTAATACGGTTAAATATTTTGGCGATTCGTAAACTCAGCATCGTGACCCCCTGTATACTTGAGTTATATTCGTTATGTTTGCGTTATATTTGTGTGATATTCGGTAGTGTTGAATAATAATTAGTGATTTTTCGACTTAAACTCGGTTTCGGGAAAAACTCGCACACTTCTTTCGGTGACCACGTTTCAATTAATCTGTTTATTTTCTTGTTGTTGTACTTTTTACACGGTGCGTCGGACTTCAATTTCCGAATGAATTACTAAAACTCAAACCAAAATTGAAAAACAAAGGATAATAGGAAGATTTGATCATGTTTAAACTCTTAAAACATAATTTGAATTTTGGAAATACAAGTTCAATGCGTCTAAGAGTCTTCTTTTTGCTAAAAAAAAAAAAAAAAAAATTATAAAAATAAGACAAACTCACAATGTCACACGATCGTTTTTCCCGTAAGACGTGTTTATGAGCGAAACAACTTTCTGCGCGCAGTCCCTTTGAATGTGATCATGTCTCTATCTCACCATCTCTTTCTCTCTGTCTGTTCACAGCTTCACAGTCTCGAGGACAACTCGTGCTCGGAGGTGTGCCACTGCAAGACCGGCGAGAGCCTCACTTGCCAGACCATCTGCGTGGAAGTCGAACCTTGCGAGACGGAAATCGCGTACTACCATCACGAGTCGCCGGCGTACATCGCGTTCCGCGGCCGGTGCGTGTGCTACGTCGGCCGGTTCATTTGCATGCGACCGAAAATGGGTAAAAACACTTTAATTCTGTTCACACAATTCAAGCGTGATCATTTGAAAACGTTATGAATACCGATGGCCGGTGGCGTGGGTCTAGCAATATAGAGCAGTGGTTCCTAACCTTTTAGATACTATTGTCCATAAATCAGGTTAAATATTTACAATCGCCCCTTCCCGAGAAAATTTTGAGTAACAAGGTTATTTTGATTTAAACATAAAGTACATAAAAAAAAATAGTTTATTTTTTTTTGACCCATTAAAAAAAAAATCATGTTTTACCCCTTGAGGGGTTATTACCCCCAGGTTGAGGACCGCTGCAATAAAGCCTCACGAACACGTAGATCGCGGTCCTGTTTTCGGCGTTGGCCATCAGGTCGGATCGATGTGCAAGATCGACGACACATAGAAAATGATTGTAATATTTTGATTTCGGTACAATTATTTTAAATGGAGCAAAATGTCGTCTCCGCTTTTCGTGCCACTCGAAAATAATGTGAACGGATTGATTTTCAAAAATAAATCACGTGTATTATAATAAGCGTGTCATTTTATGGAGTAAATCCACTTTAATTACATAAAGATATTCATTTTTTTTATTTTTTTTTTTTAATTAAGTAAATTTATGTTTTGAAAAAAATTAAACTGAGGAAAACAATACCTAGTGTTTTCGTTATGGTCATGTTGAAATTCACGAAATAACAGTAAAATATAAGTACCTATAGGTTAAATTGTGTTATTTTGAGATGTCTAATAATGGAGCACCTCTAGATTTGTAATGCGAACCCAAATCGGGTAAATCTTGATAAATTATAAAATGCTGAATAAAAAAAGAAAAAAAAATGAATAATAATGTGCATAAATTTAATTTATTAAATTAGGAATTCAACAACAGATCTCGTAATTTGAATGTGCCATAACTTCAAAACCTAATGATTTCCCTCAGTTTTTTTTTTTTTTTTTATATACCGTCGTTTTCAATGTTAAAACGCGGATGAGGGTAGTAAGAATTGAAAATAACGGGTAACTAACTAGTCGTAGACCGAAATGATTACTATCAAAATAATCAAAATAAACATTCAAATTTTGGCTAAAACGTTACGAAATTCCTTAGACACGGTTATACTAGGTATGTGTGAACCGTCGTTTATTCGGCGAAAACCATTTACAACGGAATCGCGTGGGATCAAAGAAAATATGTTTCAACCCGAAAGATTTTTGGGCTCATTCGAAAAAACTAGTCCCACGATTTTTTTTCTCCGTGCACCACAAAATATGTTCGACTAACTTGAGTGTGAGTGGTGTCGAGGAACCGTCTTATAGACACGCATTTTTTTTATTTTCTCTATCGCGAGAAAACGATTTAGTGAGTGCGCAAAATACACGCGTTGACGGTAGATCTCGTGAAAAAGGGCTTCGAACGACGTTCCGATTCGTCAAACACTAAACTCAAATAGATTTTACAGAACAATAAACTGTTTTTCATTACGATTCGTTTGCGACTGTTAACCGAATGTGTTGAAATCGTTCCTATTTAAAATCTGCACTTCTTCGGTGAACACGTCACGTCCGATCCCTATTCAAATTTTCGTTTCCGTTAATATAGCGTGTTTCACTCGTTCGGTCAAAAACTTATATCCACACATATAAAGAGTTTTACACAAAACCGTTTTGCGATTAATATTCAATATTCTTCAGGACGCCATAAAGCAAAACCTAAACTTTAGAATCTACTCCGCCTCCCACACACCTGTTTGATGTCAGCCGTTCTATTACTCGACTCGAAAATTATTATTCTTCACCAGGCCTTTTTTTACATCGCCTTTACCCGACGTTTCATTACTAATCGCATCGAATTCAACCGTACCTCTCGTCGGACCTTTATTTTCCGCACTCACCTTTTATGATCATTTTCAAACTACATTACAGTAAGTTGTCCCCGTACCTCTCTTTAATGGATCCATTTTCACTTTAAAGTCATACCGTTTTGACGACAATACAAAACAAGTCCGAAATAGATCATTTTGAAAGACATTATTGTGTAATATAAATTTAAAATAAGTAGTTGAATAAAACTGTAATTTATCATTTTATTTCTGTGTGATTTTCGTATTAACCCGTGAACAACACTATTTCAGTTTTATAATTATTGATGCTATTTAAAAGGGATTGAAAACGATATCGATATCGTGACAAATTATCGATATCGATATTTTACCATATATCGTGATACTTAAGTTAATATTTTTGAAGAATTAATTTCATTTATAAGTTTTGGATATGATACATATTATGCTATGTATATATATATATGTATGTGTGTGTGTGTGTGTGTGTGTGTGTGTGTGTGTGTGTGTGTATGCTTTTTAATAAAATTAGTGATTGTATAACGTTTAATATGAGTTTCAATTTTTTATATTATTTTATAATTAGTTTTTTTTATATTATACATATTAAATAGTAAATACTGAATAGTAATATTATTAAATATGAATATAATTAATAATTAGTAATTAATAACAATAAAATGTGGTTGAATATTGAATGTTTAAGTACAATATAAATTCTTCATTATTTTAATAAAACATTTTTTTCGACACGATATCGATATCATACCGATTACGATATCGCGATACGATATCAGAAAAATTTGAACGATGTCGATACACAAAATTAGATCGTTGCCCATCCCTACTTATTATACAGTATAATATTATAATTATTGTTTGATAATTTTTTTGTAAATCGATCTACAAAACAAGTCGAATTTTTTCTCATTAAACCAGCAACTAACAAAATGATGTACTTGATAAGTCACCGAAACAACAGCCTCAAAGTGACAAAGTCTTAAGACTATTTAACGAATTTTCAACGGCTAAAATCCTTTAATATATTTTCTAAATTTTATTTATCGAAGCCACTCCAAAACTTTACTTTTGCCGAGTAAAAAATCAAAATAATATTCTGGATTTTCACACTGTGTGATTATCGAAAATCGTTCCATATCAGTCGATCCGTATTTCTCCTGACCGATGTCAATTGAAAATTATTTCCTCGGGATTTCGGGCGCGGATCCTTGACTTTTCGGCATCCGTACCTACCCGTCTCTCGTGCCCCTGTGGTTTTAGTGCTCGCAGGCGTCGCTAACACACCGTGATTTCTACTTGTCGAAACAGGTTCGTACGCCCTGGTGCCGGGCGTGTTCCTGTTCTTGGGATACAGCGAGAAGGACGAGTCGTTGCTGAAGAGTTTGGACATCATGAACTTTGAAATCAAAGACGTCGTCTACGCCATACAAAAGTTCATACAGGAGCACATGGTGTTCAACGTGAGTATAATATTATGTTCATTTGTGCGTGTTAATGTGAACCACACGTACTGTTTTAGTTGCCCGTGGTCGGCCACTATTGTTTTTTCCTTTTTTCAAATGATTTCTATTACACTTTTTACTGGAACGTCGTTAGGCTTTCTCCTAATGACCCGAAAAATTGGTTGATAAAAAAAAAAGTATCACAATAAAAAAAAAAGTCACCCAAGTATAAATTATATAAATCATTTTTTTACTCTAAAATATTTCGGTCTTATAAAACTACTGCACATAAGCAGTGTTGTTCCATAGATGATTTTATCTAGATAAATTTATCTGGATGCTTCATCTAGATAAAAACGTTTTATAATTATATTATCTAAATAAAAACAGGAATAGTCATCTAATTTTCATCTAGATGAAAATAATAGCTATCTATATGAATTTATCTCGATACATTTTTTATGAAGATCGTAGGCTGCACTCAATTTAATCGGTTCACGATGACCATAGCAATAAAATAAAATACAACTTTGGATATGAAATGTCCATCTATATTTACAGGACATAATCTAAACATTACCATAACTAATAACATGACTTGATGGGCGATTGTAAATTGCGCCCACAGTGAGGAGGTAGTAAAAATAGTATAGTAAATTGCGCCCGGCATTTTTTGATTTGTAAAATGGGTATAGTAAATTGCGCCCGGTGTTTTTCGGTATCTAAAACGGTTATAGTAAATTGCGCCCATATAAGTTATCTAATAAATCATAGTAGTATCTAATCTAAGTGACATTGAATTCGTCGATATCTTTTTTTTAAACACTTTTGTACATTTATTGTTGTAAAAAACGAACGTAACCGAATCACTTTATTCAATATGATATTATCGATGTCAATGACTACGTATAGTACGTTTTCTTCGCGTCACACGACAACATGGCTTTACGAAGTGCATTTAGTCAAAAAGAAAACGAAATTATTATTTACGAAAATTATAAATTTTCAAAATTAAAACGTGAATTGTCTTCGGGTGAAACAAAGTGGCGATGTACGGTGAAAACATGCAAAGCATTTTTGAAAACGATAACAGAAAATAAAAATATTACAGAAAAGAACGTAAATCATAATCATCAAATTGATTTTCAAAAATTACAACGACAAATTGTGTCTGCTAGTGCAAAGCGGAAAGCAACTGAAGATGTCTGTGAAAGACCAGCAAAAATACTCCATTCGATATCCACTGTTCAAGATACAAATTTAATCAAGGTTAGTGATGTTAAATATATAAAAAAAAATATGTATAATGCTAGAAGAAATTTACTACCTCCATTACCAAATACAACTCAATCTGTTCAGGAAGCCTTAAACTCAATGCAATATAAAAGCTCGAAAGGAGAGGATATGCTTCTCTATAATGATTTAATTAGTGAACTCGTAATCATATGTTGTAGATCAAATTTAAAAGTATTATGTAAGGCAGAAATGTTATATGTAGATGGAACATTCGAGTATTGTGCTAAGTACTTCCTTCAATTATTTAGTATACATGGATATTTTAACGGGCACTATATACCATTGGTGTTTGGTTTATTAAAAAATAAATCTACTAATACATATGTCAATTTTTTTCAAGCTTTGATAGAAAAATGCACTAAAAACGGGTACATGTTGAAACCCAAATCTATGGTTATTGACTTCGAAAAAGGTATTCATTCTGTTTGCCTAAACGTTTGGCCTGAAGTCATAATTGTAGGATGTCGATTTCACTTAACACAGGCCTGGTGGAGACGAATTCAAAAAGTTGGGTTAAGTTCAGAGTATAAATCAAAAGGATCTGTTATTAGAGAATGGTTATTACATGTGTTTGGAATGGTATTTTTAGAGCCAGAAACTGTTTGCGATTATTTTAATTATGAATTATTGCCTATGATGCCTGAAGATGAGCGACTTAGACAATTTTCTTGTTATATTTTAAACGCGTATATTTTATTTGCTGACTTTCCTTCGAATATTTGGGCATCGGCTTCCGCAGCATTAACTCGGACCACTAATGCATGTGAATCTTTCCACGGTCATTTTAATAAAAGCTTTTATACTCCTCATCCTCATATTTTTAATTTTATGGATAAAATGTTAGAATTACAATCAGAAATTTACATCAAAATTAATAGTATAAATGAACCTTATAAATTTCAATACACCAAATCAAAAAATAAATTTCAAAAAATGGAAAAAATTATTCAACAGTATAATGAAAACACTATGACGAGGGCTGAATATGTAAAAATGATGTCTCATTACTATGCTGATATATAACTATAATATGATGTATAATATCTAAATTATATTCTTTTTATAAAAAAATAGTTTTTCTACTTTTATTAACTACCTAATGAATTATTAGAAGCAAACCAAAAAACAATTTTTGGAGGACAGTGATAGTCGCCTCCTCGTGGTGTCCTCTGGGTAATGCTTAATGACTATCATAAAGATAATATTTCTATTGGGTGCAATTTACTACGAAAAAAATGTATACTTTAAAATACCGGGCGCAATTTACTACATAGAAATTTATACCTGAAAAATACTGGGCGCAATTTACTACATAGAAATTTATACCTGAAAAATACCGGGCGCAATTTACAATTTTTTCTCTAAATTGGGCGCAATTTACGTATTTTACTAGGTAAAGTACTATTGGTTATTCAATTTTAATATTTACCGATTATTAAATTACTTTATTCTAAGTATAAGAAAAAAATACTTCGGGAAAGTTTGTATTTATTTCGACTTTAAGAAAAAATAAAATGTATAGTATTAGTTAGATATATATCGTTTGTGTCATTTTATATTTATACAAGGTGCTATTACAATTTAATTAAAATTATGTAAACTATAGACTCCAAAGTTTTTTCAAAGAAAAAACATAAGTTTTTGTTTCAAATTTTCATTTTATCTCATTTTTATCTGCATAAATATAATTTTTATTTATCTATATCTAGATAAATTTAATTTTTGTAATATCTATCTGTGTCTAGATAATTTAAATTTCATATATCTTATCTTTATCTAGATTTTTTTTCATCTGAGCACAACACATAGAATTGCATAATAATGAAATGTAAAAACTTCGATTTGTTATAAATTTTGATTCTTCAACTGTGGTAGTTTATAGTATTTGAAAAACTTAGAAATACACATGAAACCTACTTTACAGGCATTTCATTTATATAGAGTACTTAATTTAAAAAAAAATACATCCAACACTTGACTCCTTATAATCCTTCACGTTTGAACTGACTTCTAAGTTAACACCTACGTCGTTTTAAGCCCGAAGTAAACCTTATCACCTAGGCGCCCCTTATTGCTACTAGATGATAATTAAAACAGAAAAAAATATTTTACTCATGCTTAATTCTATGCAAGTAAAGTGGGTTTTTATATCCTCTGGTAAAACGATAAACGATGATTTTCTATAGTTCCACACTAGTTTTCTAATTATAGTTTTAGTCTCCGAATAAAACCAAACGTAAAATTTTACCAAAGATATTGACTTATTTTTTTTTTTGTTTTCTTAGTTATTTTTTTTTTGTGTTAAGTACTTAAATAATTTTAAATATGACACTTGACTACCGGTACTGAAAAAAGTACGAAAACGACTTGCACTCACTAAGGATGCACACTGTGATTCTGTGATTCTGTGATTTAAACTGTATATACACGCATAAATGCATGAATAATGACGCGACCGTTACACGCGAAGTGGGCGCATACGGGCTATAAATCGACAAGTAGTATCTTATCATTCGGACGGGTTGCCCACGTCCCTCGGGCGTCGTTTGGACCGCTCTGTGATGCAAACGGGCTGTGCCCGCTCCGAATTTCCGGACCCATCGAGAGGGTTGTCGATCCATACCGACTGTGAAAATTTCAAATTTACGACACGATCTTCTAGTGAATATCATTGCGTCGAATGTTTCACCAAATGTGTTATCATATTACCGTCATTACACGCGGGTTATAACAAAACGTAATTTTTACGATTGTGTAATAATGACTTTCCGTCCATTTTTTTTATGTATTTATTTATTTTTTTTTTAGCTGTTATCTCCGACGAAAACGGTAATTTTTTCAATTATAACGGTAGTTTTTTTTTTTTTTTAATACGTCTCGGCTCCACGACTACAATAATATTATAATAATCGTCCGCACGGGGTTCAAAGTTCGCCGAGATAAAAGTTTATTCGTTTGAATTTATTATTTCACGTTTTATCCCTTGCGCGAGCGCGTGCGCGCGACTCGATGTTTTATGTTTTCACGTTAATTTCATTATTTTTTCTCGTACCAAAGTTTCCGCGCCCTCCGGACTCTAGAGAGTATCGACGGAAATTATTTAGAACTTTTGTTTTCCGACCGAATTAAGCGTGCAGTGCTCGCGACCAGCGCGCCGGGGCGTTTGCATAAGTAAATATCCGACACGGCCGGGAAAACACTCGATTTCACCGTTCCGAATCGATCACGTGCGCATAACAATGACGACGTTATGTTTTCGAGCGGTCGGCAGGTGATTTCAATGTTTCCTCCTCCTAGATCGGCGGACGGCGGACGCGCGCGAGGAAATTTAATATTTCAAACGTGAACGACAATAAACCTAACCGGATCCGATTTCCACCGCAACACTTTTTCGCGAACGCACGACCGTTTTTCGTTTTCATTTCAACGAGTAATCACTATTGTTTTCATCCGAACCGTTATTTCCGCCCATTGAGAGCGCGCATAAGAGACCGTAAAAGCGTTTGAATTGCCAGTCAAATGATCTTCTTTCGTTCGTCCGTACGATTCGAAACTGAACGGTTTCCGTGATTTTCCAATACCGTTTTTTCGTACCGATTTTGACGTTTGTCTATTTTCTCGCCATCGTCTGCGTTTTCGACCGTTCGCGACTGCAGCGGACACCGCGCCGCCGGTCACTTGTGCGTTCACATTTCGTCCCCGTCCCTTTAAATCAATGGTTCCCAGCCTTTTTGTATTATACGCCCCCCTTTTGTACATTTTTTTAACTCTCGAGCCCCCCTCTCCTTTTATGCCATGAAAAATATAACACTTTTTTGTGTACTTTATAAAGAAATTATAAAATATCCAAGATGAATTCAATTTTATCGACGATAATAATTATGTGGCGATATAAAAGGATTAAGTTTTGATCTTAAATAATTGTAATCTTTATCAATACTCAATAACCGGTAGTTATTAATTTTTCATATTTTCCCTTCATTATAAAATAAAAACTGCGTTTTGTCACGACTGCTAACGCCACTCCAGAAATGTTTAGAAGCCCCCTCCCCCAGGAGGGCGCCCCCCTCAGGTTGGGAAACGCTGCTTTAAACCGACCCGTGTGCGCCGAGTACGCGTTTCAACGGAATATTAAAACTAACGTGACGTAGCGATTATGACCATCCACAGTCTATTCCACTAGAGAATAATCAGTCCGCCGACCAATTTTCGTCCGTGTTTGCGCGTGCCCCCACCCCGGAGACGGCGTTCGAGCGGCTTCGTCGGTGCGCGCCGATCGTCGGCTTACGCCGCTCCGGAGCTTTGAATACGTGAACTTTGAAAGAAGGGGACCCGTTTTGTCTCTTGGAGGGGGTAATTGGGGTCCGGCGTCGTGGAAGTCATCAGTCGTGATGCGCGAAAAGTGATTATTCTCTCGTGGAATAGACTGTAACGCGACAATACGTCGCGCGCTCACTGCAGTCACTGATTTATGACCTATGGCGCTAACGGGTCCGGGGTTTTCCGTTTTGCGAATAACGCAATGAGGTCACTCGGTTTCGTTTCACATTCAATAAATATCAATATTAGAATATATGAACGATGTGTTTTGGTGCCGTAGTGAAATATGTTCGAAAGGAGAAATTTGTCTTTAAAATATTAATTAATATTATTATTTAGGTCTGGTGGAGTTTAGTTGACAACGCCCATACGTGGGGCGAGTACCTATAAGAATATCTATCAAACGAGAGACGATTCATCCGTAAAACGTAAATCATAATATTGTATAGTAGCCGAGTTCGTTGTTCTCGGCATTAGATACTATTTCGAGAAACTTTTGCAAAGGATCACAGTTTTATTTTCACGCCGAGATATTTGCAAAAAATAAAATTGAATGTACACCGAAAACATTGTTAAATTTGTCACCGGTGTTGGCACAATCACATGGATTATATTTTTAAATAGTTTTAATAATTTGTCACTGGTCGATTGATCCAAACTTTTCATTTGAAAACAGCGACAATTTTAAACGCGAATCAAATGCGAGTATTTTATTCCCGAATAGTCAAACTGTTATAAAGCATGTTGTGTTTATAAAATTCGATCAATAATATTTTATGTACCAACATCACAAATTGAATTTTTCAAATTATAAAACAACAAATGACACAGTAAAAAACTAACGTATTCTTCGTCATAAACGGCTTCCGCATGACGACCAAAAGTGATTATCAAAAAAGTACGTACTTCGCACCATGGGGTATAAATGATAATCGTTTCTTCAGTTAAACGATTCTGAGCAAAGCTTCTGTATGAAAAAACACACACCGTATTTACGTTCAACCGTATTTAGTTTGACTGTCGGTATATATTTTATTATTATTATTTTTTTTTTTTGTCAAATCTGTTGAAAGTTTTCTCGTTTGTCAAAATGAGAAATTCATTCTTGTCAAAAGACTTAAACACGTTGTTTTACGCTTACCTAAAGTTTCGTAATAATCGGATGCACAAAGGGGGTAGCGGGTTAAGGGGGGTCTGGCGGCTCCCACCGAATCTGGTAAAATCGTTTAAAAAATCTTGAAGAGGGTCGAAAAACAAGCAGTATAAGCTTTTTACCGTTATTATAACCCCAAATGAAAACACAGTAATGGCGAAAAATATGATTTTTTGTGATTTTTATTTTTTTATTTTTTTTCAACCAGTTTAATTTATTGTTAAATGGTTTAAACGCAATTAAAAATTTGTTTTGGATGTGCGGAAGTCCCCTGAATTTTTTCAGATTTTTTGGTCAAGTAAAAACATGTGAATTTTAGGTTTAAATGCGAAAAAATCGTGAAAAACACGTCATTTTCAAGATTTAACCCTCTTGTTTTTAGGGTTGTTTTCATTTTCCCGAGGGGTGCTGTATAGTATAGATAGCGGCAATCGTCCTATTTCGAATGCAGGCGATTGGACTCAATTTGGTCAATTCTGGTGAGCGGGGCGATTTTTTGAAAAAAACTCGAATTTTCAACTTTCGGTAAATTACGGCGCATACTTGGTATAATGCGTCTTTGCTATAAAAATACATCTCTATAGGGGTTTTTGAGGTCACTGATCACGAATTTGATGTTAAAAAAATGTTTTGACAACAAATTCACCCATAAATAATTATTAACACAGGTTTGAAAATGTAAAAAATATCATTGAATCACAGCATTTAAACAATTTTAAATGTCGTGCGATTTGTCCGCGCGTGTTCGTACTATATTATATTGTTTCGCAATTAGTGTTATTTCGCTGTCGCGTCATCCGACGCAATTGTATTCTCGACGCCGTGGTATATCACAGTCGATATTCGTACCGGGTACATCGCTTGCCGGCATTATTAAACGTTAAAAAACGTGAATAATGATGTAGCGAAAGTGGTAGAAGAGAAAAACTGGAACAGAAAAAAAAGGATCTTCAGACCTCTGACGTTAAATGATGTTGTAGACTTTCCGGAGTTGACAGAAAGAGATCTGAAGATACTTTTTACAGGGTCTTACCCGTTATCACAGACCGCTTCTTATTTAGCAGAATTATGTACTGAAGATGGAGTTCTTAATATGCATTACTTGTTGGAAGATAAATCAATTTTGAAATGCGAAGTTCAATCGAGGCACATAAGTCGGAAAAAGTACAGGTGTTCCTAACGCTATTGGAAGAAGTGGTATAGAAGAATACGTATGCGATTGTGTGAATGGCCTCAGATCTATCGGTTGTTGTGCACATGTGGCCACTATCATTTACTTCTTAGGGTATGCGAGATATTTGTCGCGAATTATTCGTCCAAAACAGATTCTCACAAATCTTTTCTCTGTTCAAAGCGTTGAACCTGTTATTGAAGAAGATAGTGACGAGGATTAAAACTGTAAATTTGTTAACTTAGCTCTGTAAAAAAGTATTATGCTATTTTATATTACTGTGTGACTATTACGTAAGCTTGAATAAAATATGATTTATACCAGAAAATTTAGTTTCATTGATTATATTAGTTGAACACGATATTAAAATTGTTTAAATGCTGTGATTCAATGATATTTTTTACATTATCAAACCTGTGTTAATAATTATTTATGGGTGAATTTGTTGTCAAAACATTTTTTTGATATCAAATTCGTGATCAGTGACCTCAAAAACCCCTATAGAGATGTATTTTTATAGCAAAGACGCATTATACCAAGTATGCACCGTAATTTACCGAAAGTTGAAAATTCGAGTTTTTTTCAAAAAATTGCCCCGCTCACCAGAATTGACCAAATTGAGTCCGATCGCCTGCATTCGAAAGAGGACGATTGCTGCTATCTATACTATACAGCACCCCTCGGGAAAATGAAAACAACCCTAAAAACAAGAGGGTTAAATCTTGAAAATGACGTGTTTTTCACGATTTTTTCGCATTTAAACCTAAAATTCACATGTTTTTACTTGACCAAAAAATCTGAAAAAATTCAGGGGACTTCCGCACATCCAAAACAAATTTTTAATTGCGTTTAAACCATTTAACAATAAATTAAACTGGTTGAAAAAAAATAAAAAAATAAAAATCACAAAAAATCATATTTTTCGCCATTACTGTGTTTTCATTTGGGGTTATAATAACGGTAAAAAGCTTATACTGCTTGTTTTTCGACCCTCTTCAAGATTTTTTAAACGATTTTACCAGATTCGGTGGGGGCCGCCAGACCCCCCTTAACCCGCTACCCCATTTGTTTTGATAAACTTATTAAGTTAATAATTAATATATAAACAGTTTATTCCGTGAAAATCGTATACAAATTTACTTGAATACAAAGATATAAATAATCATGACTCACGATTTTCGGTTTTTTTTTTTTTTTTAATATCGTTTGTTTAGTATGTGAGTAAGATCATATGAAATTTTCAGAATATTTTTTTTTTCAAACATTTATAACTGAAGTTGATATAAACCTTCAAAAATAAGTAAACTCCGTAAAAATCATATGTTAATTAAAAAAACTCTTATAAAAAAAAAATCTACACAAACGATTTTGAAATTTTTTCAGTACCATTATTCAAGTGTATGAGGATGGTGATGTAAAAATTTCAATACTTTTTGCAAATATTAAAAATTTTATTAGAGATAAAATTTGAAAAACGAGATATTTTCAAATTTTTATTTTTTGCCCAACAATTTTCAATTTGTTTGTGAAGTTTTTCTGAAGTATTTATTGTATGACATTCATATATGAGGGAAGTTTTATGTTTCTAGCAAAATAACTTCCTGAGTTATGACTAAATAACTAAAATCGGTTTCGTGAGAGTCTCGTTAATTGAAAATTTTATCGTTTTTACACGATTTATTTCTAACCTTCATGGCTGGAAAAACTATCGAGGGGAGAGAAAAACGAATCGTCAGATTACCATGTGCATGAAACATCCGATCATAGAGTTGTAAGATGAAACTTTAGAACAATGACAAGTGTACCATGAAGCGACTCCAGGAAAAAATAAAAAATAAAAAAACCTACACCAATGTAAAAACCAATAGATCCGTCGCTTCACAAAGAACCTAAGAGTTTAATTAAAACGACATCGATCGTGATCAGCCGAATAAGTTATTTATCAATGACGAAATCGATTAACTAGTTGATAGCCACTGCGGAGAACATCCACGTTACGTCGACGTTTAAATGATTCGTTCGTCGAGTACGATTTTGACTAAAAGCACACAAATCATTACTATTAGTCCATAACAAGAATAAATACGAATAATATTCCTGCGGTCGTTTTTAGCGTTTTTCGGCCGAAGTACGTCCAGTGTAAATAATTGTGGAGGTGCACAAACTTTAATAAAACATAGTCGTGTATGTATATTATACTAATAAATCCCCGTGTTAAGACGGTTCATCGCAACAATGTGTGCGGAGAACTAACGTTAAACCGGATAATACGGATTAAGCCGATTTTCACGATCGCGGTCACGATTTATCTCGAAGAATGATCTGAAGATAAAACTTTATCGTTTCGAGCAACGCACGCGATATTCGAATCGATCTTCGAAGTCGCTTAAAGCAAATCACGACAATATTCGCGTACAATACAAAAGAAAAATACATGTACACTGACGTCAATATATCAATAGTGAATTTAAAACGTACGATAAAATTATTTATTTATTTATTAGTATATACGGGCTAGGCCCTTTTTTACATAAACAAAACAGGTAATGATACGGTTTACAAAGAGAGAAAAGAAAAAAGAAGATAGAGAAAAAAAAAATAATAACAATAACATCATACATATGCAATTAAAGATAAAGATACATGAAGAAGTTAATTGAATAGCTATTAAGTAGCAATGAGATACAGTTTATAGACATTTCAATAATAATAGATGGCAGAGCTAACTAAAAGAGAAAGTGGGGTCCAAATTGGCATTATGCATCATACGCCACATAGGCTCGTTTAACAAGTAGTTGGTGGAACAAAAAGGGACATGAAATGTAGTAAAGGAGCGCTGGGTAATAATACTATACAAATTAATATACAAAATACTATACAAATTATAAATGTAATAATACTAATCAATTGCGTTTTGTTAAATAATTAGCGTTTTTTTTTTGGAATTTGAAAAAAAAATCGAAAACAACAAAACCGTTTGTTATTATTTGAAAATTTTTGTTCGACAAAACGTTGAATCCGAAATCAACGACACATCACGTGTTTCGAAACAATCGAGAATAACTGTTACGGCGCGGCATTCTCGCGGCGTGGTCCGCGCCCGTCAACACGTACGTGATTGATCCATTGAAATCCGCGTAATTTGTCGTACGCGAACCGAATAGTCGAACGCCAAACTAGCGCAGTGCGTTCATTAGCGTGGCCGTATTCCGTAATGCGCGAACGCGATTATTTTGCGTCGAGCGTTCTGCGGAACCCGTCGAGGAAAACGATGAAAAACTTTTAGTCCGTCGACGAGTTTGCTCCGTCGGTGTTCAAGTATTCGCGGGGCCCGACGGTCTCGACGACGGATTCGTCTGACCCGAAAATACGTCTCGTTCCCTGTCATCAAATCCCGCGTCACCCACATCGCGAATTATTCCCGGTTCTTCGAAGTCATAAACGTGCAGGGTGGTTTATTGTTTTCGATTTTTAAAGATTCCCATCGCTTTGATCGGTGGTTTTCAACCTTTTTCGGATCGTAACCCCCTCCCCCCATTTTTTATTTTTTTGCTATGTGACCACTTCAAAAAACCAAAAAAAATGTATACAATTGGTATACAATTTTGATTAATTTACTCTTAAAAATGTAATTAATTACAGTAAAACATTATTTTTAAACGCATCGTTAAGCATACACAATATATTAAAATATAAAAATAATACATAATCCGATAAGGTAACGCTTCTCGACATGTTAATATATAAATATAGATCAAAAGTAAATAATTAACTTTATTTTATTTTTAAATAATATGGAATAATCATTTCGTCTATTATTTTTGGCGACCCCCAAACCATTCGCGACCCCCAGGTTATCGAATTCGATGAACATAAATATACAGGGTGTGTCACGATTATCTAACTCTTCGACTCGGTATGCAATGCGCACGTTTCAATTTTTCGTCTGTTCGATTATTTAGAATATTGTGTGTTATAAACTTTTATGCGAATTTATTAAATCTGCATTTTTTTTCCTCTCACCAGTATTTCATACGAATGTTTTTTCGCTCAACCTTTTCAAAATAGTGCACGACTAAGAAGAAAATCTAAATTAAGTATTGAACACGGACGAATCGTGACGATCAGATCGTCGTGCGACGACTTGATTAATCACGCCGCCGAGAACCGTCGGACTAACACGTTTCTGTGGGGTTTATTTGAGTGGAAGAAGAAAAAAATTCAATTAAACGAAGCGAAAAAAAAATAATTCGGTTTTTTCCCCACTGCCGATCTTGACAAAGTGCCTACAACGCACTTGGGTAAAAAACGTTTTAAACAAATCCCTTCCTCTGGCGAAATTAAGTTAATTTAAGATGTTTTTTTTTCTCTCGTCTAAGTGTTTATTCGTTTTTATTCTTAAATTGACTCGAGGTTAGTGATGGTTTAAGTGCATCTTATGGCTGGTGCTACGCGTTAGGAGACGATAAAATATCGTTTCAACCCGTTCAATTAGAACGTCATCACAACAGAACAAATTGAGACAGAAGCATGTTCTCGGATTTTCCGGGGGTCGGGAGGGTCAACAAATTTATAATTATTTGAGTAAAACTTAATTTTATTTTGGACCAAACGACAATGATACCGCAGTTCACAGGTGTAAAAACATCGATACTTTCTATCAATTCAGTATGCTTGACCGATATCAGTAAACCTATTTGAATAATAGTAAAACGACGAGTAAAACTAAAAAAATAAGACCAATCTAAATGAAAAAACGAAATCAAAAAACAAACCTTTGACTTATGACTCGTCAACTGGGCAGCGACATATTATAATGTATGTTCGTCGTTCTCGATATGTCTCGTAAGATCCGTCGTTTTTTTCGTCGGCCAAAGCACGTCTCGGGAAAAAAAATTAAAAAAAACGAATAGTATATCCAAGGTTGCCAACCGTCCCGATTTTAGCGGGACATTCACGATTTTAAAGTTTTTTTACCGTGTCCCGATCAAAATGTATGCGGGACCCGATTTTCCCGGGACATCAGGAAATTATAAATTTACCTTTTTCTACGACTGTACAAACAATAGTATTTCATTTGTTATCGAGCACAGCAATAACTGATTTGTATGATCTATATTTATATTCTATACCGTTTTAATATAATATCATTGATTGTAAATAGTTACCTTTTATTTCATAAAAAATTTAGTCATTAAAAAATATTACTTTAGGTACTTATTATTATTTTATTAATCATTATTTTTTATTAAATATCTATTATAAAACGTCTGTTAGTAAAGTATTTAAATAAAGAGAGTAATATTATTATATGTGTGTTTTATTATTATGTGTTTTTTCAATATGCCATCATTTGTCAAATTATTACCTTTATAATTATTATATTAAAATCAGAAGAAAATGTTCTTTAATTGTAAAATTTGTCCCAATTTTCCAAACTAAATAGTTGGCGACCCTGAGCATATCCGTGAAAAGCCCCAGCCGAATATCGTATTATAACGGGTGACTTTTTTTTTGTTTTCTTTGTGCGCTACTTCCTCGTATCCCACTACCTCCACGAACACGACGACGACGACGACGTGTAGCATTACGCGCACGGACGTGACAATAAACCGTTGCATTTATATTTCACGTGTCGTATACGTATACGTTATTATAATGTGCGTGTTTTCAGACCACGTGCAAATTGCAGCTGCACAGCATGTCGTTCGAGAACATGATCATTATGGGAAAAGCGAATCAGAAGCTCACCGCTGGAGGTTACCTAAAGAACGACGCCACGGACATCCGGTCTTCCGTTCTGCAAGACAACGTGAGTATTCTTTTATTAAACACGCATTTATTATACTGCCGACCTGCAACAAGACTGAGCCATATCTAGGTTGATATAAAATTCCCTATAGAATAACATTTTTATCTTATAATCATTACAATTTTATCTTTTATATTGTGTCGCACCGTCCTCACTGCACGTCAATCACTTGTTTAATAATAACGATAATCCCGATCAAAAAATTAATTAGAAACTTGGTTAACTCGCCCAAACACATTACTTTTATTGTACGGGTAAAAAGGCAATTCGCCCAAACGCAAACCGCCCTTGTCACTCGAATTTTCAGGCAGTCCCGAAACGGGTGGTCGGGCGGGCGGGCACACGGGTGTGTATATTTACGAGGCACGTGTTTTAAATTCAAAAACACAAATGCGTGCGCGAAACGATAGCATCACGGAAAACCGATATTCATTATGTATACGTACGTATTACCCGGTGCACAGTGTTTCAAAATAAACTGAAAAAGTAGCTGGCTGAAATCAATTATATATAATAAGTATAATTATTATTATTTTTTTTAAATGAAAAAATAAAATTATTTTAGTTTTGCAAACGATTTTTTGAAAAAAAAAAGTTTTTCATTGAATAAATTATTATTTAAATTTGAAAAATTACGATAGTGTAAACATGTTTCAAATTCAAATTTTTTTTTTTCATCTGCAATAACCGTATTTCGGGTTCGACCGACTAAATATTTTAAAATTTAAATTATTTATGTTTTATGAAGTCATGAAAATTTGACCCGACATAACTATTAAACTTCTGTAACTACACACTAATATTTTAGCGTAAATTTGCAATTTAATTTTTAGCATTTGAAATTTGTGTGAGACCTTTCTCGCCAAACATTTAACATTCGTTTTTCCACCAAATGAAAAAAATCACGATATTATTCGAATAATACCGATTGTTCAAAATAATCGAGGTCCGAATTTTGTGTCGTTTTCAGTATGAATCTTGACATTCATAATTATGCACCGAAAAAAATTGATTTACTATACAATTTCAAAAACATTTGCATTTTGCAAAAACATGCTTTTATTTATTTTAATTTTTTTTAATTTTTTTTTTTTATTATTATTTTATTTTATTAGAAAAGGCTTCGAATACAAAGTTCATTAGTCTATGGTAAATAAAAACATAGAAATAAAAATTATCGATTAATAACAATAAAGGGATTAAAAAGGTGGCGTTAATGATTATATGATGTAATAGCGATAATGGTATTTAGGGTCGTTCTTTGAAGGGGTTACAACTAATATATCACGGATGAAGACTTAAATAAGTGAGGAGAGTTCTGCTGTCTTGATGAAGTTGATATGCTTTTAATGGAAACGATAATTTTTCGTATTCCTATTTACAGAAAATTGAAATAAAATAAAAAAAAGTTATACGTAGTGTCATTCAATTGTAGCCTCGCAGATATAATAAAGTAGATCACATTAAGGTACATTGATTTATGCATTCTATGATGACTTGCCACTCGGTGTTAGTCGTGTGATTTCTGCGTAACAGCTTTTAAACAGATGGCCACGCGGCGTCAACTTCATCGTCATTCGCTTTTGTCAATTAGTCGTTGACGTAGTTTGCTTTGAAATCAACTTAAAATTTACTCTCTGCTTATTATTATTATCGTTATGCTATAATATTTTACGGATGGACTCGAAGTTATTTTGCATGGTGGAAAAGGGTAAAATTTGATTTTAGGGGAAAAGAGAATCGACTGGATTAATATTTATGTGACAGAAAAGTGAATCGGTGGAAAACTAAAAACGCCTTTTTATCGGAAACCGGTTATGGTCATCTGGAACATTTATCGGAACCGGGTTTGTAAATTTCACGACATTTTGGTGAAAAAAAAACAGCCTAACAGAAAATCACAGATGTGTGGCTTAAATACGATTTAAAAGTTTAAAAATACGATAAAAAATAAAAACGGTTCCGAAAAATGTTGTCGTCAGGGATAACACGCCAGACGATAGTTTGTCATACGAGTACCGTCGCACCGTCATCGAACGGAATTATCATTTCTTCCCCCGTCCAAAAAAAAAAAATTGTCGAGTGAACGTCGGAACGTTTTTCTCGTGACCGGTGAAATAAAAAAGTCGAAAATCGTTTCCTTGTCGTAATTATACTTGAGACAGTTTCTCAAGTAGCTCTCAATGCGTCTCAGCAGTTCCACCGGTTTCGATATTTTGTCGCACAGCACGTTGTCCACTGGCGTATTGTACATCGTGTACAGTTTCAAGTCCCACCCGTAGACCCAAATATGTTCTCCTATGTAAGCGACTTGGGTTTTTTCCCAAAACGCGTTTAAAACAACCAGATGGAATTTAGCAGCAATGGATCTGTTCGATAAAGACTTCAGAAAACTTCCGAACTCGGCGTCGCTTTTGATCTGATGTACCCAGTTTGTTTCGCTTTCCCAAAAGGTGACGATTTTGTTTATTTGTTCGTGTTTTCCCGTGTCCTTCATGAACCGACTTACGTCCCCTATTAACTCCCGATTTTCCAGCAGTTTATTTAAGTCGTTTATAACAAATAAAAGTATTTTAGAATTATATTTTGATATAAAGATTTTACTTATCTACAATTTATGTATCAGTTATATTTCTAATACTTGTATTACTTATAATATCCATTTTAATTAATACAAATAATACAGATTATTATAAAAGCAGCAGTTAAGCGTAATATCAGCCAACTTGTAAAAAAAAAGATAATTATGTGTTTAAAACAATATATATATATATACAGGGTGATTCTCTTAACGAGCTCACCCAATTTTTTGGTCGCAAAAATGCAAAAACTTGGATTTTTTTTTGGAATGTTGAAGTTACCATATGGGCTATATTTTCCACTACTTTTTTTTGTATATCCTCTAGTGTATCCTGTGGGCATACAAACTTTTTTTTTCAAAAGGTAACCCCCTTTTTTACCTCGGACATTTGTTCAAGCAATTTTTCTGTAAATTTTGATATATTGAAATCAAAATTCGGACGAATAGTTTATGAATTATTCCTATTTATGTATTGAGGACACCTGTAATTATATGCAACCATCCTTTCGATACTGTCGGTGAAATTATCAAGTAGAAACTTATCAACAATTTCTAAAATTGTTCGTCTTAAGATGACCATATTATGTAGTTTGGGATTTAATGGACTTTTTAAATATCATGTTTTAATAACGGTTTTAATTGTTTAAATTTGTATTTGGTTGACTAATAAAGGAATAATGTGACCTATTCTATAAAGCTCATAAAATTAATGTAAAAAAAATTTCAAAATTTAGTGCGTTTGTATTAAAATGATTAAAACTGTTCTTAAATACATTGAAAATGACTTCTGTGGATTGTCGTGTAGCCATGATGAATACTTTCCTATATCATTAACCAATGAAAATAGTGAGCAATTTGTACCTGTTTATAATTAATAAACTCCAAAACTAAACCATTGAATGAGTTCTAGTTCAATTGTTTCTTTATGATAGTACATCATTAAATACTGGTTTATAAAAGTATTTTTTTTTCAAATTAATCATTTTTTTTTTTTTTTATTCTTATTTAGAAAGTGGAAATATGATTCGATCCAAAATTATATAATGCATAATATTAGCAATTCAATTTTCAACATATCCTCAAATATACCAGTTCAGTGACCAAACTATCAATTATGCTCTCTTTGGCTTGAAGCTCAGTCATCGCTTCATTCAATTCCAAGATTTTAAGTTCTAATGAAACTTTTTTATTGCGGAGACTTAAATTAAATTTTCCATAGTAATTAAAAATTATTTGATTCCTTGTTAAGATGAATTTGTAGTTTTATACATTAATTGTTATTATATTTCATAATATCGTATTGAAAATGTATTAAATATATATATTTATTTATTTATTTTGTATATTTATAATACAATAATTAATTGTAGCAGCTTAGTCTATGATCTCTCATTTGGATTAAGTACTTTGTATGAGTGTGTTCTTACTTAATGTTAACTTGTTAATCAAATAATATAAAATATTACTTATTTTGTTTATGTGTCATAAACATGTAATTTTTTTTCTATAAATATTCTGAAAAAGTCTATGAATTTAAAATTGTATATATTTCACCTAAAAACAATCCTATTTCTATACATTATTAGTAAAGCAAGGACTTTCATGCACTAAAAAATCATCAAATATGCATTTTAAAATATGCACTTATGCATCAAAAAATGAAAAATATGCGGTTAAATATGCTCTTAAAAAACAATTTTATTATTATTCTATAAAATGTTTGAGTAGATTTATTTTATCAAATTGATTTGGAATCTTTTTTGAATGTTGGATCCCATTCTTCTTAATTAATATCTTGCGTCTAATAAAACAAAATATGTATTTTAAAATAATTGTTGAATTATCCTCAAATACTTACCTTACCTAAATTAAAACTGCACAAAATTATTCACATTTATTTGATATTTGCAAATAGCAGAGAACGTACCACATACCCAATATTCGTTAAATATAAATACAAAAATAGATATAATTAAATACTGACCATTATTATTATTTCAAGATAAAATTTATCTTTATCGTCTTTATAAGTTTATAACGAATTTTTGACCCTGATTCGTGAAAAATATTCACCAAAGCGCTTGATTTTCGATAAACTTTCAAAATATGCACTAAAAGCTTAAAATATGCTCTCATAATCAAAAATATGCCCCTTAAACCAAAAAATGTCCAAATATGCAAAAATATGCACTAAAAACTTTGAGTATTTCATCATAAACGTTATGAAATGTATGTTGTACTTAATAAGCATACAATAAAGTTTACCAAAAAAAATATGCAAATCCATGAAAGTCCTTGCTCTAATTATTAGATAATTGCAGTACAAATCAAGTTAAATCTATCTAAACATAGAATTTAAATAGATATGTATTAAAAAAAAATTACACGAATTGATTCAACATATATGTATGACATGATACAACATTTTTTTATGAAGAAATGCATATTTTAAAATTTACTTGATTGATTTCATCTTGTTCTGAGTTAAGTTGACGGCATAAAGTTTTGTCATAATTATACCGATTACGTAGATACTTTAAATCTTCCATCCTACTATCTGATCTATCATATCTTAGTCTATAACTGCTATTTGTAGTAGACATTTTTGATTTAAGAATACTTTATTACACAAAAAGTAAAAATATAAAAAGTAAAATAATACTGGCAGTGTGGATGTCAGGGTGCATATGAATTATATTCATATAAAATAAAAGTTTTTAGGAAGTAATATGGTTTATTTAATCAAAATAATTATAACAGTTTTAACAATATCGATTGAAACGTGACGTAATAAACAAATTATTATTGCATAAATCTTAAAAACCTTTACGTTATTAGTTTTATAAATGGAAATTTAACTGACTTATCTATTCTGGTGAACAATATACGCAGAGTAATAATAAACACACGATGTAACAAAAGCGGAACAAAAGCGTAATTTTTATTCTGAATAACGCATGAATTCATCTTCGTCTTTCGAGAGAGTCAAAAGGGTCGCCAATATCTTGATTTCAGACAAAAATTCACTGATCCTCTCGGAATAATTTCCTGTTAATTTCGGTATAGCAACGACGTTTATGATACCGATTTCGTCGTAAGGTTCATGTGAGATGGTCTGCAAGTCATTTCTGTTCCCTTCAATGAATGATTCTAACGACGAGATCAAATGATCAAAGTAGAAACGGACCGACGAATTCGCTAACCTGACTATATCCAAGAAACTATTCACGCTCGTTTTTATATCCTCAATTTCTTTACTGGTCACGCCCTCAAAGTTGTCACTGATGATTCCGTGGACGAAAAGATAGAGCCTGGTATACGGGATAGCTATGGCCCATTTGAATAAATAATTGGCGTAGTCTTGTGCGTCCTGAATGTCGATCGCCTGCTTTTTGTCGCTGTTGTAAACGTCACTCAGGCGCTTTTCGTTACCGTCCCAGTAGATCATGATCTCCATCTTAGACTTGAATTCGGTATTAAGTTTTTCGATAAGACCGATGATGGTTTGGAATTGCCTCCTGTAAACTATGAGATCCGGAACGTCTGCTATCTCGTCGATATTTTTCACGTTTTCAGTCCAGTGTCCTTCGACGGAATCGGCAAACTTTCTGACGACATTCGGATCGCTGGACGCTGTGAAACTGCACACGAAGAACCATTTTTCTGTCAACTGATTTTGCAAGTCGTATAGGAACCTTATCATACGTTTCACGTCCACTTTGTCGAACGTCTTTAGTACCTGAGCGTCGAACATTCGTGTGTTATTCTTGTTGTGGAGCAACGTTAACAATATCCTCTTCCAGTCGAGGGAATACTGAGGAGGGACATGCATGGTTATATTGGCAATGTTGACGATCACCTCGTTTAGCGTATTGTGGACATTCGAAACGGACATTCGACGTTTGTTGTCGTCATTGTCCTCGGGGCAGTTTCTCAAGTCGTTCTCAATGCCATTCAGCAGTTTCCAAGTTTCTGTTATTTTTTCGCACAGCACGTAGTTCACTGGCTTATTGTACATCGTGTACAGTTTCAAGTCCCACCCGTAGACCCAAATATGTTCTCCTATGTAAGCGACTTGGGTTTTTTCCAAAAACGCGTTTAAAACAACCGGATCGAATTTAGCAGCTATGGATCTGTTCGATAAAGACTTCAGAAAACTTCCGAACTCGGCGTCGCTTTTGATCTCATGTACCCAGTTTGTTTCGCTTTTCCAAGTTTCGACGATTTTGTTTATTTTTTCGTGTTTCCCCTTGTCCTTTATGAAACGACATACGTCCGCAATTACCATCCGATTTTCCAGCAGTTTTTCTCGTAAAACAATGGATTTTCTGTAATTCTGATTGTACATGTGTAGGAAATCGTTTACGTATTTTTTCACTTTTTTCAATAATTCTAAACACTCACCTTCTTTGTTTGAAATACTGTTGCCCTCCATTATTTCTTGTACCACTTTGATTTCGTGTCGAATAATTACTTCGTACACTACTTTTATTAATGTTTGGTTATATAGAAGTATTTCATGCAAATCAAACGAATCTTTGATACGCTTGTCGAATACTTCCAGTATGTCTGACAGTTCTTCTTTATCTGTAATCTTTCTGGTTTTCATGGGGATTTTTATTGAGCCCCCTGGTACTTGAGAGTTGAGAAGTGTGATTAGCTTTCTCAACTCTTCGTCGGAATCATTTATCACGCGGTGGGATTGATAATAATAATAATCATGGGTGGCTAATAATTTAAATTTATATCTTGGTTCTTGAAATAATTCATTAATGTTGCCATGGATTTTCTGTTCTACATTATATGAAAACCATTTGAAATCCTCGCGATCAGGGCAATGTTTGAATATAAATCGTTCCAAACTATTTTTTATTTGATAATTCGTTGATTTCATAGATTTTATACGCGACATTTCCTTTTCATACCGATTGTACCATTTAATTGTTTTCTCAGTTCGGTAATTTTGATACGTGAATGTGTACCACAATAACAGATACTTCAAAACGTCGTGATATTTGAATATGGTGTTTTTCGCGAATTTCATCAAGTAAGCCAACGATAATACCATTATTTCAGTATGTTCCATAATGTCACTCTTTAAATAATTTTGGAGGCAGCTGTTTAGCAGGTTTGCTTTTAAAAACGGCAATAAATATGATTTTTGTTCAGCTATGAATAAGCAGTCCTTTATTTCCGAATCAAAGAGTTCGATGTAATGGTACGCGATGTCGCTGTACTCACAAGACAGTGCTATGTTCAATACGTGAGATAATTTATAAACATTTTCTTTGTTGACTCCTGAACCGTAATACTCACTTATAGATCCATTTTCGTCTTCATCCATAAACACTTTCCTGGTGAAAAAGGGTTGATACTTTTTGATCCTGTTTAACATAGTGCTTAGTTCGATTACATCTTCTTCCTTACGGTCATATTCTCCACGGATTCGCGCAACATATAACAGTTTTAATAATAATAATATAAACACGTCGATTTGAATATTATTAAACTTCATCGTGAACGTCGTAACAAGCGTATTGATCGAACTTTCGCGATGACGGTGTCTACTACGTACTATCGTACCCGGTCGTGGTGTTGCGGTTTTTTTGGTCGCTTTTATTTAGTTTCCACACATGTTTTCTTATTTGTTCACTTGTGTTTTGACACGTCGCTTGGTATGACGTACCTGGGTTTCGGTCGGTGTTCTAGTGCCGTGCACGTTTTACAGTGTTACCACTCCCGCCTCCGTGGGACTGTTGCTGTTACGTTTTTCGAAACGATAACGGTCACCCCGTGACGATTTTTCGACGTCAAACAAACTCTATGCTCCCGATGACGTACGCGATCCAATGCGTCGGGAAGAAATATTTTCAAAACAATTTGAAACCCGATGACGATCGGTTTTTTGTTTTTATTTTAAACTCATTCATTTATGTGTTTGGTATTCGCGTCTTTCCTAGTGAGTAGGTATGCAAAACACATTAAAGTGAGGTAGGCGAGAATCCGGTCGGCCGATTTTCACATTGTTTGCGTCGCACCTCGACTGTTCGCACACGAGCGCGTCGTGTGAGTCTGTGATATGATAATAATTGTATTTTAATATAAATATGGATTTGTCGGCGTGCGTTGCGGGTATTATTTTTTTTTAATTTTCCCTTTGATAAATTTTGGTGGTCGAAGAACACGAAATTATGCAAAACTCTATATTTGCTATATGGATTTGTGGGCGGTCAAAATAGATTTAACGCTACAACGCCGTAACATTTAATCCAACAAAACTGTTTTTTAACGGTAGTTAAAAAAAAACAAAAACGCACTTAGTATTTTAGGTTCCCCTAAATGAAAAACCTTTCATTACATACATTTAACTATATTTTTAATAATTGTGTGATAAAATCGTTGTTACAAAATTTCTGTATTACCCAGGGTCTACGCTTAGTAAAACCTCACTACGTCAGACACCTGTAATGCGGAATCCTCATTAATACGAAAAATATTAATAGTCCTAGTTCAAACACCTTATAGTTTTTCGTATCCTCTATAACGGACAATTCTCTGGGACGAAAATGTTTTGTGATTCCGTTTCAGAGAGGTTTTACACGTATAAACATTGGATAAATATTCGGCACCACTCGTGAGTTCAATAATAATTTGATTTTTTTCATTTTATTTTAAGCTAGCGTGCCATAAGCCGTAAGCTAAACACATGGCGGTTGAAATTATGCAGGTGGTTATATATATATATATTCGTACTTTTCGCTTATGGCTTAGGTCCTCGATTACAGTGTCGAGCGCTAAAACTATCTTTAAATGCTAGCTGTCCCGGCACGGATAGTTGTTTTAAAATTTCGTTGGTAAAAATATGTAGAATCAATTATGTTTGAACAAGTGCTGACGAACATTGAAAAAAAAAAAAATACAAAATTATACGCATTCCAAATATTGCGCACTTAGTAAAACACCGTTTAAACAGTACTACTTCGAAGAATTTTTTCATTTTATTTTTTAATAAATATAAAAATAATAGAAAAATTATCACGTTTTTTGAATAAACCTGTATACTTTATTATACATATTATACAGAACGAATGACCATTGGTAAATTCGATCGATAGCCAATCAATCGTTCGTTGACGAACCGTATTTCATCGAGATATTTGTTATTTCATCATTTCGACAAATTTGTTATTGAGCTAATAAAGCGGTTCACGTTGATAACAAACTTGAATTGGTAAAACTGATTATGTACAGAGCATGTAAATCACATTACTTTTGCGTCAATAAAAGAAGACTGTCAAAACAACAAACGAGTAGCTGTTATTATACAATAATTATATTTTAATAATATATTTTTATATATTTTTCGTAATATAATTTATTTTTTACAAGAAAATCGCAACAAAATTCCGCGAGAGTACTATCAAAATCAATTTATTATTACGTCAATCGAATAAACAATTCGTACCATAGTTTTCACCGAGTTCATCATTTACCGAACTCTTCATACCATAATATTAATATATAGTATGGAAGAACTACTAAAAATATCTAGACTCTAGAGCAATTTTTGAAATAGTTTCAACTGATCGTGCCGTAACGAACGTCTGCCGAGATTAAAATAACTTAATATCGTACAAAATAATATATTAAAATATAATAACGTGGTACCGATACGAGCGCGTGACACACGACGGCCGGTGCGTTTTCCGGAATCTCGCGCGTTCCGACAGACGGCAAACATCCGAGAAAATCGAGCGAATTCTATTTATCATTCGTTCGAAATAATAATTATACTAATAATAATAATAATAATTTTAATAACGGGCACACGAACGATGGGGAGGTATACAATACCGCACATAATAGAATATCACGTACACCGCGCGTGAGTATTATAATGATGCGTTCGTCGGTCGTAAAAATATTATTTATTACTATTATTATTATAATAAAAAAATCAGCGCGTCTCGGATGAATTTTCCAGGCTTACATTATACAGGGTGTTCCGAAATGATTTTGACAAACACTATAACTTAGTTTTAGACGATGATGTTATGTTATAAACGGATGAAATTTCAATATTCTCACTCGTTTTTTAATTTTTGATAAAACAATGAACCGAACTCGTATAATAGGTGTTCAGAAAGCAAACGTAAAAGCTCGAGGAACTTATGTTGCAATGTTAACTGTCCTGTACTTTCAGCATGAGTTTATAGACGTTTTGAAAACTTCTATTTTTTGCATAATCAGTGGTACAAAGCTGATGCGCAATAAATAAAAGTGATACGTGAAAAAAAAGTTTGAGAATCTCTGTTCTATCGATATTTTCGAATATTTTTTTTTTTTTTAATAAATACCATACGACTGTCTTAAATTATAACACAATAACTACCATTTTTTTCAAAATCAACTTTTAATGCTTCCATTGGTATTCTGAAACGCCGAATAAAATCATTCTGTTTCCTTTGGATTCGTATTGTAGTTTAGTGATTAACACATTTCAACACGTTACTGCAAAAGTCAGCGGCCCTTTTATGTTTAGTTAACTGGTTTTCTTGAAAAAATATTTGAATGTGAGTAATTGTTTTAAGCTTTAGAAAGCAGAACAGTACTACGCTATAAGAAAAAAGTATAAGAAGATGTATTTTTTTATATATTCAATTCGATTTTACAGTATATACATACAATTCAAAATAACGATTTCAATAAGTAGATTTTTAAACAACGTAATATTTAATCGAATTTAGGTTGTATGTTACTAGTTCCAATTTTCAAAATTCACTCCAAATATTTGTCAGTCATGGCCGATCTATATTTTGATTTAATGTATTCGATTTTGGAAAAAAGTTTGTTTATAAATACATATTCGTCAATGGTTCGTGAACCAAAATATCACCGTTTAATTAATAATTATTAAATGGAAAGCCTAACGTATAATCTATATTTTATTTACCGTCTTATGGGTGCTGCGGGCTGGTTAAAACTTGTTCGCGGGCCGGAGACGGCCCGCGGGCTGTAGTTTTGGAGACCCCTGGTCTAGTTTTTCAAAAATGTATTAAATATCGCAATCGCAACACGTCGTTTTTTCCTTTAAATACTTAAAAAAAAATTACGCACCGTTTAAACATTTCGCCCGGAGGATGAATTTCCCTCTTAGCCCCTTTAATCCGGCCATGGTGAAAATTTCAAACACTATATTTAAAATGGAGATGACGAATTAACAATATTATTATAACCGAGAAATTGTCCGTCTTCAGTTCATCGGTATCGATCACGACGGTAATATAATCACTGTGTTCATCGCGTATACGAACTCGACCGAGTTTCCCTATAATGACGACGGTAGCTTAATTTATCTGCCACGGGGGCGAAAATACAGTAGGGTCTCGATAATCCGAACGAGATTGAGGAAAGGGGTCGTTCGGATTACCGATTTGTTCGGATTATCTATTACTTAAAAAAAAAAATCAAATTTCTTATAATTTGAATTAAATTTTTTTTTTTATAATTTTTTTAAATTATGCTTATATAGTATTACGTTCTTTAATGTATTAATCCGTTTAAAATTCGTAATTTTAATAAGACAATCAGTGCAAAAAATTATTATAATTATGTATGTGTGTCGGCGACCTATAAAATATCCGAAAATATTTCAGTCGAAAATATTTTTTCTGCGTAACGGCTTTTAAACAGATGGCCACAATGCATACATGGCTATACAATTTCAAAAACATTTGCATTTTGCAAAAACATGCTTTTATTTATTTTAATTTTTTTTTAATTTTTTTTTTTATTATTATTTTATTTTATTAGAAAAGGCTTCGAATACAAAGTTCATTAGTCTATGGTAAATAAAAATATAGAAATAAAAATTATCGATTAATAACAATAAAGGGATTAAAAAGGTGGCGTTAATGATTATATGATGTAATAGCGATAATGGTATTTAGGGTCGTTCTTTGAAGGGGTTACAACTAATATATCACGGATGAAGACTTAAATAAGTGAGGAGAGTTCTGCTGTCTTGATGAAGTTGATATGCTTTTAATGGAAACGATAATTTTAAACGTTTGTTTCATTATTTCATTATTTCGGAGTGACGGTGAATCCTGCGGAACGGATAATATAGAAAAGCGTACTTACGAGAGAAAAAAATTAATAATAATTATCGGGTTTGAAATGACCGAGAAATTCCACCGACATTTTTCAAAATATACACATAATAATATTATCGCTCGGTAAGAAAACACTCCGATAAAAGTTGCATGAAACGAAATCGGCAAATAATAATTATAAGTTTATGCGACTCAACGAATTACCCGTTATTGCGTATAGTTTAAAATTAAAATGTTCATTACGTAGCGATAGGGCTGGCGGTATTGAAATACAAATACCGGCGATTCGGTAATGAAGTTAATATACCGGTATGAAACGGTATGCTGCGGTAGAACTGTGTTTATATTATTACAACGGAATCAATTTTTTTTTCATCACAATACGAAATATCGGTAAAAAACTCATTAAACAATTTAAAAAATGCATTAAAAACGTAAAAAACGTCCCAAACTAATTGTATAGCTAAAATTTTTTATTCATTTATATGAATTCATAAAAAAAATTACCACATTTCTGTTTCGTAATTAATTTATAAATAATATAATAGTTGTAGGTATGCAATATTAAACATGTTAGTCTATTTTCAAGAAGCTCGGAAATATCGAACACTATACATTTTATGCCCTCTCATTTGTTTTATTTATATATATTTCATTATTGTTTAGATTTGAAAATTTTCTTTAAGTAATACGTATTAATTCAAAAAATAAAAATTTAAACCACCTGTAAAACATGATAATTTCAAAAAAAAATTGTTTTTTTATTCCTATTTTTGATATTTTTAGAGCATAATATAATAGTGCATATATTAGTACTTTTTGGTGTTATAAAATCCAAATCGTGTTTATAACGTTACGGGCTAGGGTTTCGATGCGATGTCATCTGTTTCTCCGGTTTTCCAAAACGCATGTTCGTTGAATGAAAAGCGGGATTAGGCGATACCTTTTCTGCTGGTTATTTAAATGCGATTTTCACTTTGATTCTTTTTTTTGGAATTTTTTGGCAGATTTCACTACGTATAAAAGGAAATGTTAGAGCATTTTTCTTTCTTGTTGATTTTATGGCCTTTTCTTAGTTTTCAAAACGTTTTTCACGATTCTTTTGTACAGTGGGCGTAAAACGTTGCAATGAAGAAGATGATTTCGGTAAAAATATCTAAATATTTACATGTTAAATGGTTATTTAAAAATTAATGATTGATAAATGCTTATTTCAGCTCGAAGACACATCCATCAAACGTATAACAAAACATGATATTAAAAAAAAACAAAAAACAAAACAAAAAATTAACTTGTAACACAATTTTTAATTTTTTTTTTTTTTATAATTTTAAACTATTCTTTAATATTCTTATTGGCAATTTAATCAAAGATATTCATTGAACTACGATTTTTGAGATTTTATTTGGGCATTAACATTCTGACGCTACTTATTATCAATTATAGCATTTACATTAGTTTTATTTCTTTATTTATTTTTTTTTGATTTTAGTATTATTTGAAAAAACATTTGATTTTGAAAGTATTTTAGGCGCACTCGAGCAAATCATGTATTAGTTATCTGCCTAGTTACCCGCAATCAATCGCGTTTGTTTCATGTAATTTTGCCTACTCTAGCCGTCTGACGAATATTATCCTATGTTATACTGTCTGTAATATAGGCGTTTCTCGTAACATAATTTCACTTTATCACTACATTCACGCAACGCCACGAATACCCTTGACAACTAGTTGACAGTGACGATAATGATAATAACGTCATTATACAGGGTGATTTTTCAAGTATGCTCTCTTCGATTTCGACCTTGTAGGTAGTTCTCAAACTTAATTACATTTTCACGTACGGTTTAAAACGAATATAAAACCATATTTATATAATGATCTTCGGAGGTTTTTCTTATTTACGGGGCTTTTTTTTAAGTTTAGTGTTCATAAAATGTAAATTACTGCAAAATAGTTAACTTTTTCTAGACAGTATAATATTTTATTTTTTGATATAAGACCAATAGTTTAAGAGACAAAAACGGTTCAAGATCAGAATTCATGTCCTCGCTAAAATATTCTGCCTCTATACCACTGCTCTTAACTTCATTTTCATATGGTTTGTATCTCTGAAACTATTGGTTCGATGATACGAATATTGATTAAATGAAATAACTTTTTTTTTTAAATGGTACTCTTTCATGATATCCTGTGACCTTTAGTGGTTACCGATGAACGGAATAATTTCATTGAATTATTCAACCCCTCCCCCCCCCCAAAAAAAAAAAGCCGATAAGATAATGGTGGTGGAAGTTCGTCCTTCGTCGCTTCGCTCCTCGGACAAGATAATGGTGAGGAGTGTATAGCACTTTCTATCATGGGATCACCTGGTTTACGATAGTTTAGTTGTATGGTACTTTACATTTGAATGCAATGATAAATCATTGTAAGTTAAGTACAGGATACAGTAGTTGGGTGGGATACACGAGATGCATTGCTAGATTAGGCATTATTGGATAGATTTTGGAATTATTTTATATTATAAAAAAAAAAACGATTCTGAACGAAGATGAAGATGTCAGCCTTAAATTGTAATATATATTTTATTTTAATATCCTAGATTGGGTTAAATTTACATTTGTCTATTCATGTGACTTCTGCTCGTGAGCATTGGACAAACCAGGATGTGCATAGATAGGGCGTAGGAAAATACCATATTATTTGCCTAAATGCACTATCGTGACGGTACCACCCGACCCCGCCGTCCATATATGCTGAATGCTCCGTGGCTACGTCTATTTAAATATTAATAATTAATAATAATATATAAAATCCGCATGTTTATGGAACTGATACACACATTAAAATAACTGGAAATTGGAAGTTAGTAACGTTCTATTCAACCATGTAAAGGTACGTTTATAATACACCTTGTGTTTACAATCTACCAATATTTTGTATAGAACAGCTGTCAGCTACTGATTATATTATAATAAACTTAATCTATTTAATTATCTTTATCAGCTGTGATATTACATAATATTTTCATTTCTTATCTTTGAATACAAAAATTTTTATACATTTTCAACTACAAAATAATTTGCAAATATTCGTGATTTTGACAAATTTTGTCGATTTTTGAACTTCAACTGCTTATAAAAAAAAATTGTGCCTATGTATTTGAATAATTTTTGAATCACTCTTAGATCAACTTATTCAAAACCTTCTTTAAATTTTCAAGCGATTTGGTAGGGCCAAAAAATTGTTATCGACTTTTATAAAAAAAAATCTAAGAAAAATCGAATTATTCAAATGCCTATAAATAGCTAAAAAATAAACGAAATATTTTGAAAATACAACTATGTAAAGAAAATGCCTATTTAAACATTTTGTAAAAGTTTTAAGTTTCTACGACCTATACTTTTTGAATAAGAACAAATATCAAAAATCAATGATGCCTAAATTGTTATTTTACGCGATTATGTGAAAAAATTGTAATTTCAAACACTCATAAAAATTTTTGATTTTATTCCAGTGCAAATTTTTTTACAGATAATTGAAGGAAAACGTATGTCAAACTTTGTACCGAATTTACAATTCTTAGTTTTGAATACTTAAAATTTTATGAATTTTCAACTGCAAAATAACTTCAAATTTTCGCGATTTTCTACACATTTCGTAAAAATATGAACTTTTTATGCTTATAAAAAAAAAATTGTGCATTACGCTTTGAATTTTTTTTTTATACCGATAAGTTCGACATATTAGGTACCTTGTATTAAATTTTCAAGAATTTTTGTCCAGTCAAATTTTTTTTATCCACATTTTAGAAAAAAAAACAAAGAAAAGTTGAAAATTTCAATTGTCTTTTAAAAGCTCAAAAAAAGTCTAAAGTTTACAAAAATTGTACTACGTATAGATGATTCCAATATAAACATTTGGTGAAAGTTTCAAGTTTTTTCGACTTATACTTTTTGAATAAGAACAAATATCAAAAATCGTTTAAAGCTAAATTATTATTTTACGTTATCATGTAATTATTTCGTAAACGTTTGAACTTTAGATGCTTATAAAAAAAAATTGTGACTCACGATTTTTGATTTTTTTTAATAGCAATAAGTACTTCTAATGAGGAACCTTGTACTAAATTTTCAAAGTTTTATGGCCAACCAAATTTTTTTTATCCACATTTCAGAAAAAAATAAGTTCAAATTTTCGCGATTTTTCAATATTTCATAAAAATTTAAACTTTTTATGCTTATAAAAAAAAAGGTGTGCATTTCGCTTTGAATTTTTTTTTTATACCAATAAGTACTTCTTATGTGGAACTTTATATTAAATTTTCAAGATTTTTTGTCCAGCCAAATTTTTTTTATCCACTTTTCAGAAAAAAAAACTAAGAAAAGTCAAAAATTTTAATTGTCTATAAAAAGCTCAAAAAAAGTCAAAAGTGTTCAAAAATTTTTTCACGTATAGATGATTTCAATATAAACATTTGGTGAAAATTTCAAGTATCTACAATTTTTGGTTTTTGAGTAACGGCTAAATAAAAAAATCGATTTCGTCGAAAACGGGTTTTGCACAAAAAGTACCGTTTTTTCCTCATTTTTTGTTTATTTTTCCCGTGGCATTTGAAAACTTTTGGGAATTTTCACTTGTGACCTCTCTAAGGTACCTCCGATATTCATTTTTCCACCGAAAACATACCCTGAAGTTCAAAATTGAAGCATTATTTCGAGTAGTTATGGTGTACATAGACACAAAAACAAAAACAAAAAAAAAAAAAAAACAAAAACAAAAAAACAAAAAAAAAAAAAAAACACACATCATATTAAAATCAATACATTCTTCACTTCGTTCAGAATCTAAAATAATTAGCAAATCGCATAGAAAAAAATAGTAATAAAATTGTTTTTTTCATTAAAACATAATTTGATTAAAATTTGCTCTGAGAATAAATTCAAATGTATACATCAAACAGGATTAAAAGCAGGATTAGCGTGATTCAAAATATCACCCAATATAATACGAACTGAAGATGCTATTATTTTTATTATTAATATTGTCATTATCAGGACTTGGGTGTCGGTGCCTTAAAAACCTATAAAAATTCCTAGGAAAAATGCATTATGACAAAAAAAAGTACAAAGAATGTCTTAAAAACATTGATAATATCTATACAATTACTTAAAAACACCGATAAAGTTTATAAAGTTGGTAAAATCATTTATTGATTTTTAAGTTTATAATTTATATTTTTAAACATATGTATTTTGATGCAAGTTAGAATTCAAAAACTGAAATAAATTTAAAAAAAAAAAAAAAAAATTTTAAGTTTTGTTTTTTGTATTTTGTTATGACGAATGAAAAATAATCAACTCGTGATTTGTCTCTCGGTCGGTGAATAAATGGTTTAAAAAATAACTAGACATTAAAAAAACGAACTAAAAAGCCACAAAAACGGTTTGAAAACGAAAAAAGGGGAAGTAAAAATTAGTCGTATAAAGATGTGCGTCATCGAAACATAATATTTCCAGTTAGAAAAAAATCGCCTCGTTTCGAAAAAAAAAAATCGACGTCCGACCCCTAATTTTGTTGTCATTATTATTATTATAATTCTCACTATTACTATTATTGTTAACACTATTATTATTATTATTTAGTCTGTGGCCGAGTGGAATTAGGCGTCACCGCCGATGCACACTGTCGCGGGTTCAAGCCTCGGTCACGGGCGGCTCTCTCTCTTTGTGGTCAGTCGACTGTCTATAGAGAGAGCGGCCGCCATCTCCCCTGTGCAGTGACTGCACAGTAACTTCCCTAGTCACAACTTCTCCTGGGATAGTCCAACTCTCGGGTTGTTGTTTGCCCTGAGAAAAAGAAGAATTATCATTATTATCATTATTATTATTATCATTATTATTATTATTATTATAATTATTATTATTATTATTATTATTTTTATCATTTGTATTATTATTATTATTATTATTTTCATCGTTATTATTGTTATTGAAAATCTGACTGACGCGTTTTGTTTTCGATCGGTTCCGCAGATGGCGTGTTTCGACATTTTGAAAAACTTCTCGTACATGGTCACCACGCAGGCGATGCAAGTCAAGACCAACATGCTGCTGTCGGTGCTGAAGATCGATGAAGTGGACGTGCTGCTGCCGGCCACCGACTCGCGGAGCACGGACGTGACGCCGAACGCGTGTCTGGTGACTCTCGTGCTGGCCACCATGGCGAACATAATATTGTTCTGAACGGCGGAACGGTACGTCCCCGCGACCGCGAATGACGATAACGATTTATCGTGTTTTAATCGTGTTGTCGCCGTATTTACACACACATACACACACACACACACACACACACACACACACACACACACACACACACACTCACGCATGATTGTTGTTATTAATGTGAACATTTATCGTCGTAATATTGATTAATTGTCGTACACATATAATCATTATTATTATTATTATTACGGTTAAGTCTGATAGGTATATTTTTCCCCTACGTTATTATTATTATTAGTATTATCATCGTAAATTGTTTGTTATAACCGTGCGGGTTTTTTAGTTTTTAAAATTTTTTCGTTTTTTTTGTTTCTCCGTCGCTGATGTCGTCGGCGTTTCGTCTGTCCGTCCTACGTTTGACGGCAGTCTGACGATCTTTGTCGACGCGTCGTCGTGATGATTTGACGCGTGGCCACGACGACGCGTTTCACGACGTGTACGCCAAAAATAATGAAAATATTAGGTTTTTCTAGTTATTCCTGTGTGCCGCAAACCGGCAGCAGTCGATCGTCGTACAGTCGGTCGGGTCGGACCCGGTTCTGCCCAAAAAGAGTACTTTATGCGGGTCGACTCTAAAATGTCTTTTTCTGTCAAATCCAAATTAAAAAAAAAAAAAAGTTGTTCGATTTTCGTCCAAAGTGAAATATCATTCGTTACACGAAACGTTTCGAAATCATCGGGACTTTATTTTTGATCGCTTTAGTAAAATTATTATAAACTATTGTTTTAATCGAACACTTTTGATGTCGGCGCAGTTGAATGTTGGCAACGTGTAACACGTATATAAATAAAAATGTTTTGAATATTTCTCGGGTACAAAAAATTCCAACTGTAATAATATTATAATAATTATAATCGATTTTGAAGGGAAATCGAAAATTTTAAATAAACACACACACACACGCAATTATACGAAAGTAGTATACAGATTTTAAGTACACAAATTATGACATAATATGACAAAACAGTGCTCAAAAATCATAACAGCGATTCCCAAAAATGTTTTTATCGTTTTTAATACATAGTTTTATGATATTTTTTCGGACGAAAACCAAACCATCTTTTTTTTTTTTTTTTTTGAAGCGTCAAGCATAAAGTACTTTTTTGGACGATTCCAGCCACATTCCCTTTCGTTCAGTATTATTATTACTTTTATTATTATTCTAATCATCATAATTGTTAATATTGTTGACAATATATATGCTATATCACGCGTACCTGTTGAGTGTTTCAAAGAAAAAAAATATTACATTAATAATTTTCAGATATATTATATTATTATGTGCGTGTACGTGGTAATTTTCCGAAATCACTTATGATGAGGGTGTTAGGTTTTTTTTTATTTTCAAATTCCGTTTCGGCATAAAGTTGATCATAGATTTTCGAAGATTTCCGTTGAGTGCCTCAGAAACACACAAGAGCGTTTAATCGACGGGTCACGATGAGGAGCCGTGTCGCACGACGAGGAGAAATGGATTTGTTACAGGGAAAACGGGGAACGACGATGGGTTTAAATCGAAATCGTTAGGGTAAATTCGGTATTGATCAGTGGTGATTCACTTCAAACAAAAAAACCGTAAAAAAAAAAAAAAATCAAAAACCGAACCCTTTTTATCATTTATTTCTGAGTACCGTATGTATATTCGTTTCAAAATTGTTTTGATTACATTTTTTTCGATTGCAAAATAATTCAATTTCACATAAATCTCTACACAAGTACCTACGTATACTAAATACCTATTTGATTTTAGAAAAACCTAATAAAACGTATTATCTGTATTTGCAAAAAGCGAAAAGAAAAATAAAGTAGGTGTTCTATTCTAAAATAATGCAATCATAATACGGTGCAAGTTTCTAAAAACAAAACATTTATACGATAGGTATTCGTTTTCATAAAACTCGAATTACCGAAGAAACCTAATAGTTTAACAATGTGTCCACATAAGTGCCGTTTGTCGTTACAAACTTTTTTTTTTCAAATCGGACCCACGTACCCTTGAGATTCGCCACTGATCCGTGTGGTGAAACGAAAAATAAAAAATCGACGGTTTCGGTTTTTTATATTATGCTGTAGCACGACTCTCATTTCGGCACAGTATGGCGCGATCACGATACGAGACACCGTCGCGCTGGACGGTTTTTAAAGATCAATTTCCACCAGACGAAAACGTCGTCGATCTCTCTCGAGATAAACGTCACGGTAAACCGTGCGGTGTACGAATCTATAACGCGATCGAACCGTGGGGAAACCCTTCGTGACCACGCCACCAGGTATCCCGCACCGTCGCGTCGTCGTGTCGTGCCAGCCGGTCTACGACGGGTGGAGGGTATGGTCCGTCGGGGTCTCTCGGGGATGATTTCCACGCAGCGACCCAGTGGGTCTGCGGCGACCCTGTGCGTCTGCAGCCGGCCTGACAGAGCTGTCCAGATCGCGTCCTGATCACCGGTGGAGGGAGAGCTTGTACGAAACGCAACGGTAACGGCCGCGGGGAAGGATCGGTGATTTTTCGTGACTCGGCAACACGAGAATGACACCGATCCACGCGAACCACTGATATCACTTTGTTTTTGTCTTAAAAAAAAAAAAAATAAATAAATAAATAAATAAAAAGGCGCTATCGAGATTTCGACACGTATACAACCTATACCAACGTATAAAGTTCGATGGACTTGAAGTTTGAATTTATTAAATTTTCCAACGTTTACAAAAAATATCTTTAAAAGTTTTGTCCGACTTGTCCTACTCAATCCACCAACTAATTTTGGGTAGGTAATTTAAAACATTGGCCGCACGTCATATTTAATTTTCTAGGAAGTTATTACAAAAATAAATAAACCACACACACACACACACACACACACACACACACACACACACACACACACACACACACGACAACATCTCGTATACGCGTGCCGTATCGTTCGTGAGATGATAAATGATACCTGTACCACTGTGCATAGCTCGTCGTGAGCAGCAGTAATTTACGCATATCAACCGACATATCAAAGCGATCGTGCGCGGTCCATTTGAATAGAAATAACCATAAAGATCGTAAACGATCCGACAGTGATCTCGCGACGCCGGAGAAATCTACCGGGGTACGCCGCCAAGACCATCGGCTGATCAAAACCGAACGCTGTAGACTTAGATCGCGATACCACGTGGTCACCGTCGTTCGCCTCTATGGCATCCATCGGTAAACGTTGACCGATCAGAACCGTTTTCTCACCGCAGATGATGTGAATAGGAAATAAAATCAGATTATCGAAACCGTACCGACTATACGAAAGGGTTTGCTGCGAAATACCGGCCTCGAATATACTGTCCGACAATTAATACATAATAATAATAATATGATGATGATGATGATTAGAGTACTTAACTAGTATCGCTTGATTTCTTGAATATAGAAGAATGAATTATAGGTACCTATATATATATATATATATCAAATTATATTTTTATAAGCTCATAGGGTACCGTAATGTTATGAAATCACGAAATCGTACTACGTTACCAGGAACGTGTATCATTCAGTGTTTATGTCGGAACGACGCCAGGACATATTTAACGAGCTCGTGATTGATTTCCGAAAAAACCGTGTAAAAAACGGATTTTCATCATGCGTCGGCATTGAATATTATTATATGATCGAGAAACATCCAACTCGAATACGTTCGGGCAAAGCGTTAAAATTTAAAAATCGTTATGAGTGTCAATAATAAAATTGGAACGATAAGACGTTGTGTTTGTCCATATTATTTGATCTCAGGTGTATCGAATGTTCATAAAAACCTTTTTTTTTTTTTTTTTTTTTGTTAAATTGAAAAATTGGTCGTTCCAAAATCAATTCAATACCAACGTATTTCACTATCGGGACAATATTCGATCTTGGTGAATCGGTTTTATGATAATTACGTTGTAAGCCGTACTGATGATTATTTAAACATAATATCATATTATTACCCGACTTCGATTACACATTGTTTACGTCTATAAAACGATTTTGATTGCAATTTATTAATGTATGTCACATGGTCATTTTAGTCGTTTCATAAAATGCCTTGACATTAAAAACACGAACTTACATACTGACCGTAACAATATAGTATACACGGTGAGAGAGTACCGATTTTCATTCGCGGGTGCACACACACACACACACACACACACACACACACACACACACACACACACACACACACACACAAATACACGCAGACATTACAGAAAACAATAAGGTATAGCATTTTTTTCATTTTTTTTGTTTTGTCTTCTACGTTTAAAGTTGTAGAATAAATCGAACTTTGTTTGTCTCTTTTGAACATGAAAATATTATCACATAACACGTCAATGTATCTCATAGACATATCATTAAAATAATATACACAAATATAGTAACTTATAGTGACTGTATCGATGCGTAATAACATTAAAAAAAAAAAAAACAATCAAATAAATTGTTTTGTTTTGTACGCGAGTAAAATTAATTTTACCGCGAAAACGCTATAAGCCATGTCGGCGGCGAGACGTATTTCCGTTTATCAGTGCGATTGTACGAAAGGTACAAGCATAGTATTGAAAATTTAAAAAATTCTCAAACAAACACATATCAAACGTTATGATGTGATATAGAAATAAAACAAATAAATATATATAATTTTTATCTAAAAAAAATATATATATATATATTATAAATACTAGATTAAAAATAAGTTTATAACGTTAAGTACATAATTATTATCATAGTGTATTCTCTTGTGTCAAGCAACTTTTTTTTTTTTTTTTTTACGAGTTTAATAGAAGGAAATTATTGAAAATATCGTATTAACGTGTTACATCAGACATATCACTTGATAACTTAAGAGGGTAATGGTTATGTGTTTTGTTTTTGTTTTTTTTTTCGTATTTTTGTTTTTATATAGATTTATGTACATTGTAAAATACATATTATGTGTCAGAATATTATTATATAATTGATTATTATCATAGATATATTGTATATTGTTATTATTATTATTATTATTATTATCATTGTCATTATTATTATATATTGACGGATGCGTTATTCCTTTTGTTTTCTATTTTAATCATTAATTCGTTTGTACTTAATTACTTGTCGCCTAGCCAATTCGTTCAACTCCAATACGTTTTTCTATATTCATAAGTACATGGAACCGCTATAGAATTATTTTCACGTCTACAAAACTCAAACAACGTGTATACGACTATCCATACGTCATTCCGCGTGCGTATAGAATGTTGTCGTTTTGCAGAAATTGATTTTTAACAGAAAATAAAAAAAGTCACCTATAACCTATTAAAATGCATTATTTACTGTGCGCGAGATTTTGTATTTTAGGACGATATGTTTGATTAAGTCTCAGTACAAACGTGTGCTCGAATTCCATTTAAACCGCTAAGTCCAAAATTCGAGTCGAGTACACGGTTGATTAAATGAAAAAAAAAAATGAAAAAAAAAAAAAAAACAAAACTTTTGTTTAAAATAATTATATACTTTATTATATATTATATTATATACGTTTGTTTTATTTAGTAAAAGTGATTTGACTGTGGTTATTGTAATTTGTACATAGAACTTAATGAAATAATATTATGTTTAATGTGAAAAAAAAAAATTACTATAAGTAGATAGTGAATAATTATTGTGATTTTTCATAATAACGACGGTTTTAACATAATACATACCTCTCACATCTATATCATTAAAGCCATTGTACTTAGTCCAATATTACTATTTCGTTCTAGAATTACGCTGACTATTCGTTTTAATGATTGTCTATAATATATATGTTTTATTGTTTAAATCCTAGAGAAAAATATATGTTATACAAATATACACGTATCTGTTGAAAAATATAGTCGTTGAGTTGATTTTTTTTTCATTCTACTAATTTACAATATTATTATTGTTCATGACATCATAAGTGTTATACGTTTTATAAATAACATAATATTGCGTTTTGTTGTGTTCTGATTCTCACAACAATGGGAATTTTCACGGGGGTGATATGGGGGATAGATCCCCTCCATGGCATTGGCTTTAATTTAAAATATAAGTACTGATGGAGCCGATGGAGGCATTTTTATGGTTAACTGATATTCAAGTATTTTGCATTGATAATACATTTTAATCTATAAATAATTATGTGAATCACGATCGTTTTCATTTGTATCTATAACCATCGGTGTATAGAAATATATACAAATATACTTAACGGTATGGACAATAGACTGTGATATTTTTATAATCCGATAATCATCTGCGTTTATACAATAATAAAATTACGATAACATTGGTTACAGTTATATGCCAATATTGAAATTGTAGATTTAACGTAAGAAATCGGGATCGGGGACGGGTCGACGTGATTCCATCGTAAATGTGAAATTAGATTTAGAAACGTCTGAGAGTATTATCTGCCAACAAGTGTGTGCGTTTTCCTGAAATAATCTTTTTCACGCTTTTGTCCGCGAATCGTCCTCTTTTGTTTTTCCGACAATTCACCCGGGTAGTTTATAGTCGATACCGTTCCGTTAACGAACGCGGTGACGTTTCCGGGTAACCATACGAAGTTTTCACGGATAAATCAAACGTCGTCAGTGCGGATTTTCGTAGATCGTTGCCAACCGGGCCGTGAAACGAAAGTACGATACATTCGTAAATATTAGTTTATGACTCGCGTGGCTCCGTGTCGACAGCACAGTTCGCGAAAGGAAAACTTTCTCTGCCGCCAGAGTGTCAGCGCACCTGTACGGATAATTACAATCTGTTATGATGACAATATGTTTGATTGGAGAGTCGACGGTCTTATAGATCTACTGCGTATATAGATCTCTGGGGCGAGAGTAACTGTTGTTATAAATGTATGCGTGCACACAAAGCGATTCGTTGTCGCGAATAAAATGTACAGGGTGTCCCGCAAAAGGATATCTTGGTTTCCAAGAACCGTAATTCAAAAACAAGACGGGATATTAATATTATGTATCTTTCTTTTTTTTTTCGGTTACATCGGAAAATGCACGTGTTCTATGCGCCAACCTTAAGCGACGCGAACGACAGTGAGCCGATACTTTAACTCGATCCACGACCAAGTAGTTCGATTTGATATGATCATAATATTCACGGTGCATTTTCTGTCTGCAGTCTGTCGACACCCCTCGACAATGGCGGGTTTTATACCTCACTTTTCTCGAAACCCCAGAGAAAAAGGCATCATAAGTCAAGTGCAGCAAGAGGTCCTAAGAACCCTATCGGTAATCTCTCCTCTGGAACTGGTTTTCGTTTTGGTACTGGCAGACGACCCTCTTAAGTTGGGTTTATCGGTGTTAACATATTAAACTGGACGGCACCCATAAATTTCGAAGAAAACCACGAATCTATGAATACCACCGCTTTTGAGGTATAACGGACAGTGTTTTTGTGGTAATTTTATTTGATAATACTCGTATTTTCTAGTTGATCTAGTGTTCTTTGACGGTTTTAACAATAGTCGTACTTTTTGTCCGGTGATGAAAACCAAACCGTTTCGAAATATTTCTACTGGAAGAGATGGTTTTTAACGGTTAAAAAAAAATAAAAAAAATAAATAAAAAAATATATATATTTTATATATATATATATATATATATATATATATATATATATATATATATATATATATATATTATATATTATTATATTTTTATAATATATATATACAGTATGTAAATTGAAGACCTGGCGGCAACAACCAGACATATCCACTTTTCCAAACTTTTCAGGAGGAACAAAAAACTGTTTTATAAATTAGAAAATAGTTTTAAAAATGAACTTAAAATATATTCATATACATTGATAATATTTATAAATGATATTATGAAAAAAAATATAAAAAAAAATTTTAAATGCTTAAAAATAATAAAATAAAGATACGGAGATGTCTAGTTGTTGCACCGTAAAATAATTTTTTTACTTATAATGCATAAAAAGAATGTAATAAATATGAAAAAGGTGTTTTTACCTATAACATACAGTTTAACACCTGTGTTCAAACCTTTCTTGGTATAGATGTGTAAATAAAACTTTTATATAAAAAGTTTGTATGTACCTACAGTTTGCAATAGTACCAACAACATATTTTTAATAGAAGTTATTTATTTTAAAATATAACTAACATTATAGGACACAATAAAAAATAGCAATATTAAACAAATTTTAAATAAAAATGAACTTTTTACTAACATTGTTAATACATAATAAAACATAAAAAAAAACTGGCAATAAAACTAACAACATTTAAATAGAAGTTATTTATTTCAAAAGATAACATAACAGAAAAAAAATTAGTATTATATAACATATTTTGAATAAAAATTAACTTTTCAAACTTAATAATCAATATATTATTTAATATAATAATATAATAATATATTATATTAAAATATACTAGAAAAACATATCATGTGTTATAGGTATGTGAATGAAAACATAGTCATTAAATACAATTTTTAACAGAAAAATAATAGGAGGAATATTAATCAGTCTTTAAACATTTTAATCAGACTATATAAATATATATTAAAAGATAGTAGAAAAACATTACCTATGTGTTCTAGGCATGTGGATGAAAGAATAATCATTAAATAACATTGTCAATACATAATAAAACATAATAAAAAAAACTGGCAATAAAACCAACAGCATTTAAATAGAAGTCATTTATTTTAAAATATAACATAATAGAAAAAAAATCTAGCAATATTAACAAATTTAGAATAAAAATGAATTTTTCAAACTTAATAATCATAATTCATTAAAATATGATAATAGAAAAACATATTAAGTGTTCTAGGCTAGCAAATGAAACAATATTATCATTAACTAGCATTTTTAATACATAATAAAACATAACATAATAGAAAAAAAAAACTAGCAATATTAAACAAATTTAGAATAAAAATGAATTTTTCAAACTTAATAATCATTATATTAAAATATACTAGAAAACATGTTATAGGTATGTAAATGAAAACATAATCATTAATTACAATTTTTAACAGAAAAATAATAGTAGGAATATTAATCAGTCTTTAAACATTTTAATCAGTCTTCATCGGTGCTTTCATTTTCTTCATTTATGGTATCTGATATGAGATTAGTGTAATACCATAGATGATCAGGAGGAACATATTTTGATGCCAAATCTCTGACATCTTTCAGTTTAGCTTCTTTTATAGGTAATGGACCATTGTATAACAAAGAAGACATATCTGGTACTGGTAGGCTTAATGTGGTGTTTGGTTTTTGTATGATAAAATGGTCCTTAGCAGTAGAATGTACTGACACACTAGAATATAAACCGTGTTGTGTGTATTCTATGAACCGATAAGATAAAATAGCAAAATATACTTTGGCTCTGTTTTTGATAGTTTTTTTAAACAAAGGTCTCATAAATCCGGAATAATTTAGTATCATATCTTGTTTAACATCGATTACGTTGAAATTTTTACATGTATCTTGCACAAGTTTCTTATAAGTTTCTGGTAGGTAAACACGCTCAAGTTTTCTTCTTTTTTTTTCTATGATGCCAAATGCACGATCGCATGGCAAAAAGCTATGGTCAGGTTCTGGGTAGCGATGTATTATATGCTTAATTCCATACATTTGTTTAGTAGCCACTATATACAAAAATTGGGTCAGTGCAAAATTTTTGTTCTGAGCACTACAATTATCTGAAAAAAGGTATACTGTTTCTACAGAATGCTCCATAATATTAGAAAAGTAATAATTTAAAAAACTGATTACTTCATTTTGACCCTTATGAGCTGTGGCTTCATCGTACATAAAAAAATGTGATTTTCCTGTTCTTCCAGAATTAATGCAAAAATTATACATCCATAATTGTCTTTTGTAAAAAACATCACCACATGGGATATGGGGTAATGGCATGTTTTGCTGGAAATCGAATGATAATACATCTGTTTTGCTATTTTGTACCTTGGCTTCTTCGAATCTTTGTCTGATATCAGTATAAAAGACTTCAACCTTAGAAGCATGAAGTAGTTTTTCTGTTTCCAACTGTTTTTTAAGTACCTCATCTGTTTCAGCAACTATAAGATTTTGAAGTCGGTCACATGTTTGACATGTGTCAGATCGTGGATAACCAAATGATAGTTTATAATTTGTAAGAAAAAATTTACGGTAAAAATCATAGGTTACTTTTGGTTGTACAGCATCATTATTTTCCTGCATTTGTTTCCATGTATCATTTTCATACTTAATCAAGTAAAGATCGTACATTTTCGATATTTTAAGATCTGCAGATAAATATCTCATAGAATCATTTTTTGTACGACTATAGTGTGAATGGCGGCCTGGAAAACTTTCAATGTGTGTTGAAATTTGAAATATAATTTGCTCATCTTTTTTATTGCCCCTATTATTATGCTTTCCACGTTTATCAACTGGACTTTGCTCGTTATTTTGAAGCAACTTCACGACCCTTTCAACTCTAAATTTTTTAATTCTCAAAATCGAACAAAAAGCTTTTTTACACACTACCTTTTCTTTGTCATAAATGTTCACTTTATATTTACACACACATGATTTAGGTTTGCTATTATCTTTCGGCCTGTGTCTAGTTACTTTATTTATTTTAATTAAACCTACAATGAATATATCTTGCTTTTCTTTATTGCCTATTTTATTAAACATTTTTAAAATTGTAATTTTTTCTATATTGCTAACTTTAATAAAACATTTATTTCTGAATTTGCAATCAGGTCCTGTTTTCCTTGCTAATATATATTTTCCACGTAAACTTATATGATCTTCACCAAGTGCATTTGCATTTTTTGCCACATTACGTTTCCAATTCAAAATATTTAAAGTTTTTTTTTTACCTGTTATTACGGTGTCTTCTTCGTCAGAATTTTCTATAACACGAACTTCATCATCATATGCATGGTAAGTATTATCCGGATATTCATTATGTTGTATACCTAATAGTGTTTCATACTCAGACATATTGTCAAAGTCTGAAACTTCGATTGGCGACAACGGATCCGCATAGTCCGAATCATTAATAGAGTCATCAAAACTTGTAAAACTTATATCACTTATGATGCTATTATTGTTTGAATTCAAAATATTAATAATAGCGATTAGCGAATAAGTATAATAAATTATAAATTGATCATTTAGAACAACATATTTTGGTGAAATAAGACAAGATATTGTCACAGAATAAGAAAATACCACAAAGATGCCAAATGCCAAAAAAATATCAGTATGATAGCACAACAATGATAACAAGACGTAATCATAAATTAAATACAGTATGACCAACATTTGGTGCAACAACCAGACATATCCGGATTTGTCTTGTTCTTGCACCAAAATATAAACCAGACATCTCCATTTGTACAATATTTCTGTATTTAATCATCGGATTTGTCTGGTTGTTGCACCAATCGCCGTATTTTTTTTAGATTCTGAGTGAAGCGAAGGATCTTATGGTTTTACAATGATGTTTATTTATTTTTTTTTTTTTCTGTAAACACTTTTTCGTATAGAAATTCTTGTCCAAAAGTTTCGTCCAGCAACTTTTTAGATTCGAAATTGAACTGAGATGGTACTTTAGAGAGGTCATTTTTCCAAAATCTCCATAGTTTTTCCAGTAATCAAGAATAACGATCGAAAAACTGAGTAAAAACGGTAAAATCGGTAAAAATCCGCCGTAAACGAGATTTTCACTGTTCAGATTTTAGGTATTTAGTCATAAATCGAAAAGTATTAAAGGTAGAAACTTGAAAATTTTATCCAATATCAAATACGTACCTTTTTATATTGGACAACATTTTCAGAACAATTAAAGTACTTTTGACTTAAATATAGAACTTTTAATTTACCAAATTGTTTGAAAGTTTTTATGTAATATAATTTTAAATATTTGACAAAAAGTTCTGAAAATTTAATATGACCTTACTCATATACCTACCTAATTATCCTAACAAAAGTTCAAAAATCGTTAGTCAGGATTTTTTTTTATAAGTACACACTTTAATAAATTATTATAACTCACCAAAAATTATGCAAATAACCGTAAAATACGTAAACAGTATTTAAATAATAATATATTATATAACACTGAAGCTTTGCTCAGAATCGTTTTATACTAAAGAAATGAGTCATCATTTCTTTTAAACTTAATAAATTCATCTCCAATATCTTGTCCGAGGACCGAAGGTTTTTTTTTTTATAATAATCAGTGAAAAACTGAATTTCACCAAAATATGGATATGTCTGGTTGTTGCCGCCAGGTCTTCAATCAATTGGAAAGTCAGCAGTTATTACTCCTAATATAATTCAGATATTGAAGTTCCGATTTATAAACATAATATGTGACGTATTGCTGTGTTTTTTGAAAATATAAAATGCTCTCATTCATTCAAAATTCAACCGATTTCAATATTTTTTTTTCCTCTGAGTAACTTATATGTAATTCTATAAAATGGGTATTTTCGAAAGTTTTTTGGTGGTATTGAATTTTGAATTTTTTCTAATCATGATAAAATATGGGCTACAAGTCACATATTATTTTTTTTTTTTTTTAAGCGGAACTTCAATGTCTGCATTATATTAGGAGTAATAACTGACTTTCCAATTAATTTACATACTGCTTCGCCCCTCACACATCCCAATAGTACTATACCATATATTATTATATAAATAAAAATATAAAATAAAAATCAAACAAACACAACTAAACATTTTATTATTATTATTTATTTATTAAAAATGTAAAGGCAACGTGCGCTTATTTTCAGCAAACTTATTTAAAATTATGTCTTTATCGATGACTAGATCGCTCTCAATATGAATTATCGATAAGTCAGATAGTCTTTCCTGACCCATCGTGGTACGTGTCCAAGATTTTATTCTTCTCATTGCAGAAAAGCTTCTCTCACATGACGCAGATGATATCGGCAAAACTAAGGCAACTTGAAGTAGCTTGAACAGATTTGGATAAACAGTCTTACTGATTACCTTTTTTAGCTCTTTTAAGCCAAATTTGTTACTAAGTTGAATTGCACAATTTCTAGCAACTGTCATTTCCGACTTTAAACACTCCATGTTTATTGAAAACAAATCCTTAAATATAGAATTATTTTATTATATAAATGTACTTAATAAAATATTTAAAAGGGACTCAAAAATATTTTTCAAACCTTGGTAATGGTTAATAAAATATAATGAATTGGTAAAGTCAAGACTTATAAAACTCTCTGTTGCTTGGGCTAATTCTTGCGATTCTTCGGAAAATCTTAATTTTAAATGACTTAAAATGGTATCAACAATAGGGTTGTAAAAATGATTACGCCAATAGTTTTGAATTTGTTTGTCTACGGTTTCTGTACATTGAATTGGTAGCTGTTGTTCTGCACCAGTAGCAACAGTAACATCAAAGTCTCTTAAATGATAAGGTTCAGTATGCTGTCTTTCTGATTCTAAAATTGAAGTGTTGACTACTAAATATTTATCAATTACCATAATTAGTATTTAAATTTTAATTCCTTTTTGAATTATCAAGTGAAATATCATTTTTAGATGCAAAATTTGAAATTTTATCCCAAATTCCAGAAAAGTGATCAATATTTCTCATTTCTTCAAATTTTTTTATCACTCCATTTATGGTATTTGTAGCATTGCTCAAATTAGTATTTTTTTGCTGCAACTGCTTACTCAGTATATTTATTATTTTCAATACTTCATGGAATATAAATAGATGAAATACAAATGTTGGGGTTTTCATCATGTTCAAGAGACCTTTCAATAGAAAAGATATATAGTTACTAATTAAGTAAAATAAAGTAAGAATAGAAGATATAATAACTAGCAAATGGGTATTAATAATGAGAAACATTTTAAAATTATACATTTATCATTGACATAAATTAAAATGTTCGTATAATTGATTGTTACCAATTGCTTGTGGCACATCTCTATTTAAACCTTCGTCAACTTCTCTTACTAAAATGCTAATTATCGCTCCAAAATTGTTTAATCACAATTTTTGAAGCGACAGGCCCATCTTGTTTCACACAATCTCGTGATAGATAATGGTTTAATTTTCATTTCAGATAACAAATTAGTTAGTTCATTATTAATACCAGGTTGAGAAAAGTGAACGTATATAGCTTCAAGAGTATTAAAGAAATTTCTTACTTCCTATATTAAATTTAAATTTAAAATGAAATAATATTACAAATACAATGATATTTAAATTGTTTTAAAAAAGTTCATCACACAATACCTTGATACTACTGCAAGTATTACAAACAACTAAATTTAGTTTATGAGCTAAACAATGATATATATACTGCCTCTGGATAGTGTTCTCGAATTTTTTGTTACACTCCAGATACTGACCCTGACATTACATTAGCTCCATCATAAGATTGAGCTACTAATGGTATTTTATAAATATTATTCTTTTGAATTGCAGTCAAAATTGTACTAGCTAAATGTGATGCTCCTCTGCCACTTGAAACATCCATAAAACAAATAAATCGCTCATTTACTTCCAAGTCCTTAACATACCGAATACAAAGTGATAACTGCTCTTGCTTGTAGGATCTATAGAATATAATGTATTAATGCAATACAATTGTTAGTAATTAATTTAGTAAATATTAAGAAGGAATGTATAATTAAAACTTTAAAAATATAATGACCTGGCTTCATCACACATTATTGCATACATTCCACAACTTTTAATTTCCTCTAATATACTATCAACAATAAATGTAGCACATATGTTTAATATTTCATTTTGTACTATCCAACTAGTATAATTTGTCTTTTGTTTGAATATAATTAAAAAGTTATCATCATATTTCGAGTGTAATTTGCATAACTCTTTAAAATTACCTACATACACAGTTAATAATTATTTTAGATTAGGTTAGGTACATTCACATAAATAAGAACTATTTTTTTCTAGGTACTAATTGTATAGTAATATAGTATACAATCTACTATCTACTAAGTATGTGGTATACTGGTATAGGTATGTGTTAATAACAAAAAAAAATATAATGTATTGACTTTTAGGTGAAATTTAAGAACTATGAATTAAATAGGGAACATCAAAAAAATTGCTTATTAGTTATTATAATATTAATTGATGGTTAATTTATACTTTGATTAATGGAATGTTCTGATTCATCATGTCCCCTTAGAGCAATTCCTTGTCTGGCTAAATAAATTAAAATGTCAATTATCACTTTTAAATAATTTCTATTCTTTTCAATACAATCTTTATGAGCTGTAGATAATTGGGTGTGAACTGTTCCCGTTTTTTCTGTTTGAATAAACGACTGGCATTTTGTAAAACTTGATAAATGTGACAATGATTTCTGATGTCTATTCAACTTATCACTCAACTAAATTAAAATTGTAAATATATATTATTAGTTAGTACTATTATATACAGGGGCGAACGCAGGGGGGGGTTTTGGGGGATTAAACCCCTCCCGAAATGTTGGGAATAAAAAAAATTACCGGACCTTCAAATGTATTAGTTATTTAAAAGTTTACTGTGGTTTGTAAATGTATGTTATAATAAAATTATCATTATACTACATGATAATTCAGTGTCGCAGTGAATATGTTAGAAACTTAAAAAAAATAACTTATGGATACCAGTCGCCACCAATTCGATGATATACTTACGTAATGTCGACGAGTGTACTTATCGCCGCCATCGACATATTACGGGAAATTCACAACGACCGGAACGAGTAACGACCAGTATTATCAAGAATCTAGATAATTCTAGTTAGTTCATTATTCTATTTAAACCACACCGCCAACGAATACACGATTTATCTCGTTGTACCATTATTCATTAAGTTTTAATTTAATTTTAATTTTTAATTTTTAAATTTTTTTTAAGTTTTAATTGACGTATTTGTATAACGTAATATTAAACGCAAATACAAAAATTAAAAATGAGTTCAATTTTAAAGTTTTTGAAACCAGTAAATAAAAATACTACCTTAGTTCCGATTGATGTGGATTCAGATAAATCGTCCGTGGATAGTCCACCAGCAAAAAAAATTTAATAATTAATATATATATATATATATATATATATATATATATATATATATATATATATTCTGTATACTCGTATACTGTAAATACCTTAAATAAAGAGTACCTAATACAGTATGATATTTATGAACATTTTTTTCAAAAACCCCCCCCGAAATTTTTTCCTGCGTTCGCCCCTGATTATATATTTAAAAGATTAAATTTACTTTTCTCTCGTTCCTAATACCATTAGTATTATCAAACTTATCATCATGAGTGTTATTAGAGAAATGATGGCAACTAAAACAGAAAACTGCATCATTTTTTTCACTGTACTCAATCCAACTGAATTTATTATAGAAACTTGATGAAAATGCTCTATTTTGAATGCCAAATTTGGTTAATGGATACATCTATAAATTATAATTAATTTAAAAATAGCTTCATAATTTTTTATTTCAGTTTGGATTTAATTATAATATAGTCTATAATTGTAAATAATACATTTTTAATATAATTTTAATGTGACTCACACGTGATACTGGTTGTTTTGGACCCGTGTCCTTTGTTTCTAGATCATCTGGACAAATCTGCATACCAGTATTATGGCTTTTTTCAGTAACGACTTTTGTAGCTGGTGGGACGGAAGTAACTGAGGCCGAAAATGTTTCAGGTTTACTTGAATGCGGCAAAGACTAAAATTGTAAAAAAAAAATGATGTGTACCTACCTAAATCTACATAATATACGTATACTGTATAGACTTGGCCTAATACTGATTGAAGGAACATGCCTCAAGTTCCTTGTCTGTATTCGACGGTTTTTTGTTGAAATATGAAAATAACGTATTCATTTTTTTTAAATGTACCTATATATTTATGTTTATTTAATGTATACAAATGTTGTGTACAATGAACAATAATAATATAATTGTTATTTTTATAGCAAAAAAAAAAACAAATAAAACACTTAACGTGAACGACGAATAATAAACGATGTCGAACTAATCGCGTAGACTCGTGGTTGGGTAATGCCGTGCTTGGAACCGTTCTGGCATTATAATGTTTAATACAAATAGTAAAAACTATTTATAATTTATAATCAATGATATTATGTTTGTAATAACTAATAATTGATATTTGATAATATTATATATATATATATATATATATATATATATATATATATTATTATATTATTATATTATAGTGACGGTCGACGGGACGGAATGCAATCAAGCTACAAAATTATTTTAATCCTATTTTATGGAATTACTCACTGCGGGTCTAATTAAATAAAACTATATACCTGTAGTGTCGTTGCGGTCGGTCTGCGTAGATTATAGATACTTCGAATTTTATTATTTACATACCTATATGTTTAACAATTTATTATTTCCCGTTAATATCATAATTTCACAATTATTATGATATTATATAATATGTTTTATACGTCATTGCAGTTTAATATATCCAGACGTAAACTCGACATATACATATTATTATATTATAAATAATTAAATAAATATAAAACTGTTTTTGAATTTTTAATAAATGTAATTAATTTGAAAATGTGGTGGTTATAATCACGGGATTCGGGGTGCTAGCATTAAAATTCAGGGTGATATGCACCCTTAGCACCCCTGCGATTTGCGCCTATGCAGTCGACAAATCTTCAAATAAAAATGTCCATTCATATTCATCAGGGTTGGTACGTATTATACATACATGTATAATCAGCGTATTATACCACGCAGCATACGTATAAAGCATGATTCACACTATACAAACACCGTACCGTACCGTCCCGGAAAATATTTCAATATTTGTTTAATTAGAGTAGTATTCACATCTAATAGTTTCCGTTCCGTTCATACACGTAGCTACTAGCTAGCGAACCGACAGCGTCCGTCCGGCATTCCGCGCGAGAATGTTTTGTCCGAACGGAACGGAACTTCAATAGGCATGTTTAAAATCAACTAAAAAAAAAAAGAATATTTACCTGGTAATGTTGACTAAAATATATAATACGTTTTGTACATTTCCGTGATTTTTACGTATTTTGTCGAAATTCAAACTTAAAATGAGTATAAAAAAAAAATGTGGGTATACGAACAATACTGGTCAGTAAAGTGTATTTGAACGGTACCGTACGGTGTCTGTGGGTACGTGTCTGACTAGTGTGAACCATGGTTAATACATTGAGTACACTACATCTATATATATTTTATAAATCATCGATGTACATTGTATACTATTATAAAACATTAAAATCCGATCGTTATAATTATAAATATAATTTTGTTGCGATAACTGGTCACACTGTTAATGTCAATAAATCAGTTATTTAATCGCGTATCTGTTCGAAACTTGCCGGCTTAGCGACTTTTAAATAGAAAACTTCGCGCCGCCGTTATTGATTCTGCCATGAACGTCGCGAACTTTCGAGAAGTTTCAGCGGCCCCCTCCCTCGGCATCCACGACCTTAAACCTCGGCCGATCGCCGCAACCGATACCACGGTCCACAACGAGTCGGCTTTTGCGTTTTTGTTCCAGCCACCGTCCGTCGTTGGCGTGTTTGGCGTGTGCCGTTTACCGAGCGTTCCTTTTTTTTTATTATAACGATAATAATTGGTCGTAGGAGTTGATGGTGTTGTGTGCTTGTTATCGCCGCCGTTGGATTTCGTTTATTGTATATATTTATAATTATTGCCCATTCGGCTTTATGTACCTTTTTTTACTATTAATATTATTATTTTACCCCTCCCCCCATTTTGGGCACCCGTCTCGATTTTGTACATTATTATTTATTTGTCTGAATAGTAGTTCTGACCGATTGGCAGACAAACCAAATTTGTTATAATATATCGTTCATATTATTGGTCACCCGTATTTATAAATCTTTTCTCTGGGTAGTTTGGGCACCGTGTTGCCGTTATTCTGGGCTCCTAAAGTCCTAACCTGCAGTTAGGAGCCCCTTGACAACAGTATCAGTTATCACATTCATTTCGAATTATACCTAATAATTTACAATTTTTGGTTTCGCATTTCCTATTTACTATTCAGACGTATTTTAGAAGTGATTGTTACATATTTTAATATTGCATTTTAATTTACAACTTTGAAACGTTATCTCAATTGGAGGTCGACCAAAACATTCTCTTTGGAATGTGGGCTTTAATCGCATCAAAGATCCAATAATAGATAAGTAAATAACCGAGATAAATAATTAGTGACAACTCAAGTCAAAATTTTAAGTATTCAAAACTAAGAATTGTAAATTCGGTACAAAGTTTGACATACGTTTTCCTTCAATTATCTGTAAAAAAATTTGCACTGGAATAAAATCAAAAATTTTTATGAGTGTTTGAAATTACAATTTTTTCACATAATCGCGTAAAATAACAATTTAGGCATCATTGATTTTTGATATTTGTTCTTATTCAAAAAGTATAGGTCGTAGAAACTTAAAACTTTTACAAAATGTTTAAATAGGCATTTTCTTTACATAGTTGTATTTTCAAAATATTTCGTTTATTTTTTAGCTATTTATAGGCATTTGAATAATTCGATTTTTCTTAGATTTTTTTTTATAAAAGTCGATAACAATTTTTTGGCCCCACCAAATCGCTTGAAAATTTAATAGAAGGTTTTGAATAAGTTGATCTAAGAGTGATTCAAAAATTATTCAAATACATAGGCACAATTTTTTTTTATAAGCAGTTGAAGTTCAAAAATCGACAAAATTTGTCAAAATCACGAATATTTGCAAATTATTTTGTAGTTGAAAATGTATAAAAATTTTTGTATTCAAAGATAAGGAATGAAAATTTAATACAAGATTGTTAATAAATTTTGTTTACGATAAGTATAAAAATACCGCGATACGTTAAATTAAAAAAAAATTTGAATGATTGTCTGAATCTATAATTTTTACAAAATCAAAAATTGACGCGTTGAATAACGATTTACTATAAAAATATTATAGACTTTTGTTATTCTTCATAAGTATTAGCCGTACAAACTTTAAACTTTCTTCAAATGTTAATTTTGGCATCATCTATTCGAGGTATAATTGTTGAAAAGTTTTTAGCTATTTTTAAGACTATTTATCTTATTATTTTTTCTGAAATGTGAATAAAAATGTAATACAAGGTTCTTATGAAAGTTGTACTTACTGGTATAAAAAAAAATTCAAAGCAAAAGTCAAAATTTTTTGTGTAAAAATCGTAAAAATTTGAATATATTAATACATTTTAAGTAGGCATGTAATAGTAATGATTGGTGCTTATAAAACTTACATATTGACATCTCTATGAAATGTGTGGAAAATGACTCGTCTCGAAGTTAATATGTAATAGTTGCACAATGAATGAACACAACCATATGTGTAACCATATTTATTTAAAACAATAAAAATTAATACATGGTTATTAGGTACTTAATTTATTTTAAATACCGTGATCAATTATGACCCTTAACGAATACCAAGTGGCAGTGGAATGTAAATAAAATATTATGAAATATCACAGCTGATAAAGATAATTAAATAGATTAAGTTTATTATAATATAATCAGTAGCTGACAGCTGTTCTATACAAAATATTGGTAGATTGTAAACACAAGGTGTATAACGTACCTTTACATGGTTGAATAGAACGTTACTAACTTCCAATTTCCAGTTATTTTAATGTGTGTATCAGTTCCATAAACACGCGGATTTTATATATTATTATTAATTATTAATATTTAAATAGACGTAGCCACGGAGCTTTCAGCATATATGGACGGCGGGGTCGGGTGGTACCGTCACGATAGTGCATTTAGGCAAATAATATGGTATTTACCTACGCCCTATCTATGCACATCCTGGTTTGTCCAATGCTCACGAGCAGAAGTCACATGAATAGACAAATGTAAATTTAACCCAATCTAGGATATTAAAATAAAATATATATTACAATTTAAGGCTGACATCTTCATCTTCGTTCAGAATCGTTTTTTTTTTTATAATATAAAATAATTCCAAAATCTATCCAATAATGCCTAATCTAGCAATGCATCTCGTGTATCCCACCCAACTACTGTATCCTGTACTTAACTTACAATGATTTATCATTGCATTCAAATGTAAAGTACCATACAACTAAACTATCGTAAACCAGGTGATCCCATGATAGAAAGTGCTATACACTCCTCACCATTATCTTGTCCGAGGAGCGAAGCGACGAAGGACGAACTTCCACCACCATTATCTTATCGGCTTTTTAATTATTGAATATGATTTACCTCAATATCAGCATTTCATAAATTAATTATGTACAATCAAATATTATATGCTTTGCTATTGAATTCGACTAAAAAAGAAATATTATTTTTGTTCAAATATACAATATACATATGAATGTACTTTTATATTTTTTTTTCATTTTTATAACATAATATTAGAAAAATATCTATTTTTGTTAGCTGTTATAATAGGTAATGATAAAATAGGTAAAACATAATACAGTAAAACGACAAGTACACGTAAACGAGTAATTTTAATTTTTTTTTATTTTTATTCTCACACAACTACTAAAATTTATTGTAATCTACTGAACGAAAAATCGTCTTAAAGCCCGATTATATGGTAAAGAGTAAACGCGAGCGTTTTGACATGTGATTTTTACATTGACTAGTTTAGGAAATTTCCTGAGACGGTCGGAAAACAGCGTCTTATGCGAGAAAGCGTCTTAAACGGAAGCGTCTAAAGAGTGTTTTACTGTAGTTGAAAAATATTAAATTCCAAATCGGAATACACGCTGTGTGATAAAAAAAAAAAAAAAAAATTAGCGGCAAATCACACGCTATCTGACTTACAGGCGACCGGTCGAATATCCATAGAAATCGATAACAAACACGTCGGACCCGGTTTGCAGTCGAATTTAAGAACGATATAAGAACGACGTGACGTACGATATTTGTCTCGCCGGAACACGCGCCGTCCAGCGTTCGCGTGATTTTAGTCGCACTTCTGTAGCCGAATCCGATATCTTTACGACATTTCAGCGATCTAGTGGTCTACTTGGTCGCGTATTTTTCCGAGCCGACGGCGCCACGTTTACCGGTCGTATTCTAATTTGATATCTGACACATCAGGTGCGTACACAAAAATAATTTTTTTTTTTTTTTTTGGGGGGGGGGGTTAAGGTTGTATAATTTTATATTTACATATAAACAATTTTACATAATTTCAACGGAAAAATTATTCATTTGTCATTATTTTCTTTTTTTTTTTTTTATAAAAAATGTTACGATAACAATGTGGCCTGTGCGTATCACCGTAGGTATCAATTTTAAAATAAGAAATGTCAATAATAAGAATATAGTAATAAACTACTTAATAGTAATAAAACCAACATATTTCGGTCTAATATCTCCCTCATCGGTAGAAACCACTTATATTTCGTTAAATATTGAAAACTTTTCCTGAAATTTCGGGGGGGGGGACGAATCATTCCCCACCCACCCGCCCCCCACCCTATTTGTGCACGCGCCTGTGACACACGATAACGGCGCAGACAGTAGGACCGTGACGCATTGTTCAAAATCACGATGTTCACGCGGACACTTTGCACCGTCTATTCATTTCGATTGTGCACACCACGAAGCATTTCGCCCGTTGTAACGGTCAAGTCTCACCCCCTTACCCCCCGGGCGAGAATTCTCCGGGATATTTATACCCACCGGTAAGATCGTCCTAGCATATTCTTGCCGATGGTAATGGGGTGAGATTATACTACGACACCGGCGAAAACCGACGACGCGGTGATCGTTCGTCGCTTCTCGCACGGACATCAGATCTCGATGTTTATCATACGAAATTGAGATACGCTCAGACATTTGGTTTTTCCTCGCTCGACCGATCGGAATAGGTTTACGAATTCGTTTAGACGACCAGGTGAATTGGAAATAATTCAAATACAAGTAATGGTCACGGTTTTTCCATTTTCACGCGTAAGTGAACGAATCAAATATTAAATAAAAATAAACGTTCTTTAATCGGAATAAGTTTTCAACAAGTGAGCTTATCCAACATTACAAATCGTTTTACGATCTATATTGATTTAACGTATGATCTGCGCCATACACGTATGAAAAAAAAAACAAAAATATACAAAATCTGTACTCACCAAAAAGAAAAAAAAATCGCCAATCTACATCGATATAATTTCCCACTCTAGGTATGTTTACAAAAATGTATTATGCTGAATACTCGTCGTATAAAATTAATGTATAATATGTACAGTGAAACCTTTGAATACCGGACGTTATCGGTCGTCGAAATATTGTCCGATATTTAGAGGTGTCCGCTATTCAGAGGAAAAATAAAAGAGGTGAAAATGTGAAAGGGTCCGTGCAAAATGCAGGCAGCTCCATTTTTTTTTCAAAATCAGGTTTTAATTGAATTTGACAAAGGAAAAAATTACGAGTTTATCTGTACACGGACGACACAAATCGAACAACCAGCATGGGAATTATAACGTGTTTGGAGTTGCCTTGTTTTTTTTTTCCGTGGAAGAACAGGGTAGCTCCGGAGCTATCTGGTTTTGGCCACAAATTTTTGTCACGTTAAATATTTTTAAAATAATATTAAATTATTTAAAGATATGGTACCTAAATATATATTATGGTATAAGTTAAGAAGAGTACATATAATTTTTACATTCTGGGTAAGAATGTAGTTTTATTATGTTATAATATTTTTGAGTAGATGAAAAAATGTAATATTGAACATATTTTGAAAAAAATCATTTTTCCAATATCGTTCTGATGCAAATTATTCTACTTGTGTCTTAAATTATGCATTTCATTATGTTTAAGAAAATGAAACTAAGTTTGATATAAATTAGAGTTGACAATTAAAAAATATAATTAATTAAAAATATATGTTTAAATTTTAACAAAAATTTCTGGGCAAAAGACGAGGTAACTCCAAACATTTAAGGTACCTAAACATTAACCCTCATATTAAATCAAAAACGAAAATCAAATCACGTACTATACTGAATATTTTTAATCGTGGTCTAACATGTCTGAATTGATAACAGCATTAGATTCACCTGACTCAATATTTTTAAAATGGTTTTTTATGTCTCCTGAACAATTACGAAAAATGGAGCTGCCTGCTTTTTGCACGGACCCCTTCATGTCTCCCTCCCCATAAGGACGTCCACTATTCGGAGGTGGCCGCTATTCAAATGTGTCCGTTAAGAGAGTTTTCGCTGTATATAAATCAACGTTTAAAGACACAATACACGTTGTAAACTTCATGGCTATACACCTAGAGGTGGTCATCACAAGCGTTCAAAATAAAATCCTTCTTCAAGTTTTTTTCCAAAAATCACACCGTTCAATTTTGCGCATATTGTATTATATCGATATCACTCACTCGTAGCTAAATCGACATTTTGGTAGCTATAGTGACGGCCTTAAATACCGTGTTTTTTCGAAAAATTAAAGTGCGTTCCAAGTTTTATTTGCCGTTTCTAGATTTGACTGTAGGAATATCGCAAAATTTTTCGATTTCAACACAAATGCACTATCGTTATTTATCTCAACATAATAATCGAGTGCTAGTGTATTTTACTTAAAGTCGCTTCATATAACAATATTACTAAAATATTTTAAACTTTAAATTTTGTTTATTCGATGTATTTTTATTCGAAACACCATACAAACGTGTAAGATAAGTTGTTTTAAAAGGGGGAGGGGGTAATTCAGGCCACTACTATCTCTACGTGTTTTTTTTTCGCTAAAGAAATTTGTCAAAGATAACGATAGAATATTAAACAGTGTGTCCTTTGAAATCAAAATAGGTATTTTAGACACTGACTGCAGTTAGCCTCGCGAGGCGGAGTTTAGGTGACTTTATGTGACTGTCAGCAGTGTCAGAGTCACGCGGGCAGGTATTCGGTCGATATCTCGCGGTCCCTCGGGACGAAGCCCCGTCCTTACGGAAACGCCGCAAAACCGCACTCGAGGAGTGTAGGTAGGCGTAGCGTGCGGTTCCTTTACAACCGCGATGAATAGAGTAACCGTAGAACCCTTAGACATAAGTCATTTCCGCGAATTTCACAAACGTGAGCGGTTCTGAACGGTGAAGTGTGTGGTTTTGAACGACGCTCGTGTCTTAAGTGCCTATTACGATGTTTCACAATAATCGAGTAAAACGTATAGATTTATTTTTGTGTACACTTCGTCTCTGTCCTTGCCCCGAGGTATCTATATATGGCACTCAAATTGCTACTTCTTCCACAGTCAAATATCTAGAACTTACACTAGATCGCAGACAGGGGCGTCCCAAGACAGTTTTCAAGGGGGGAAGGGGGTGAAACTATTTTTTAAATCGATATATTATTATACTTACGTATTAATAATAATAGTAATAATAATAATAATAATAATAATAATAAATAAATAAATACAATTGTACAACGAAATATTATAATTATAATAATTAGATTATTAGAGATTATTAGATAATAATAAATTACGTTATCATACAGATAATTATACACCATATATCGTATACCACAGAATAGATCTATCTATTCTGTGTTCATACTAATAGACTGGTCTTTCGTACACATAGAACGGTCGTAGATAGAGGGCGCCATTCGTGTGTGACTTGTGACTGCACAATAATTAATAGTATTATTTATTAGTGTTATATATATATTTTAATATAATGTATTTATTTTATTTATTTATTTATTATTCTTTATATTTAATATTATATTATATTGTCAACGAGCCAATTTTGTACGCCTATGTACAATTTACTGAGTAACATAACAATAAACACACACACACACACACACACACACACACACACACACACACACACACACACACACACACACACACATTTTATTTAGAATTAATGATTACAATTTTAAAGATACTTTTCTTTCAACCTTTGCAAATCGGTCGATTATTTCCGATAGTTTATAATAATGTTCTCTTCTCTCCGTTTATTCTGTCTATTTTGTACACTACTTCTTTTTTTCAACAAAGATTGCATAATATAAAATTTTGTTAAAAAAAATAAATAAATAAATAATGGTGTTGCACGTTTACTTCGAAACTGTTGAATATTTTCATAATTTTTTTTTTTTCAAATTTTTTCCAACGTTACTGTTGGCGACGTAGTCCCACCGACTGTTCGAATGGGGAACGACTTCGCCCGAGCAAACCCAAAGGAATCAAAACGTAAATTTGATCAAAATGTGGACTGTATTATATATATATATTGCCAACGTTCTTACATAACAAATTAATAACTTAGCATAAAATATAACAATTAAAATATTAACATGTATATATATAATATATATTGAAAATAACAATGATAACAGAAAGAAACGGTTCGAGTAAGGCCGACCTGGTACCACGAGCGATGTCCAACGAGGCCTCGAAGGATTCAAAATAGTGACCGCTTGCACCTTAATCCGTGATTTATCAGCGGGAGGTGGGCTGCGCGATAGCGGCACAACAACGTACGCACTATGCACACACGACGGCAACAATATGATCGACCGGCGGCAGAAAACGCACGACGGCAACAATATGATCGACCGGCGGCAGAATAAAGCACAACGACACCACACACACCGAACGGTCACAACAACGACGGCCATGTTAATTGCCCACACAGGCTGAACGACCAAATGGGAATGATGTGGTGGTTGGTATCACTGGTGTCACACTACGCGTCTTGATACTGCGTGTGCACTGTGCACATAATATGTGTTAGTAGACCTCCGGTAGATGCCGCCTTAGAATATATATCCAACATTACTCCCCCCTTTGAAAGCCAAGCTTTCAAAATGTAGAGAGGATGATCCTGTTCTCGGTCGGCCTTAAATTTAACATACAAAAAAAAATAAAAGAAAAGAAAAGAAAAGGGGGAACGTTGGCAATAGTCATAGAACGATGAAATTAGGAGGAGAATAGCTTCACTAGCTTAACTACAGGTCTCTGCAGGGTACCGTCAGCCGTTCGAACAGTCACCACGCGGGTTACTCCATCAGATCCTGGATGTGTCTGGGTGATTCGCCCGAGTTGCCATGACATAGACGGACGATTCGGAGTGTTAATAACTACGAGATCCCCGACTGTGAGTGAAGGGGTTTGAGCACACCATTTTTGACGATTTTGTAATGTCTGCAAATATTCATGACTCCATCGTTTCCAAAATGATTGTTGAGCTTGTTTAATCAGCTGCCACCTGGTTAATCTATTCATAGAAATTGTGGTTAACTCTTGCTCCGGGATGGCACTGATGGGACGACCGATTAAAAAATGGCCGGGAGTTAAAGCGTTTAGATCATTTGGATCATTGGATATTGGCGTTATCGGTCGGGAATTCAGCACCCCTTCTATGCGGACTACAAGCGTAGTGAACTCTTCCATCGTATACACTTGAGATCCAATAACTTTCTTAAGATGAGTCTTGACGCTTTTTATCGCAGCTTCCCAGATTCCCCCGAAATGGGGTGCGGCGGGAGGATTGAATTTCCATTGACATGGAGCTCTTCCTTGTATCGAATCTCTTGAGGCCGGATCATCAAATAACCTTTTGAATTCTCGAGCTGCCCCAACGTAATTGGTCCCGCAATCTGAGCGTATCTCTGTCGGAATACCTCGACGTGCTATGAAACGATCAAATGCCGCTAGAAAAGCTTCCGTTGATACGTCAGTCACAACTTCTACATGTATGGCCTTAACCGACATGCAAACAAACAATGCAATATAAACCTTTTGTGTCCTGGAATTCCGACGTCGTGCTTCCTTAACAACAAAAGGCCCACCGTAATCCATACCGACATTACTAAAAGGATGATGAGGTTGTACTCGGATAGACGGCAAGTCAGCCATATATGGCTGTGGACATGTGGCTCGATAACGAATACATTTGACGCACGAATGAATGACCTCTCTTATTGCAGATCGACCGGAAATTATCCAGAATCTCCGCTGTATCAAAGACATTACCAGTCGCATTCCTCCATGGAGTAAACAATGGTGATAATGTAAAATAATCAAACGTGTCAACGAAGATTTCTTAGGTATAAGTACCGGATGCTTGGCATTTTCATCAAGTGAAGAAAATTTTAAGCGACCACCAACCCGAATGATCTTATTCGCATCTAGAAATGGAGCCAGTTGAGCTAAAGTATTCGGTGTTATGGTTGCTTGAGGATTCTCTATTTGTCTTGCTAGTTGTGGCCAATGTAACTTCTGTGTTAATCGAAGACACTTATCCAGCACGTTATCGGACTCCTGGCGACTAATGGGACCATCCGTGCTGGGCTGTTTACGAGTCTTCTGTATGAAACGATAACAATACGCTAGAACACGCTGCATTTTGGATAACGAAGAAAATCGCTGCAATACGTCCTCAGACTCGTAGATTTGATGGATATGTGAGACGCATTCGGAGCTGTTTTTAAATTCAGGCAACTGTTCGAGTGACGGTAATCTCACTTCTGATAGGGCGAGTACTGGCCATTGGTGTTCCGGACGACGTAGGAAATCTGGTCCATGCAAATGTAATGGTTGTGACTTTAACTCTATAGGAAGTACTCCTCGCGACGCAGGATCAGCAGGATTGTCACCTGACTTAACATGAGCCCATTCGCACGTTGGAATTAAAGCCCGAATTTTTGCAACCCGATTTGTCACAAATATCTTTAGTCGTTTCTGCTCTGTAGTGAGCCATGCTAAAACTATAGTAGAATCCGTCCATGCTCTGACTCGATCGATTTTGACAACATCTTGAAGTACATTTAATTGATGGGAGATAAGCTGAGCAAGTAGTAGAGCCCCGCATAACTCCAATCGTGGTATAGTCAAAGAGTTATCTACATTTGAAGATTTGAGTGGAGCAACCTTGCTTTTACATGTAATGAAGTAAACCTTAACGACATCTTGCACATCTACAACTCGTAAGTACACCAACGCAGCGTATCCCTTTTGTGAAGCGTCAGCGAATCCTAATAATTCCACGCATTTTACGTGACGTGTGTCAATATAACGAGGCAAAAACAACTTCGACAATGCTGGCAGTTCATTAGTAAATGTTTTCCATTTATCGATTACCGTATCAGGGGGCGGAGAGTCCCAATCAATCTTTTGCATCCAAAGCTCTTGAATGACACACTTAGCCCAGAAGATTGTTGGTCCGAGTGCACCGATCGGGTCATACAACCGCGCGATTGTAGATAATATTGACCGTTTTGTTACAACGAACTCATCTGGACTTGTGTGATACCCGAAAACATCTGAATTGGTATCCCAATGAAGACCTAGCACTTTGATAGAGTGATCGTCTTTAGCTTCTAAGGCTGGATCAATTGCACGGTCGTCAACATCAATACCGTCTAAGACAGCTGCACAATTGCTTGCCCACTTTTTTAGCTTAAATTTACCTCGTTGGAGCAGTGCTACAATTTCAACTTGTAACTGAAGTATATCCTCTTTTGTATTCGCTCCAGCAATTATGTCATCGACGTATGTAGACGTTGTTAATATGTTATACGCCAGTGGAAATGAAGGGCCATCTTCTTTATTTAATTGATGTAGACATCGTATAGCCAAGAACGGGGCTGAGCTCATTCCATAGGTGACCGTACACAACTGAAACTCTTGTACCTCTTCGTCTGGTGAATTTCGCCATAGTATGTGTTGGTACACACAATCTTCTTCACAAACATTGATCTGTCGATACATTTTTTCAATGTCGGCAATAAACATGTATTTATAAAAACGGCTCCGCACTAATACATCACCGATGTCAAGTTGTAGCTTGGGACCAGTTGCCAAACAATCGTTTAGAGAGTACCCTGTTGACGATTTCGCCGAAGCGTCGAAAACTACTCGTATCTTTAAGTTGCCATTACTTCGCTTAACAACCGGATGATGTGGAATAAAATACGTCCCCGAAACTGCGGCAATTCGCATATGACCAAGAGACAAATAATCACTCATGAATTTTCGGTAGGCTGAATACAACTCAGGGTCTTTTGTTAACCGACGTTCCAAATTATACAGTCGATTTAGAGCCATTGGTCGCGATGAACCCAGGCTCATAGATGTCGAAGTGTGTGAATCTTCGACGATTCGTGAACGGAATGGAAGTGCAACACAAAATCTTCCGGTTGGATCACGGGTCATTGATTTCTGAAACCATTCTTCAACTAACTCATCTTCTGTTGTCGGTTTATCAGGATTAGGAGGTTCTTCTACTTTCCAAAACTGTTGCATCAATCCTTCAATAAACGGCGATGCTGTAATACAGAATGAAACTACTGGTGACGTCGTAGCCTTGCTTAAAGCACCACCGATCACCCAACCAAGTGAGGTACTCATGGCTGAGGGTAATCCGGGACTGTGAATGACGTCAGTTTTGGTTGTTAACACTAACGGATACAAATCATTTCCAATTAGCATATCTATTGGACCGGGTACGTCAAATTCGGGATCTGCTAAGATTAGATGGCGATATCGATCACGAACCGAAGTAGGTAGCTTGTCAGTCGGCATGTGTCTGGTGATTTGAGCAAGGACAATCATATCCGAAGCCACAAATTGTGGTTCTTTCGCTTGAAGAGGAACAAATGTACAGTGTGTGGTGCCCCTAATCTTTGCTACTGGTTGCTGCGAGAGTCCAGATACCGTTGTACGAGTTTTACTTCTTTGTAAACCGAGACGACTTGCGCATTCCGATGTTATTACTGAAACTTGAGATCCTCCATCTAATAGGACACGAACAGGTTGCAAGTTTCCAGTGTCGTCAAATACACGTACTATAGCTGTTCCCAACACTACAGTTTTGTCTGAGCACGTAGTACCGACGAAATTTGATAGACTGGTCGATGGTTTTGCGTCATTATTGAGTGGCTGTGATTCTGCAACACGATCTTGGCTCCGTTCTCCAAACGGTAATTTCTCATTATCGGGATGTAGTAATGTATGATGTTTACTCTGGCAAGATTTGCATTTGTAGGTGGAAGGACACGCATTCAATGAGTGACCAGATTTCAAACAACAAAAACACAAGCTGTTGTTGCGGACAAATTTCCGCCGTTGTTCCACCGAACTCTTCTTAAATTGAAAACACCGATAAAGTGGGTGTTCATGTTGACAAAAACAACATTTTGATAACTTGTGACTCGTAGTTGTGGTCAAAGAAGACTTCATGAGTAGGCTACCCTTGCTTTTCTTAGAAATATTTTTTGATACATACTCTACTTTTTCACCATTGTTACCGACGTTTTCTAAAATTTTGCATCTCTGAGAAACGAACTCTAATAAACAATCTAAACTAGGGATTTCGGACTGCGAAATAGTAGCTTCAAATAGACGCCGTGTCTCAGTATCTACTACCCGAGCTCCGATATAAAAAAGTAGAAAACTGGAAATATCTTCGATGCCGAGTGCTTTAATGGCTGCAACATTTTCTCGAAACACGTGGACAAATGACGATAATGATGAACAAGATTCTTTTTTGAGCGGAGTAAAGGCAAATAGTTTGTCGATGTGAGCAGTTGCTAATAAACGACGATTTTCAAAACATTTTTTCAATTCATTCCAGGCGATAGCATAATTTTCTGCACTCAGCGGAATAGCTTTAACAACAGCGAGAGCTGGACCTGATAAACATGAAATTAAATAATGGTAACGTTCGACATCGGAAATCTCGTTGTTGTGATGAATAAGCGATTGGAACATATCACGAAATGAACACCATTCAATGACGTTTCCGTCAAATTTTGGCAGTTCTATTTTTGGTAGACTAACTGCATGGTATGACTGAGTACTCCTACCACCATTTAATGAATTGGTTTCTTTATGTGGAGCAAGTTTCGGTTGTAATTGTTCAAATGCTAACCTAATATCTCCGCACATTTCCTCCATATTATCCGCCACTAAGGCATCAATATTTTCGAAATCCTCGACGGAATTTAAATCGACTAAAACAGTCAGGATATCTTGTTGATATTGTTCGAACTGCGAAACATATTTTTCCAGTGAACTCATCCGTGCCTTGAACACTTCCTGTTTATCAACATTCACTCTAGCTTCCTTCGATAGACTTTCGAGATTACGAATGGATCGTAGTGCCCCATCACGTGCGGAACGCGCTCGAATCAAATCCTTTGACAACTCGGGAGTAGCGTCATCCTGTTTTTTAGGGCGACCCATTGTGTAATAACGGAATGACAAGAAAGACAGAACACGATAACAACGATCATCCGGCCCGAAGGACCAAAATGTTGGCGACGTAGTCCCACCGACTGTTCGAATGGGGAACGACTTCGCCCGAGCAAACCCAAAGGAATCAAAACGTAAATTTGATCAAAATGTGGACTGTATTATATATATATATATATTGCCAACGTTCTTACATAACAAATTAATAACTTAGCATAAAATATAACAATTAAAATATTAACATGTATATATATACTATATATTGAAAATAACAATGATAACAGAAAGAAACGGTTCGAGTAAGGCCGACCTGGTACCACGAGCGATGTCCAACGAGGCCTCGAAGGATTCAAAATAGTGACCGCTTGCACCTTAATCCGTGATTTATCAGCGGGAGGTGGGCTGCGCGATAGCGGCACAACAACGTACGCACTATGCACACACGACGGCAACAATATGATCGACCGGCGGCAGAAAACGCACGACGGCAACAATACGATCGACCGGCGGCAGAATACGCACGACGGCAACACTACGATCGACCGGCGGCAGAATACGCACGACGGCAACAATATGATCGACCGGCGGCAGAATAAAGCACAACGGCAACAATATGATCGACCGGCGGCAGAATAAAGCACGACGGCAACAATATGATCGACCGGCGGCAGAATAAAGCACGACGGCAACAATATGATCGACCGGCGGCAGAATAAAGCACAACGACACCACACACACCGAACGGTCACAACAACGACGGCCATGTTAATTGCCCACACAGGCTGAACGACCAAATGGGAATGATGTGGTGGTTGGTATCACTGGTGTCACACTACGCGTCTTGATACTGCGTGTGCACTGTGCACATAATATGTGTTAGTAGACCTCCGGTAGATGCCGCCTTAGAATATATATCCAACAGTTACTCTGTTAGAGTGGTAAATATGAAATAAAAATCAATTCATATTTAGCTTAATAAAATTCCTTAAATCACTTATGTAATCTGAAGGGCTAAAATCTCAAGTCCCCCCCTCCTATTGATTGTGCCACCGGCACACAGATATAATTATTTGATTGCACACTACAAACACACACACACACACACACACACACACACACACACACACACACACACACACACACACACACACACACACACACTCACACACACACCAATATCGTGGAAAGTTATGAGATATGATATTAAGATAAGAGATCAGTAAATTTGGTTTTCAATTTTTTTTCTCTATTCCCTTGGACGATTTTCTCCATATTATGATAAATGAATAATATAATTACGATTTTTACCACGAGTGACTTTAACTAAAATTCAAGACAGATTTAATCACGCATATTATTAAATTAATTACGTTTGAAGTGTCGGCGATTAATAATTAATAAATAACTTAGCTGTCAACGGTTTTTATAGGTATTTTAGTATACAGGGTGTCTTGCAAAGGTACGAGAAGTTTTCACAATCGTGATAAGAATGCCATATTGTCGTCTAAGGCTGATTTTCGTCGTATAACGTTCAGCGAGATTTGCCGATGGGCGTCCGAAACGTGAACGCCGAACCAGAACCGCTTGTAGAACCGTTCGAAACCATCTCGCGAACGTTTACCTCGCGACGTTATCGGAAATAATGGGAATAATCGACTCGTCCGCCGTATGACGAAACCCCGATTCGACTCGTGCCACGTAAACCGCGACCGCGATTTATTATTCACCTATTATTTGTTTACTGCCTCTTTTTGCCCGACATTTCTGCGTGCACAATATAACACTATGACGTCACGCACGCGTACAATCGTGCGCGTTCGCATAAAATTGCGTCGGTCGTTCCGCAGCCGAGTTGGAAATTTTCCAAATTACAAGGCGTGCGTTGCGATATCGGGGCGCCGTCGTAGTCGTGCCACCGCGCTCCGCCGCCGTTCAACCATCCCCTTCCGGCCTTCAGACCGTTATTATAATTACTGTAAAATGTGAAATAATAATAATAACAATAATAATAATTATAATAATTATAATAACATGCACCGAAACCGTAATACTCGTATTCACGTGCAGTGTGTTTGCGGCTGACGGCGTGTCACGTAATGTAATGCACGCCAATTATTATTATACATACATATTATGTGCATGTACATATGGACGTATATAAATTAAAACGTATGATAATATTATTATAATTCGTACGAAAAAAAACGACTGCTCGCCGTAGCGGGGAAACATATATATATGCAAAATAACCGTATTAAGTGTAATTTTCTAGTGGTTCTTGCCGAGACGTATTTTTTTTTTCGTTCAATACGTATTTAATGTTTCACAAATCAAGTAAACTCAGAAAATCGATTTGTAAAATTTACGTCATGAAAATCTCAATCAGTTTGGATAGTAAAATATTTTTTTAACTTACTCAAATACATTAAAAAAAATCATGTGTTTATACATTATTTAGGTTAACGTAAATTATGAATACGTTTATATAGATTGTCGAATTGAAGATGAGTATAGGGAGATTTGGTTAATATTAAAATGACTAAACATAATTCTGGATCTCTTCAACTCTAATGTGATACGCGTGCATTTGTCACTCGGTCGTATTTGATGTACTTTTTGGAATTCCTTGATAATAATTTTTATGATCCGAACAATAATCGTATTTTAAACCGCGTATAGTTACCGATTTGAAAATTAAGGTCGGTTTTTTTTTGAATATTCAAATTTCGGTATTAGAAGTAAATTTTATGTTTGAAAATTTTGGTATACTTTTCGAGCAAATGACATAACCGGGAAATCAAAAAGTAAACGACGAACCATTGACGAAAAAAACAGCTAAACACTCGCAAAACGGCAACTATTCAAAACGAATAAAATATCTGGTTGAACAAATAAGTGTGTGACATACCAGTGATAAAAATATAAACATATATTTAATAATAATTTGTGTACAAAGTAGAAAACAGTTTCCAAATGACAGCACCAAATTAATTTATTTATACGACAAAACGGTTTAAAGTCAGCGAAAATTTAAGAATAATTATCGCGAAATAATATTAAAAAGTGTTGAGTCAAATTTCAATAGAAACGATTTAAAAGTTGTCATAGAAATAATATTTACGGTAAAATGTCAATAACAAAACATAACACATATTACAATCAGCACTATGAAAAACCATAAGATCCTTCGCTTCACTCAGAATCTAAAACAAATGTGTGCTGAAAATGATATTATACATTTATACATTGTTGGCAATGTCTTTCGAGTAGTCTATGAAATATTTCGACTGTTGCGTAGTTTTTGAAATTATAAATTGTAGAAAGACTTTTGCTTACATCGTATATTTTTAGAGGGAAAATCATATATATTTTTTTTTATTTCGTATCCATTTGTTTTCGAAAAAAATCAATCATATGTATTATGATTTTTTTTATTTATTTCATCGTCTGAGTACTTTTTATTACTAGTTTATTATACGAGACAATTCAGCCGTTTTGACGATTCGCCATTTTGGGTATTATTTTGTTCATAGTTTATCTTTTCTTATCGTCACTGTTTTGATGACTGATATTTCGGTCTCACAGTTTTACGTGTTAACGTTAAAGTCGGATTAGATGTAGGATAAATCGACTGGTAAATTTGATCTCGGCCAAAAGTGTGGTGCAAAAATTTCCTGCTCGATCTACGATTCAAAAGTGATAAAAAAAAAATGTATTTTCGATCAAATTTCAATGTCAACTGATTTAACTAATAAAATGTATCGTCATTCGATGATTTTCATTTGTCAACACACACGTTAATAATACTTTATCATTCTACGGTAGTTAGTTTTAACACTTACAGTATGTTTCATGACAGACGTCGTTCAATATCACGTGCTTTTATATTCCGAGAGAAGGAAAGGATCTATGGGTTTTACAGTTATGGTTTTTTTTTTTTTTTTTGCCTGGAGGCACTTTTTGGTATAATTAAATTTGTCCAAAAGTTTTATCCGGCATCTCTATAGATCGAAAATCTCATGTAGACGGTACTCCGGTACTTTGATATTGTTTGTTTTTCTTTCTTCTGAACAGTTTTCCCAAGCGTGTAGAAAAACTGGCGAAAAACCGAGTAAAAATGGTAAAAAATAAGCCGTAACGAGATTTCCACTAAATTGATTTTGGGTTATTTAGTTATAACTCCGAAAGTAATATTTCTAGAAACTTTAAACTTTCACCATATATCAATAATACGTGTTTACATAGGTACTCAAAAAAGTTTCAAAATATTTTACCACTTTTAGACCAAAAACTAAACTCGAGAAATGTCCAAAAATGTCGATAATTTATTTTCGATTAAATTTTGATATTCAGATTTGAATATGTAGTATGGAATTATTCACACGCTTACCCAAAGAAAATTTCAAATTCATAATTAAGAATCCTTTCTTGTAAGCATTTAACTAAATCCTAATACGGTTTATACGGCATTGACTGTATTTACATCAGTGTTCAACTTGAAATATTTATAAATAATAATTATAATTTATATTTATCCAATTTGGACTCTGGATTGGAAAACGTGTACCGAATCTTTCGATAAAACGAATTTCTACGTTGTTCAGAAATTGTTAAACGGTTTAGATGAAAAAAAAACCTACCGTCAATAATTAGAGAATAAACAGAGTTAATTATATTAACCATACATTTTAAATTGAAGCTTTTGCTCAGAAACGTTTGACGAAAAAAATGAGTTATCGTCTCTTTTAAACTCAAAACAGCCATCTCGATTACCTTGTCCGTGGTGTGAAGTATGTGTCCGAATTTTTGTTAGTTTTTTGGTGAGTATTCTTAAATGGTCGATCGTACGAAAACGTACTGACATTTTTTTTTTTTTTTTTGTGTGATTTGTATTTTGACGAAATCAACTGATTTAATCGAATTTCATATAAAACTGATTCTCCACTCAGAGTAATTTTATTGAAAAAATGATTTATCGTTGCTTAACGATTTAATACATCTACCGCACTTTACACAGCAAACGCAAAGATAATGTACACTAGACTTCTTATTGCGCAACAAGAGCGACTTACCAGATTTTTTTTATACATACATCTATAAATTATTTGAATAAACATTAATCTTACTGTCCAAAAAATATAAAAAACCAAAAAATTAATACCTACTTCTATAATCTACGTATTAGTAAGTAGAAGTCTGTTCTAAAAAAAAAACAAACAAAATGGCAAAAAAAAAATAAAATAAACTGCTTTTTCATGAGCAGATTTTTAATGTTGTTTAAGAACAGTATCACCTGATGATATCTTAAATTTGAGAAGTTCCCTGAAATTTCCTTGATTGTAGTAATCGATATAGTCTATTTTACAAGATGTTCGAAAGGATACCGTTTTTTATCAGTTATTAAGTTTGACGTTATATTTATAAGTTATAACTACGAGTTATGAATCTCATAGTCATTATATCAAACGACGCTTTAGTGCAGTAAAAAAAAAAATCCCTAAGGGGGGATCTCCATGTCCCCCATCCCCATGATATCCGCCACTGCTTTCCGGCATAACTCTGATACTGCTGACAGCTAGCTGATGTCACCTAAACCTCGTTCCGCGAGACTACCCCAGGCTTCCAAAGTGTTATTTTAGTTGATTAGTGTGCGGTATCGATAGAGTTGTGATTGAACGGTGTGATTTCGGAAAAATCACGCGTATCGACGGGAAAAGTGTGCGAGGTCGAACGATGGCCTGTTTTTCGAAAGTACGCGGTAATGACGACAGCCGTTTTGTAACCCGTCCCCGTTCAAACAGATAGGTAAGAAACGATAATTATTATTACTCGGAACGTCGACTCATAGAAAGTTTGAGGGCATCGCTGATTTTATGAATCATCAAAGAAAAAAAAAATTATTAAAACGCATATAAAACCAGATGGGGACGTCATCAGGATTTTTTGTCGGGGGTGGGGGATATGAAAATGTATTGCGAATTGAGCTGTGGGGCATATGTCGCCATTACTCCTTTCACATTATTATGTATAGGTACCTATTTACTAAGTACTTCCACGAACTCATTGAACTTAGGTCGTTCATAATCGTATGACCACATTTATGGCAATTATCATTGTACAAACGCGGATGGCTATAGGATTAAAAAACTATCACAGTCTAATGTCTATACCGTTAAGTATATTAACTGTCTATATATTATGTACACGGATGGTAATAAATGCAAATGATAACGATTCACGTAATTATTTACTGATTAAAACGTATTGTTTACACAACATACTCAAATGTCAGTTACCATAAAACTGCCTCCACTAGTAGTGAACTTACATTTAGTTGTACTTACATTTTGAACCTAAACAAACGCCATGGTGGAAGATCTATCCCCCATGACCCCCCGTGAGAACTCCCGTGACACCAACTGGTATTTTATATACATTCTGGTGGTGGTTTCTCAGAGGGACGTCGAGAAAGGTTTCAGTTAATAAAATAAAAAGTAAACGTGTGTGAGACTGTATGTAATTTTGATAGAATTTATAAAATACGAATTATGAACAAAACGCATCAGGCGTCTAATGCAACAATATCACTATACTATGTTATTGTGTTGCGTTATCGTCGACAGTGGTGTCCCTTTAATACTCGTATCATTAATAAACTAGTGTTCAATTCGTGATTCCTTCGAAGGTAGGAAGCCTCAGGAACACTAGGGTAACCATATTTAAATAAATAAAAAAACAAGACCAAAATAATTTTCTTAGTTTTTTAAAATAGTTTTTTATCAAATTTTTTTTTTGACAATCTTTAATCATAATTAAAACATAATTTAATATACCTAAAATAGTATCGAATGTGTGGTTGATATTATTCCTATACTTTTAAATCAGTTACAAAATTAACAAACCATTTTTATTAAATACATTAAAGAAATTTTTCAAAACAGTTGTTACTTAATAAATTTAAACTTTTTATAATGCTACTAGCTACTGTTAATATTTTATACCTAATGCTCAATTTTCCGAAAACTCTTTTATTCATTTTGATAATAATTTTTCGGATCGCATATCCACACATTTTAATTTGTCGTATTTTTCCGAAAAACTTCCGAAATCTAATAATTTGGGGTATTTTGTGTATATTATACCTATAAAATATAAACATATATTATATGTATAATCTCAAAAAAATTCTTAAATAAAGAAAAAAATACTATTTATTTATTTTTTTTGTTTTAACATTTTAATTTATCTTTCACGTAATAGTTCTAAACGGACGTAGTATAATATTGTAATAGACACCATATTTGACATTATAGGACCTCGTATGACAAATAAAATTAATGTGGTTATTTACCGATCTGTCGGCGACAGTGACGTCATTTCAGTGTTTGTTAGAGTGGAGCAAACTTTTTGATGGGCCTATAAGACTAAAAAAAAAAAAAAAAACTTCACTTGCTAATTAATTTGTGTTAGGATTTTCATCATATTCAATGACCATCTACTACTATTAGGCACGAATAGCCTTAATTTTTCGAAAAATAACTCGTAGGAACCTAAATAAAAATATTGCATATTATTACCTATCTCTAGGTAGACGTTATTTTAATAGCCGTATTATTTTTTTCCAAGAGGTACCAAAACTTTGTTCGGTCTTTCAAAATAAACGTCAAGTTAGCCTCAGGAATATGGTTTATGTACCTACTTAGATTTTTAAGAACCTAAGAATCCTTTTATTAGTCAATATTCTTATTTTGGCCTCTTTCATCATAGTACACCCTCATAAAAAATGACGGGAACATCGCTGATTAGTTTGCAAATCGATCAACGGCATTAGTCCTAAATGTTCTAAATCCATCCAATTGAGATAGTTATTATACCGACGACTTATTATTATAAAATTATTGCGATCATCTTTTTGCGTCTTTTATACACGGTGCCATTCGATCAGGTAATTACGTTATATTTTTTACACTTCACGCCCGTCACGATTTCCGCGTTGATTTTTCGTTTTTTTTTTTTGTTTTTTTTTTTTTTTATTCAATCTCGCACAAACGGGTTTGACGCGTTCCGCGGACGATTTTTTTTTTCGATCCATCAAACGATTTACATACGATTTACACCCGAACGTATCGTTTTTCTACTAATGGCACGACGACTTATGGCGTTACAACGGTGTCCGGCGCGTACCGTGACGTATTGACGTCACGTGCCTTCGGTAACCTGGAACAGAACCCCGCCCGACCGCGTGTTCACTCGTGTAACACGCCGAAACGCTTGTACTACGCAATTTGCATAATACGGTCCGGCGACAAACGATAATTATAATAATTACAATAATCTCCGGAGTTTCGTCCGTACGAAAAAACCCCAAAAAAAAAAAAACAAAAAAACAAAAAAATCGATACGTTTAACGTGTTTGTCGCGTGTACGCGCTCGCTGGTTACGTAACTGAGGTGTTATCCTCAGCCTTCGCGGCACTCGCGGTGTCGCGAGCAGACCAAAAAATCACGTCGTCGTGTCGTCCTCGGGGGGGTCGTGTGCGCGACCCCCGCCTCCGCGTCCGGGGCAGAGAACGTTATTATCAAAAGTTGGGCAAATGTAAACTGGGCCCGCGATTACCTTTTTTGTTGTGAATTCGGCCCCGAAAATTTTAGGTAATAAAGTTGGTAGATTGTAAACTCGGCCCGGAACTTCAGGTAATAAAAAGATCGTTCGTAATCTCGGTCCGATAATATTTATCAATAAAATATAATAAGCACAGATTATTTAATCAATACATACGTATGAGAAGATGCTATGTTTCCACCTGATATATGGGACTGTGCATCAGTTGATACATGTTTCACAACTAATGCATGCGAATCATTTCATGCGCATTTTAATGCAAGTTTCAATTCCACTCACCCCAATATATATGCCGTCATTGTAAAATCATATGAACTACCAACCGAAATGTACATTAAAATCAACAGCCTAGATGAACCATTTCAATTTCAAAATACAAAAACTAAAAAAAAAAATAAAAGAGAACTCTTAGAAAGAACACTTACAAAATATAAAAGTAAGGAAATATCAGTGAGTGAATACGTTAAACACATGGCTTTTTACATAAAAAAAATTTACATAAATACATTTTACATTGATTATATAACAAATTTCATACTATCAATAATAATATGACAGTGAAAATAATTTTTCGAGGATAATGAAAATCGCCTCCTATTGGTGTCCTCCGGTTAATGTTAAATGGTTCTCAAAAATATCATAAGAAAATCTTATGCACATTTTTATCTGGGCCGAGTTTAAACCTAAATTATTTTTACATGAAAAAAACACGGGCCGAGTTTACAATAGACCTTTTGTTGAAATTTTTTTTTCCACGGGCCGAGTTTAGAATCGCCCCAAAAGTTCTCTCGATCCAACTGAACCGACAGATAAGAGCTGACGAAATACAAGTTTATTGACTTTACGAATCGTGGCTTTTCGCCGGTAAAACTTTATTTGATTTCGCAGTGAAACGAAAATAATTATTTTCATACAAACACGGGCAAACATTTTTTTTTTTTTTTTTTTTTTTTTTACTATTTAATAAAAGCTTTATTTATGGTCTATACAGAAAAGCACAATAAGCAAATTGGATAGTTTATAATAATAAGTAATTGATGGTGACTTGATTGGATCGAGGAAGGAAACCCGTCTATCAACAGTACCTCCTGTTTAATTTGGTGGGTTCGTAATATGGAGAGACCGATTTTTAAAAATGTTTTTATTATTATTTTTTTTTTGTGTGTTAGGCAAGGACGTCTCTTGGCCATTTTCTTTTTAATCTCCTTGGAGGGTTGCTGGGAATGGTTAAATAGGACATACGAGAAATAAAAGGGTTTTGGTTTGAATGCAGTTTTGAGTGGAACTTTTTGTATTGTCGAGTTGCTATTTCATTAACAGCTGTTGATATTATTGTAGGTCCTTATATAATGCGTCGTTGGTAATAATGAGTTACCAAGGAGCTCCAGGTATTTATCTATGACATATTATAGACTGAAAGGCTTGTATAGGTCTTATATTAGACGGTTTGGCTTGGCGCCAGATTTGTATACCATATGACCAAAGAGGGGTAATAATCGTCATATATATATATATATATATATATATATATATATATATATATATATATATATATATATATATATATATATATATATATATATATATATATATATAAATATAAATAAATATATATATATGTTACGGTAAATGATGTTATATCGGAAATTAACGTTATTCGCCGGTTATTTACGTTATTTACCTATGAATGTGGGAATTATCGTTATTTTCTAGTGAATAACGTTAATAACCGTATGATTTGGGAAATGTTGATTTTATTCTAAAATAATGAGCAATGATCAAGACGTGATCGCTAAACTAATTGTGGTACTAATTGGGTAAATCGATAAAACTTTATCGGCTACAGATGAGGTGGACACTGGGCCTATACCAGCGTTGCCATTGCAAGACTGGTTGTAATAATAAACGTTGTGCCTGCCGTAGAGCTGAAAAATTATGTAATAGTAAATGTCATAGGAGTACAAATTGTTAAAATAAATAAAAAATAATAATGCATTTTTTTTTTTAATTGTAGTAGGTATTTGAGATTCACGTGCATATCTGTTCTATAATAACAACAATTACCTGTGTATTTGGTCATTGATGTGATTACCCGGTTTATAACGATAATTACCTGTGTATTTGGTAAATAACGTTAATAACCGGTGAATTACTTTAATTTCCATTTAACATCATTTACCGTAACATATATATATATATATATATATATATATATTAATATTTTGTTTTTTAGACTCATTGAAGGAGACATAGGGCATACTTAAAAAAAAAAACACAATCATTTTGATTTTGTGCACGACTATGACTAATAGGTAATTTGTAAAAATGAAATACACACGAGTAATAACGCGACATTACGCGCGTATTCGCGTACGAGGCACATCGATGATAAAATTATTACGTTGCACTTGGACGCACGGTCAATACAGTAGGGTGTCGTTAATCCGAAAGACGTGGTAATCCGTATGGGCTTGAGATCGCATCGCATCGCTGTATTAATACATCATATTATGTTCGTATCAAGCTCAGACGTTTGCGGGACAAGGCTTTCAATCAACGCAATATGGAAACTACAGTTTAAAAAAATTACAAATTTTTTTTTTTATCTCAGAGGTTCATAATACGTAATAAATTAATCTGGATGCCCACCAGGGCCAGCGCTAGGAGTTTTGCCGCCCTGTACCAATTTTTTTTAAAAGCTGCTCTAATATAACTTTTTTTTGTGCGAAAAATCAAGTAGATTATATATAATTTTAAAAAATTCATAAAATTGTCAAACCTAACACAATGTTATTGTTTCAATCATTGTGAGAAGGCTTCAATAGAAAAATAATTCAAACAATAACATGAGACTGGCGTTGAATGATAAACGTATTAAATTATAAATATTTTATGTTTTATATAAAAATAATAGGTTTACAACAAGATTTATAGTTTTAAAAAAAGGATAGGTGTGTAATTTACATTTTTGTAAATATCCGTACGTAATATAGTTGAATTACATAAAACAGGTAGATACATAATATATGAAAAGAATTCATTTTTTTGAAACGGCCAAAACAATAGCCATAAACAGCAAAAAACTACGTTATGACACAGACCAAAATACAGAATTTTAATAATAAATTCTTTGTTTTAAACGTTTTTGTATAGAAAATTAGTAATCTTCTTCCTAAAAAGCCTAGATATATCAATGAATCAAATATCAATGAATTCATAAATGTAGATTACGTACATTCAAAATTTAATATTAGACATCGCCACATCGGGTAGTGTTCTTAATGTTTCATTGTATTGAAATAAATTGCCTACCTAAGTACCTACGTAATAATAATTGTAAAATTATTCAAAATAAAAAAATACACTAACCAAATGATGTAGGTATATGACGTGTTGATAGACTAACCAATACGTAGTGTGTTCAATGACTACTCAGAGACTAGACGCAAATTCATACAAAAAAATTATGTTATCGGTAATATAGATTTTCGTCACAAGCATACTGATACTATATAATAATAAATTTAGCCGACATGACGGTGAAAATTATCAAATATTAAGTATTATTATTATTTTAAACCACAATATCTTATAAAATACTAATCATAGGAATAATTTGATTCAATACAATGCTATCCTAGCTAAAAATTTGATTCATGCTCTCTTGATGCAGATATTCTAATTTCATTTTGCATTTTTTTACATTTTTAGCCATGAATGCAATTTATAGTTTTTTAACGTCATTTTTCAACATTTTTTAGTCATTTTTTATCTTTTAGGTCAATTTTTGTAGTTTTTGTACAATGTGGAGAAAATTTAGATTTTAGAACAAGTGTTGAACCCAATTCGTTTAATTTTTAATTTATTTTTAATAATTTTATACAATGCTTAAAATGTAATTGCATATTATTGTTCATTATTTTATTAATATTATAATCTATAATTCATATTTAAAATTACTATTACCCCATTATCACGCCCATATCTCCAATAAAAATCACTATTAATGAATACATTTTTTTCACTTACTTAATTAGTTTTTTAGATCATTTTTATGGTATTTTTTTGAAGTTTTTAGGGCATGTTTGCATTTTTTTTAGGGAAATTGTGTGTGTTTTTTAGGTCATCAACACCCTAACTTTACTACTTAGGTATCTGAAATATCATTTGTAGGAAAAAAGTTAAAGATACTTTTTTTTAGATAATTGCTTGATCTACAAATTGTGTAATAGCTCTTTTTTATAGAAATACTTAAAGTTTAAGAGATATTTGTGCAAAACCTATTTTGTAACCTTTGACATCGAATTAAATTTTTATCAACGGTGGGATCGATGGGGACTTTTGACATTTTATTTGTAATAATGTACCTGAGATGTGTACCAATTTTCAGCTCTATGCGAATTTTTCCGAAGTTAACGTTTTTTAGATTCTGAACGGAGTGAAGAATGTATTGATTTTACAATGATGTGTGTTTTTTTTTTTTTTTTTTTTTTTATTTATTTATTTATTTTTATTTTTATTTTTGTGTCTGTCGACACGATTTAGGGCAGTAAAAATGCTTCGATTGCCTTATAGAGCAACTTTTCTGAAAGGAAATTGAATCTAGTTGGTACTTTGGGGGATCAAAAGTTAAAAATTTTCAATATTTTTTTAACGCGCCGGGAAAAACCCTTAAAAAATGAGGGAAAAACGGTATATTTTACGCAAAACCAGTTTTCGACAAAATCAAATTTTTTATTTTGCTATAACTCAAAAACTAATCGATGTAAATACTTGAAATTTTCACCAAATGTTTAGATTAGCGTTCTCTATACACCGTTAAATTTTCAAAGTATTTTGACTTTTATTGAGCTAATTATAGACAATTGAAATTTTCAATTTTTTTAAGTATTTTTTTTTAAAATAACGATAAAATTTTTTTTTCTTGCCAGAAAATCTTGAAAATTTAATACAAGGTTTCTTATAAGTTGTTCCATAACTGATAAAAAAAAATCCAAAATCGTAAGTCACAATTTTTTTTTATAAGTGCTCAAAGTTCCAATTTATACGAAATATGTAAAAAGTGCGAAAATTTGCAAATAATTTTGTTGTTGAAAAATCGTAAAATTTTTTTCTTTTATAACTAAGTTTTGAAAATTTGGTACAAGGTTTTTCATTAGTTTTTCTTCAATTATCTGCAAAAAAAAACTCTACCGGATTCAGACAAAAAAATTTTATGAGTGTTTGAAATTTAAATTTTTACAAAAACACGTTAAACAACGGTTTAGCCTGAAACGATTTTTGCTATTTGTTTTTTTTTCAAAAAGTATAAGTTGTAGAAACTTGAAAATTTTATCAGTTGTTTATATTGGCATTTTCTTTATATAATTTTATTTTCAAAAGATTTCACTCATTTTTAATCAATTTATAGGCATTTGAAATATTCGATTTTTTTTGTTTTTTTTTTTATAAATGTTGATAAAAAAAATGTAGCTCGGACGAAATACTTGAAAATTTAATAGAAGGGTCCACATAAGTTGTTCTAACTCTCATTCAAAAATTATAAAAATACATAGTCACAAAATTTTTTTATAAGCGTTTATAAGTGCTAATATTGACAAAATTCGTCAAAATCATGTATATTTGCTATGTATTTTGTAGGTAAAAATTCATAAAAAATTTTTTATTAGAAGCTAACAATTGAAATTTTAATACAAGGTTGGCCATAAGTTCGGCTTACCATAATTGTAAAAAATACGAGGGTAATTCATTGTTATTAATTAATTAAATTGTATTAAATTTTCAATTTCAGGCGTTAAATTACGATTTACTATAAACATATTATTCACTGACAATTCATCTTCGTTCAGAATCGTTTTTTTTTTTTATAATATAAAATAATGTCCTAATCTATCCTATAATGCCTAATCTATCAATACATCTCGTGTATCCCACCCAACTCCTGTATCTCTACTCATCACCATAATCTTGTCCGAGGAGCGGAGCGACGATGGACGAACTTCCACCACCATTGTCTTACCGGCTTTTTTTTTTTTAAAGATACAAATATTGAATTTATTCTTCTTTACAGACATGATTTTGATAATGACAACCCGTCAATAAACTGAAACAAATTATTTATTTGTCCATTATAAGACTATTTTATGATGTTGTGATTTTACAGTATGGCCAATTGTTTGGTGCAACAACCAGACAACTCCGGAATTGTCCTGTTGTTGCACTCGAACTTAGAATCGGACAACTCCAGTTTCGCTTGTAAATCCATGAAAAATAATCGGATTTAATCGTTTTTTGCACCCACTTATAAAGAATTTTTTTCTTTATATTTTAGGCAGAAAACATGACAATGTCAAAAATATGGAGTTGTCCGATTGTTGCAGCAAGCCTTTCATGTGTTATCATTGATATTTTGATTTTTTTTTTTTTTTATAATTTTCGTTCTAACGGACGCGCCGTTTGATTACCGTCAATCACGTTACACTGCGATTTAAGAAAAACAGTGTTTTATTTTTTTATTTTTCACGCCGTTATTAGGTCAGTGTTAAAGTGTTTAATGATTGTTTTTTTTTTTTTTTTTTATTATTATTATTCGTATTTACTTTTCGTCTTTGCCCCACTCCCCGGATCCGTGTTTTCGCGGGCGCCCTAGTACGTGAAGCGTACGCGCGAGTGCGAAATCAACACGCCTCTCTCCCAGTAAAAAATGAGGTCGCCGGGGCCCGGACACGTTCTCTCGGGCTTTGGACGCGACGTCGCCATCGCGCGGTCGCGCAAAAACGGGTTTCGCGCGCCATAACGGCGGAGGCGAGGACGCGGTTTTCGGACTGCGAAGGGGCGCGTAGTGTTTTTTTGTTTCTGCCGGCGCGTGGGGGCTCGATCCGTGGATCACGGCGACGTTGATCACGGATTTATCGCTTTTATTCGCACTCGGTACGACCCACGCGTGGCCGAGTGGTCCACGCGGTTCCCGGAAACGGAAGCGATCGTTTCCGCGCGCCCGACGGGCGGTCGTAGGACGGAAGCACGAGTCCGGAGATAACCGTGAAGACGTTCTCGCGTCCACCCGTGGTTTACGACCCGGGTCGCCGACCTTTTCGGCGTCAAGGGTGCCAAAAATAGAATCACGTTTTTTTTTTCACGGACACAAATCGAACGTAACCAGTGTTGGGAATAGATAACTAATAATTTATCTAGATAAAGACAAAGATGATTATAAACATTTTTATCTAGATACAGATAAAGATAATTATAATACATTTTATCTAGATAAAGATAAAAATTAGTACGTTTTTATCTAGATACATTTGAGATAATTTCATGTTTAATTTTGAAAATATTCAGGATCTACATCCTACAGGTATAAGGTAAAAAAAAATAAAAATACATAATTTAAAACATTTAAAAATACATGTACTTTTTTAAATAAATTTCATAAAAGATGACAAATCATTTTCTGACTAAAAATTAAAATAATAATACATTTCTGCATTTTTTTAACAAATTGTTGCGTATGGCTACTTCACTTTCATGATAGTACATATTATAATCTTCTTTCCTGGGCCTCCACACGAGTTTTTCTCAGTAATCTTTTCGATTAATTAAAAAAAAAAAAAATTAATAAAATAATATATATTGAATTTCCGTATGGAAATATAGTGTCGTCAGATTATTAATTGGCACGACTCCGCTATAGAGTAGAGGCAGTGGCGTATTTACGGGGGGGGGGGGGGGAGAAGAGATCTTTGATTTATTTTCTCCGTACTTTACTTGTAAAATCGTTTTACATCGTCCGTAGTGATATCACAGAAATTCGGAATGAAATTATCGAAATCACTGCACCAGTGGAACTACACACAGGACTTTTTGTTGGGGGAGGGGGATATGAAAATGTTTTGTGAATTAAGCGGTGGGGCCTTCACACACCTCCACACCTCCTTCCAAATTTTAATGTAGGTACACGTTTATCAAGTACTTCTATGAACGCATCATTGAACCGTCATAAACGGTTAAACGGTATAAACTGTCATTTGACCACGATTACGGTAATATTATTGTACAAACGCAGATGATTATCGGATTATGAAGATAATATCACTGCCTAATGTCTATGATACCTATTTAGTACGTTTGTCTATATTTGTACACCGATCGTCATTGAAACAAATACAAATGCCTCCATCAGTTCTTATATTTTGGACGTATTGCATGGGAGGGGGGTCTATCATCCATATCCCCTACCCTCCTAGCTAAGACCACCCGTGCACTACACTGTTAAAATTGTTGGCGTGAAAAGTAATTGAATAAATTTGGTCGATTCTCGTAGGATTCTATGAATTCATATTCTATGAATACCTAAGTCGGGTGAAATAAAATTGAAAACGTTTCGTGTCGCAAAAATGTACATTGTCCATAACACTGTACGGCTGTAACCAGTGGCGGCTCGTGCCTAGGTGTGCTGGTGTGCGCACACCACATAGATTATTAAAGATAAAATAGCTAAAATTTATTTTGATTTTATTACAATATCTATTAAACTGTATTTATTCCATAATACAAAATTATTAATTTTATAAACGTGAAACGCTTGAGTTCGAAAATATCACTCCTAAAATTTAGATGAGTTATGTAATAAATACGCATCAACTGGTGTGCACAGCTCGGGCTGCACACCGAGAGTCCATGTAAAATACGTTTAGTCGATGAGCGGGGGTATTGACGAATAAATGGAACCGTGGCATTGATTAAATATACATAGATAGGCCACGTCAATGGGCATAATGGAAACAAGTTAATTAATAGCCCAGTGTATTGATAGAGAGCGTGTAGTGTCACGATAGAATAATTAAATAATTATGATCATAATAAAATACTAAAATATACCGAAATGCCGACAATCGACCACAGTTCAGAGTCCACTGTTCATTCGTGAAATTATGAGATAAGAAATAAACTAAAACCGTATAGAGCATATTATTATTATAATATTATTTCCTTATTTTATATTTATTTTCATATAATATTAATATTAGTGAATTGTAATCAATCCTCCAGAACATCTAAATTTGGTGGTTTAAAATTTATTTTAATTAAATGTATTATTTCAATAAGTAACCATCGTATTTTTACCAGTTAAATTTTGATTTGAAGGAAATTTACTTTATTTTATTATATCATATAATTTTAAGCTGAGAGTTATACATTTAATTAAGACAGCCCGCGTCAGGACGCTACTCGCCTACTCATGCATTTGTTGTCTCCACTCGCACGACATAGCAAATTTCCGTTCACTAGTTTCAATACTGTGTTGTTAGTTTTAATATTAGAGTGAATTGACCTATTATCATATTTTTAGGTAAGAATACTATCTGTGCTTAAGCGTTTGTTGATTTTTCAATATTTTCATTTTCATGCGAGATATGAGCATTTTTAATTTTTTGTATTTCATATACACATATCTTTTTAAAATTAAAATCAAAATGCGTGTTTGTCATAAGTGTGTTGACAATTACAAACTGAGCCCTTACGAAAATGGTCGGATCTTATAAGTTAATAATAAGTTAAAAATAAACCTGTAAAGACAAGCATAACATTTGAAGACTACGTATAGTCACAGCACTCAGCGTGTTAACTATACATATTACAAAGAACGTGTGGTCTACGTCGCGATAACGCAAGTAGGTATCGTGTCTGCGCAAGTTTAGGCATGCCAGAACATGTATAATTAATACTGCACACTGCACAGCTTTGCATTTGTGTGTAATTTGCAATGTGCGTTTTAACAATGTCAACAGTGGAGAATTTCATACCTACTAGAAAATTGCTTATGTAGTTTTGTTGTTAATTTTCTTAGTATAAACTATAAAGTATATTATTATATACAAACTGAACATATAAAATACGCTAAAAATGAGTTTTTATTATTTTGAGGGTGAATGATTAGTTATATGAAAAAAGTATAAGTATCATTTATTGTAGTATATTTAATTTTGAAAAAAATTTACTCTTATACTTTTTGGCCTATCTTAAATATTTAAGGCTAAAATCACAAAAATTGGAAAATCCACCCTTCTTTGAACTTTAACCCTCTTGAGGCACGCCTTAGGGTTGAGCAATTACGACGAAACTTTACAAAATACATTTTTTTGGAGTTTTGAACAATTTTCAATGGTAGCCCAATCAAAAATTGAAAAAAAATTTTCTTCATCTATAAGATAAGGACCACCCTAATGTTGACGTTTTCAATCCACTATGGACGTTTAAGGGAGAATCGATTGAATCGTACAGAGTATTGACATTTTTTTTTTTTTTTTTAATTTTTTTTAATATTATATTACTATTGAAACGGTTTGTTTATAAATATAGCGCTTTCCAAGACGGTCCACGTGTTTTGAGCAAAACGTATTTTTATTTTATTAAATTGAATTTCGCAGAGACTTGAATAAAACTGCACAAAGTAGACGTGTACATCACAAAAAGCAACTGCGTTTTATGACTTTCGTCGCTTTGCAAATCGGTGATATTATTTAAAAGCCACAGCTCTCGATACGTATGAAATCGTCACACATCAAACTGACACAGTTACACCCAGTGGCGATTTTAGTGGGGGGGGGGGGTGATCAATTACACCCCCAATTTCGGAAAATAATTTCACTAATTAGAATCAATTGTAAGCCACCATTTGTACGTTAAAATTTTTTTTTTCATCATTAGAAAACGGCTGTCTTTAGTAGGCAAATGTTACACTAAATACGTATTGTACAGAAATATTATCTAATGTTCTAATATAATCTAACACGTTTTTGGTCTTGCGGTTCATACAGTTGACCGAGCCGACTGATATTTTTGACAGTAGGAATCATCTTGACATCGAGGTATTTTCCAATGTCATATATGGACAACAACCCATATGAAAATAAAAAATAAAAAATAAATCGAATAAAATAATGTTTTTTTAAATTTATCCATTGAAAATAATGCATTAGATGTTTAAATCAGGGCTTGAAATCGATTTTAAATTCGATGAAAATCGTTAAAATTCTTTAAAAAAATTTTAATCAATATCAAAATCGAAATGTTCGAAAATCGATATTCAAAATTGAAATTGAAAAAAACTAATATGGATAATTGAAATGAAAATGAAAATCGGTTTTTATAGATATCGATTTTAATTTAAAACGAAATTTTAATTTCAAAAATAGCAAACACTCAACATTATAATAATATGTTAAAAATGTATAATTATAAAATAATATTGTGATTACTTCATATTAGGAATTGTTCATCGATAACGGAGTCGGTAACTTTATTTTTAATTCGTAATTCGTTCTCCCTATAAAAAGATATGCCGAGTTTTTACACCAAACCTTACAATTGAATGGTATACTAAGTTATCTATGGTGGTAATTTCGTAATAATATTATGGCTTTCCTATCATAATTTCTCAACATTTTAAACGTTGAAATGTAACAACAATATAAAATGATAATTATAGAACAAATCGAAATTGAAAATAATATAGCATCATCAAAATCAGAAAAAATGTAAAAGTGAAATTAAAATCGAAAAAAAAACTAATATCGATAATTGAAATTAAAATTAAAAGCGAAAAGTTTTATCTCGATTTCAAGCCCTGGTTTAAATTATTGCTATTAATTACTGTTCACTAATACATTTACGTGCCTCGTACTTTAACGGTGACATGAGTTTACAATATAAATTATAAATATATTATTTTTTTCCTAATCGACTATAGTTACAAAAAAAAAAAAAAAACACTTAACTATAGAATTTTCGAATTCTGTCTGTCAGTGAAATCGATTCCGGGCCCCTTGAAAACCACCTCTATGATCGTCACTGATCACACCAAAATATAAAACCGAATAAGTAATTCTGTTTTTGAGTGTCGTTTTATTTTTTTATACGGTTGACGTCAAACGAAACTTCTCGTAAACAATACCAGTTTTTCATCAACGAAAAAAACAACGTTGCAAATCGTATGTTTTACTCGAGGGCCATGTGAAATCGTTGAGCGGACCGAGCGTCACCGACCCTTGGTGTACGTTTGTTATTACAATTGTAAAAAATAACACGTTTTGATGTCAATGTGAAGCTTCTGTTGTGCGTACGTCACCGATGCGATCGTACACTTGGCACAATGACACGCGTAATCGCACCCCGTCATCGCTGTTCGCTTTTTATTACTTTTCAAAACGTAGCGTCCACTCTAGTCCGTCGATCTCGATCGTCGGACACCGAATTATTCGTATACGTCGATACGGTAGCAAACATATTATCACGCTTAGTTTCGACACGCTCTCGAGAGAACGATCTCGACTATCGAATGTCATACTACGTTCGTAGAAGTTCGCTCTGTTCATCACATTCAATGAAAAAATCCCTAAAATACGGTTCAACTTTCATTAAATTTATCATCGAACGGAACAATTTCAACACGGATAAAACTACCATATTTTTCGAATATTTTGGTAAAAGTGCTATAATTGTTCTGAAAATGTTGTCCAATATAAAAAAGTATGTATTTGATATTGGATAAAATTTTCAAATTTCTAGCTTCAATACTTTTCGATTTATGACTAAATACCTAAAATCTGAACAGTGAAAATCTCGTTTACGGATTTTTACCGATTTTATCGTTTTTACTCAGTTTTTCGATCGTTATTCTTGATTACTGGAAAAACTATGGAGATTTTGAAAAAATGACCTCTCTAAAGTACCATCTCAGTTCAATTTCAAATCTAAAAAGTTGCTGGACGAAACTTTTGAACAAGGATTTCTATACGAAAAAGTGCTTACAGAAAAAAATAAAATAAACATCATTGTAAAACCATAAGATCCTTCGCTTCACTCAGAGTCTAAAATATGGAGTTTGAAATCAAATATTATACGAACGTGTTCGTTTTTCCACGGTGAAATTAAGCATTGTGTTGAATTTTAACCGCACGACTAAACTCGGCTACCACCGCCGAAATTTATAAGCGATATTTTTTCACGCCGAAACTTTCCTCAGAATCGGTGGATCGGAGAAACGATTTATTGTTTCTTTAAAATCCCGCAGTACACCCGTGTCCGGCGTCTGTTCCAAAGGAGCCGAAAAACGTTGACGAGTCGCTTACGTCGGCGTACGTGCACGCGTACTTCTTATTTTTCAAAAAAAAAAATACGTACCGTTTAAAACGACTACAGGTTTCGTATAAATATTCATATAATACATACATAATATTATGTTAAAACACTAAAATAATGGATAAAATACAAATACAATACAATACAATAATATTATGTATAAATACGCGAGTATGTACAGTCGTATAAAACACGTAGACGACAACGACAATAAAACGGAACGTCGCTCTCGTTATCGTCGTCACGTTCAAAAGGGACGGCGATAAAACATTTTACAGTGATTATCGTCGTCGCGATAAGAACAAAAATGAAAAAAATAAAAATAATAATAAATAAAACAGAAGAATGAACATATAACATTAAACGTCGTCATCATCGGCCTCTGGCGAAGTCTTCGTAGTCGACGACGACCGACGACGTAGGAACGATCCTGTGCAGCGGCAAGTACGACTTGTCGGCGATCCGGTGGTGTTTGCCGTGGGCGTACCGCGACGACGCGTCGCCGTTGGAAACGAGCCCACCCGACTCGGTGTCGCCGAAGTCGTCGTCGTCGTCGCCGTCGCCGTCGTCTTCGTCGTCGTCGTCGCCGCAGCCTCCGCACTCGAAATCTCCGTCGTCCGCCTTTGTCTGCTGCTGCTGCTGCTGTTTGGACTGGCCGCTCTTGCCGTACCGCCGGACGGTCAAGCCGACCAGGAAAAAGCCGGCCGCGGCCGTGAGCGCGATGGCCGCCTTGACCAGCACCGGGCCCACGTTGAAGCACAGGTACAACAGCGCGTTCAGCGAGTCCGGCAGACTCTTGACTTCCTGCAATCAGAAACGTGAACGGTGGTTAAGTGCACAGGCTTTCGAATCGCGGTCGCGCGGTGGTTTCGAGAGGCCGGACGACATCGGATCGATACGAGATCACGAGCGCTGCGCGATCGACACGCGATCGACGATCGAATCGTGGGTAAAGGTGAGAACGGACTACTGTCACGTCACGTGAGCTCACGCGCTGTCATATATTATCACGTCACGGGAAAAATAGATTTATAAGGTATTTTAATGTTTTAGCGCCACACTAATGCCACCTCACGCGTGTCACGTCACATTTCCTTACTCTCGCGAGGTAGCACGTTTTGATTTTCAAACATCACACACACACACACAATTTCGACTAAAGTGCCATCACGAATTTTGTCTATTTAGAAAAATATGTAAATTAAAACGTACTGTTCGTTTACTTTGAATTTATTTATTTAAACATAGATGAACTTTCAATTCGGAAATTCATGTGAAATCGTCTTGGATCGTTTCGAAATTCATGAACTTGACGATGGAATTCTCCCAATTTGTCCCCTTTTTCATTAACCATGTGTACTCAGCATGATCGGGTGGATTTTTTATTTTGCTCATCCAAAAATGCAGAAACAGCTGCAGTTTCCTAATCCTCTTCCCACTCTGAACTACTCGAAGTCACTCTTTCCGTTTTAAATTTGATTTTAGAAAAAAAACTTGTGTGTTCGCAACAAAATGGAGATTACCGAGTAATATTGTGACGTGATAAAACATGAAAACTTGATAATTTGACAATGGTTTATTTCTAAGCGTGACAATACGGTTCAAATGTGTCAACGTGATTGAACGTGAGCTCACGTGGCGTGACAGTAGTGTGTTCCTACCTTTGTTTTTAAAACGTCAAATTATGGAAAGTATAACACAATGATATTTTACGTATAATTTATGAAACGAATCGTCCGAAACATATAATCGTACAATTATTGTTATAACTATGTTTTTCTATTTAGCTTTTGGCGCAAATATATATTTATCGAAACAATTTCCTTGTCTCCATCTTTGGTATCTCTTTCCGAGTTCATAACAGTGAAATCTAAAAGCCCATGTCGAAACATCGCATAGGTTCTCTTTACGTATGAGATTTCTATCAAAACATATTTATTTATTTTTTGTTAACTGTTTTAGCGGTTTTCTTTCACGTTTTTATTTTTCAATATTCTGTGTAACGGTTAAGAATATATGCGTTTCTCTTTTATTTTGAAGGGGCAGGGGTAATCTGGAGGGGGCTTAGCCTCCTGTATATTTGTTTATGGTGTTTATTTCCAAAGAAACAGCAAGGCGTGTGTATGTGTATGTGTGTGTGTGTGTATGTGTGTAAAAGAGCGTGTAAAAGAGCAGGAAATCTAGGAATAAAAATCACGGCAAAAAGGATCCCGGGTAAAATAATCCCCGGTAAGAGAATTCCCAACGGATATTTAGCTACGGAATGCGAGTAAATTTATTATTTTTGTAGACATACGAGTATTCGCATTACATATTTATTACAACGACTTTATAAAATAATAATGTTTACGAAAAATAATTAGTATAAAAAAAAAAAATTGTAAGAGTAACTATACGTAAATATATAATAATATCAAAACAACAAATCGATAACTTCTATATATTATATTTGTTATACTATAAGAAACTTTATTCCAAAATTAAAAAAAATACATATACACAAACAGTCATTGACAGGATATCTTGTAAACATTTATTCATGATTTAAGACAACTGTAATTATTATCGAATCGAAATCTATTTAAGTTTTCTACAAATGTACAAATGTTCAAAAATTATAATCGAGAACACGAGTGTTTAAACAAATAATAAAGTCCCTTACAAAAACGAAGCACGCAGAACCCAAAAAGCGCAACAAATAAAAAATGTAATTCTGTTCCATGCGATAAAACGTTATAGAACGGTTTGATATTTCAAAACTAATAAAGCCAACCATCAAAAAAATAAATAAAAAAACATTCGTAAAATTATAGCTCTTTATTCATTACGACATCGATACGAGCATGAACATTTTCAATACCACAACGGTCTTTTAGTTGTTAAAATACATAATATAAAAAAGGCACAGATTTGTATATACTTTAAGAACGTTTACTATTTTTTTTCTGGAGTAGATTTATTTAAATAAAAAAAGGTAAGAATTTTTTTTTTTTTTTTTTTACCGATCCTACTATAAGTAAAATCATACGCCGTCGCGTGGGTAATCGACGATTTCGGCTATACTCGTATTTTGATGTGACATATTTTGTATCGGCGTTGTCTTCTCTCGAAAAAGAAACATGAAAAAACCACACTTTACAATCGTGGAATTTATAAACACTTTGAAATTATCAATATCACTATCGACGAGCACTACCTACTCATTATCGACTGGAGTTGAGCCTGAATTATTTTTTTATTTGAATTCACAAACATTTTTATGACCTACGGGCGCATTACACCTTAATAAACAGTAGCGGCCTACGGCTTCTCGGACCGACTGCGTGGTAAATCATAATGCGACGATAATAAACTAATATAAAACGGGTACCTACGTCGATTATACGGACGACATTGTTTTATTTATTTATTTTTTTTTTTATTTATTTTTTTTTTGTAATATTAATGAAACCGATCGATTGTCCAAGCTCACGAAGCACGAGGACACTCACGAGTGATAACGAACGAACGAACGAATGAATAGTTAAAACAAAACAGATCTTTCCATCGGACGGTCGGATTCGGAATTGTTTTGCACCAAACGGATAAAGTAAACCGAACGTTTTAAAGACTTAAGTGATCACAGGAAATTCTTCAAACGTTCCACCGGTCTTGCTCGCATACCAACGGCGAGATGATACAAAGAATGGATTTCGATCACAGAAGCCGCCACCGGCACTCGTACGCCGATATCTATATTTATCATCAGAATCGGTGAAAACAATCGCTCTTGGACGCCCGTTCACGCATATTTTTTACGATCATTGCCTCGCTTCTTCACCCTCAAAACCTTGTGTGGGCGCGTGTGTGTGTGCGTGCGTGCGTGAGTGTGTGTTTGTGTGTGTGTGTGTGTCGTGGCAGGGGTACATATATATCTTTATTTTTTTGTCGCAAAGGCACGGGTAATATCGTTATTGTCTATGCAAAGTTGGAAAAACCACTTTAAAAACTTTCTCCGCTCCATTGTTCACTTCGCCCATCGTCTGTCCTATACACTGACATTTTCTCCAAGTGGCACACGTCTTTGCGTTACGAATTACACGCGTGTGTGCAAGGCACACACCCGCACACACGCGCGCTCGCTTGAAATATCTGTGTCGCGTTTTTTTTTTTTTTTATCTCGACGCAACCGTAGTAATATACGCGTGTGGACAAATTAAAAAATGGAAAAGTCTTTTTTTTATGTTTTCCTACGCGTTTCGAACAGAGACGTGAGAGTGGAAAATTTAATCCGTAAAAATTTGCAAACTTTCTTTCATGAACCCTCGAATCGAATATCCTTACAACGCTAATTATTTGTGACATTACAATAGAATTATAACTTTGCACTTATAGTTTTCCATTGTGACTTTTAGTATACAATCACACACACACACACACACACACACACACACACACACACACACACACACACACACACACACACACACACACACACACACACACACACACACACACATTATTTTATTTTATTTTTATAATTATTAAATTATTCAAACGGTTTTTTATTATTCTGGCAAAAGAGCAAAGAGTATCGAAGAATCAAAAACGAGAATAATGAATGTTATTAATAAAACTAATAGAGTAAAATTACTGTTGTTCTCTATTTTGTTGTTTTGATAATCCTCGTTCGATTAATACGCAATGTTGTTTTACTCAAACGTTATTATCCGTGTTATATTATTTAGGATAATTTTTGGTATTTATTTTTGTCGATTACGTATAAAAATTACACGGTTTTCGTGAGCGTTTCAATGTTCAACTTTTTGTTTCCGTCACACGTATAGCGGCACAGTTTTGTGGCTCATTATGCAATCAAAATAAACAACACAATAGCTGTTATACCGTTACGAAAGAAATATGAAACTTTGAACGTCGTTCTCGAGGAACACACAATATTGCCATTCCACCCACGCCAGTCTCACTTTTGATTGTCACGTGATTACGGGGTCGGTTGGAAAAATTAACGTTTTTTTTTCTGTAGAGGTGGTGCGAAAGGAAAAACGGATTTTTTCTCGACGGAATCTGTTACAGCAGTGCCTACAGTCTAACGTGCTCCCGAGGCTTTTGTTTGTAGAGAGCACGAAAATAATAAATTCCTACCGTCGGTTTTCGAAACGTCATTTCATGTTTTCATTTACGTCGAAACGGTTTTTTTTTTAGTACTTCGTAAAAGTGATAATAATAATTCATAGTTTATTGGTAATCGCAAGAGCGTACACAAAAAAAGATTTTGGGGGGTAAAAGGTAGTATAGTTTCATATTTATATACAAACAATTTCTAATAATTTCAACGGAGAAATTATTTATTTCTCATTATTTCCTTTTTTTTTATGAAAAATTTTACGATAACAATGCTGCCTGAACGTATTCTCCGTATTAATTTTAAAATTATAAATATCAATAATAAGAATATAGTTATAAACTAATAAATAGTTATAAAACCAACATATTTTTATCTAATATCTCCCCCATTGATGGAAACCAATTGTATTTCGTTAAATATTGAATACTTTTCCTGACATTTCGAGGGGGGGGGGGGGTTGAACTCCTACCCCCCACCCGGTGTACGCGGCTGGACAATCGCACGGAAAACGTATAAAAAATGAAACGAATTTACAACGTACACACAAACCAATATAATATCGTAATTACGTAAATTATATATATCAATAATGAACACGCGAATAAATATTATACGATCGATCGTTGATTTATTACATCGTGTAAAGAATATTTTCGAGCGGCGGAGCTCGAGGGCCAAAAACCTCGTCGGGTGCGCCGTCGAGGACGTGTAACAGGTCAGATTTTGTAGCGTGTCGTTCTCCGAGGATTTTTAACAGGTCTTAATGCCGACCGACGAGTCGCCGGTACGCGATCGTCGTGGGTTTTCCCCTCGTTCTACACTGATTTTACGCTCGGCACGGGCTCGTCGGCCCGAAAGTTTTGTGATCGGAGTTCGTCTACCCCGCGGCAGTCGTCCTGAGATTTATCAATCATTTTTTTCATTTTTTTTTTTTTTTTGTTTTTTTTTTTTTTTTTTATTTCGTCATAACGGATGATTGTACCTGTGAGGCAAACGGTGCGGATAACAAATAGACAAAATACGAATATTAAAACAGAACGACAGTGAAACCAGCTTGGCGATTAAATAATTAGATAAATGAAACGACACCGAATAGACGCGGGAAACAAGTCGGCTATAAGAGTCAGTGGCGTAACTTCAAAATTTAGTCGAAATATCGTATAAAAACGTATCACTCGAAGGTCTTGTGACATAAACTGACACCTTTAGAAGACCGCCCGGTTTTGCAACGGTGTTAGATCTTCCAATACGCCCCTCCTTATCTATACAAAAACGCTACAGCACTTGTTTAGAAAATTTCGAATCACTCTCTTTGTGAAATCAATAATCTTTCGCCGTAACCTGTCGATTTCCGCGTACGTCCCAACTGCGTTGTTCTATGATATTCCGAGCGTTTCGAGTGCTCCGAGAGTACGATAATTAAGCGATATTGATTTATAATTTACTTTACACACGCGTATGCCCACTGTGTACACTCTGTTGCCACGAGCGATGAGTTAAAAACATACGTAGGTGTATGATATATATATATATAATTTATATATAATTTATTATTTTTATATGTATATATCATCTGATCTCATATTTTATGCTCGTCATCCGTGCGGTCAGGTAATGTAAATTATAACATTTACGTTTCGTCGGTCGTCTCGTAAATCCGTCAATCAGTGATGGGCAAAATTGTATCTAGATAAAAAACTATTCGAATGATTTTTTTACAATTATTCCAGTAAAAAATTATCCGAATAATTTTCAAAGACAGTTACACGAATAATTGTTGGTCATTTTATTTTTATTAAACATAGCTGATAATTATTAGGGATGAGAAGTTATAGGATTTGCATTTTTTTTCTATGTCTTCTGTTTATAGCTAGGTGAGCTAAACATCTGTTCTATAACTTAATGAATTGAAATTTGGTATTTAAATTTTGCATAGTTTTGCATATATTGGTAGTTTTCTTAAAAGTTGCATATTCATGGTTTTTTTTTTTGTGCATAAAAATGCATATTTAGTAAAATGATGTGGATTTTAAAACAATTGACATGAAAAATGACCTTATTTACTTCAAGAATGCCCCCATAACTTTAGCTGATGTGGAAAGACGTTTTTTGCCATACAAAAATAGTCTTTCGGATAATCGTCGGAGATGATGGATGCCGAAAAAAATTAAAACAATTTGGAGGTTCAATGCAACAAATTTACAGGTTTGAAAAAACAATTATCAAATATATTACAAAACTTATAAAATTGAATTTTTTTTTTTTTTAGATTAAATCACATGACTATCAATATATAATCAATACACCTACCAATCATTTATCATCTCATATTTATACCTAGTATTAATCGTTTACCACTCAGTTAAAAATTATTTATATTTAAATCGAATCAAATTTAACGAAATATTATTTATATATTAACTTATTGAAAACACGTTTTTTATTTATAGAAAAAATTGCATACTATAATACATTTTTTGCATATTTTCAAATTTTTGATGCATATAATATCATAATTTTTCCTCGCATATTTGCATGCATATTTTGTCTATTTTAGCTCCTATAACTTCTCACCCCTACTGATAATCAATAACTCTATGTTAACCAAAATAAAATAAAAGGAACATTAATCGGATTTCTATGTTTGAAATATTTAGTCGAATAATTTTTTATTCGAATAATTATTGTAAAAAAAAAAAAAAAATATCTTCTGAATAATCTATCTAGATGAAATTTCATTCGAATAACGCCCGACTCTGCCGTCAATCGGTCATGACGTTCTCGGAGCACTGTTTTTCTCGACTATGCGCGTGAGCTGACAAAGTCTACGCGGCGGGACAGACGGACGTCGCCGTGCGAATTCGATGGAACGACAATAATCGCGGGCCGAGATGTGCGAGACGAAGCCCAGGGGCTCCTTCCCGATTCGCTTTACGATGCACACGCATAAACGCGCAATAACGTTACGGGCAGAATACGTAATACAATATATTATTGTTCGCGTCCGCATATTATGCGAATAACGTGCACAACATATACCTAATACGTATACGTTCGCATGTGTAATATAAAATCGTCGATATCGGATTTAATAGC